>OX421981.1:73904960-74504960 GCA_949128135.1 Parasteatoda lunata
TCACTTGGTAATTTTCAATTTATAAGGTAAAGGTCTTCAGGAAATTTTGGTTTACAAAATTATAGTTCTTATTACGACACGCTTAGTAAATTATACTAAATTTAAAGCTAAATTTAGTTTATAAATGGTTTTTATGCCATGATCTAAGGTATCATGATAAAATTGAATTTTATAGTTTATTTTATTGAAATCTTTGCTAAAGTGCTTCTATAAAAATGAAAGAATTTTTTTTATATTACATAGAACCGGAAACAAGATAATTTCTGGTAGTTTTGACCATAATTTTTTCCTGAGGCACAAAATTGTTATTTTTACTCATTTTATGATCTTTTTTCCCACAGAAACGAATAAAAGCATTTTTTTTGCAACAACCCTGTGAATATTGATTTGTAATACCGTAATATGCATACTTTTGGTGAAAAAAAAATAGAGATGCCTAACAAACGAGGATTGAAAAGAAATCATTAACCAGCAGATGATATTTTTTCAATGTATATCCTTTTATTAGAATTGCCCTTAATGAATTTCGAACATTTGTTCAAATATTTGTAAACTCCTATAGCGCCACCTCCATATTGATCTGCAACGCCATAAGAAAATTCAATTAGTTTAACTTGAATTAGTTTAATTCATTTAAATCTTAATTAAATGAATATATATATATATATATATATATATATATATATATATATAATCCAAGTGACACAAAATCGAATCGAAATTAGGGAAAATCTTGTAAAGTAAATCCATAACGTGTTTCATTTTAGGGAACAAAAGAAATCTTAATAATTATAATTGGTCTATTATGTGGTTCGAGGAAAAAAGTCCTTTTCACGGTTGAAAAAAGGGAAATATCAAAAATTTTAATTAATGCTTAATTTGAAGCATAAAATAGATTAAGAGACAAAATGTGAATATTAAAACGTGAGAAAAACCTTTTAGTTTATATAATTATATATATATATATATATATAATTATATATATATATATATATATATATATATATAAGTAGTAATATTGTGGCAGTTCAGCAACAGTCAGCAGCAGCAGCAAACTGGGGTTGCTGCTGAAAAGGGGAAAGGGGGTGGAGGCAGGTGATGGAATTATCAACTCTAAGAGGAGGGTTTTTTAGATCAGTCAACTATAGTAGAAGTTCTTATCAGTTTTTGAATTTTTATCATTTATTTCCCTTCTTTATCAGTTTTAGGTAAGAGTGTATTTTTTCCATTTTTGTGGACTTAGAAAATTTTGAACTATAGTTGATAGTTATACCCGCTTGCTTGTTTCTGCCCAGTTTCGTTTTCTGCTTTTAATTAAGTTTCTTAACGAATACTTGATTAGATATGTGTAAATAAGTTAAACCATTTATTTGAGTACAAAAGAACATAGATATAGGATTAGAAATTATTTATAAACATGCTTTCGTTTGCAGAGGTTGTCTCTATTTCGTGCACATATATTTGTTTATTTGCTAGTTTAACCTTTATCTATATTTTTACGGAGAAAAACAATATACCTATTGATTTTACTTTATTCTTTAACGAAACGGGAAATATAACTCTTAAAATATGATGAAATTTAAATTAAGTTTTTCTAATAATAAATTTTCCTGCTGTAATGGAGAAAACATATCAAGAACCAGCACATATAGCAAGTTTTGGTGGTGTCGATGCATTATACCGTGCTGCGGAAGGAAAAATATCCAAAAAGAAGATACAGAAATGGCTGCAAGGAGTAGACGCGTACACTCTACACAAACCAGCTCAGAGAAAATTTCCAACAAACCGTGTTGTTGTGTATGCCATAGATCAACAGTGGCAAAGTGATCTTGTGGATTTACTAAGTTTGCGAGAATACAATCATGGTTTCCGATATATTTTGACATGTATAGACATTTTATCTAAATATGCATGGGCTGTTACACTAAAAACAAAGCATAGCGATGAAATAGTAAAAGCATTTACCTCTATCTTTTCAGAACGCAAACCGAAATCTCTTCAAACAGATGCGGGTACTGAATTTAAAAATTCTAAAGTACAAAAACTTTTAAAGGACAATGGAATTCGTTTTTTTACAACCTTTAATAATGCAAAGGCCTCCGTTGTAGAACGATTTAATCGCACCTTAAAAACAAAAATGTGGAAATATTTTACGCAAAGTAACACTTACAATTATGTTAATGTGTTAGATAAATTATTGTATAGTTATAATCATACCTATCATTCTAGTATCAAAAGATTACCCGCAGAGGTTAATTCCTCAAATGAGAGTGATGTTTGGTTCACATTATATAGAAATATGGAAAATGAAGAAATAAAACCACATAAATTAAAAGTCGGAGATACAGTTAGAGTCTCAAAACGAAAGTTAACGTTTGAAAAAGGATACGAATCGAATTGGACGGAAGAATTATTTACGATTACTGAATGTGTAAAACGAAATCCACCCGTGTATCGTATCAAAGATTTATTAGAGGAACCTATTTTAGGAACATTTTACGAACAAGAACTTCAAAGAGTTACACCTAAAAAGGAATATATTATAGAAAAAGTGATAAAGAAAAGAACTAGGAAAGGTCGTTTAGAATATTTTGTCAAGTATCGAGGTTATCCTCAAAAATTTAACCAATGGATACAGTCTAGTGATTTATTTTCAGTATAAATTAAAGTGATTTTAAGAAATGTGTTTATTTACCAAGATGAGTTTTTACGTGATACTACCGAGTGATAGCTCAATGAGCTATTATCCGGATAATAAAATATCACATTTCATGGTTCGTTTACCGAAGCCTATAGAACTAACAGGCGAGTGGGAAGTTGGTCTTGTGGAATTTATATATCCACATACGTGGTATAATGTTAACAATAGAAATAACCTGATGGGATTTGATTTAGGCGATGGAATAGTTTTAGGAAGACGTGTACCTCCAGGTTTTTATGATACCGTGCCAGCCATTTTAAAATCTCTGTTAATTGAGGCTCATTTAAAAAAAATTTCTTTTCACTTTAATGATATCACGAAAAGAGTAACTATAAAAGTGAAAAACAAGTCGCGTGTTATATTATCTGAAGGTTTAGCACAGTTATTGGGTTTTGAATCGACTGAAATTTCTTGTACAGAAGGAATAGAAGAAAACATTGTACAAAGTGAAAATGTAGCGGATCCATGTGCTCACTATAGAGTTTTATTAGTATACTCTGATATTGTAGAACCACAGATTGTAGGCGATGTGATGGCACCCTTATTACGCATTGTAAACGTGAGCGGATCTGACGGTGAGGTGATAAATGCACAATATGACAGACCACACTATTTACCAGTTAACCGTAAAATTATTGAAAGTATGGAAATAGTTATAAGAACTCACACAGGCGAACTGACACCATTTGAACGTGGGCGCTCGTATGTGAAGCTTCACTTTAGACAAAAATATCTTTCATGATGTATGTACCTTACCAGTGTTGTCAAAAATCCTTTGAAGATTATTATGTTAATCAAACAGGAAATGGACTGAATTATTATCAAGGAGCATCATTTCAAAAAGGATATGGATTTGGTGGTCTATTTCGTTCTTTTTTCCGTGCTGCAGTACCAATGTTAAAGTCAGGTGCTAAAGCTATAGGAAAACAATTACTTCACAGCGGTGTCAACATGTTAAACGATCTCTCACAAGGTGATAGTTTGAAAATAGCAGCGCAAAAGAGATTGAAAGAAGCTGGTAGAGAATTAACTGATAAAGCCGCCAAACATGTTAAGACTATGATTGGTTCAGGACGTAATAAAAAGCGAAAGCATGTCAAGAAACGATTCATTTCAAATAAAGCTAAGAAGGTGAAAGAACGCGATATTTTCTCTTAAAATATGTCTTCTCTCATACATAAAGACTCTTTAGCTTGCGCTAAATCAGAGTTGGATTTATTTGTAACTCCACCAACTCAAACCGCTATAGAAAAAGGACATTTTATTGAATATCATCCCATATCGAATATCCGAGATGGTGCTCCACTGGAATTTAATATATCTGGAAACGGACAAGAGTATATTGATTTAGCATCATCGCATATTTATGTGAAAGTAAAAATTGTAAAACGAGATGGATCTGTTTTATCTGATAAAGAACCCGTGGCTCCAGTCAACTTATTTTTACATTCCCTCTTTTCGCAAGTAGATATCAGTTTAAACGAAAGAATGATTTCTTCATCTAGTAACACTTATCCTTATCGTGCTTACCTTGAAACTCTTTTAAATTATGGTGAAGATGCAAAGAAGAGTTTATTGACCTGTGAGGGATACTTTAAAGATAACAACTTGGATGAAACTGACCCCACTAAAGAAGCCAATGGAAATATTGGGTTAAGAAAACGTTATGAAGTGACATCGCTGAGTAAAACGTTTGATATGATAGGACAATTGCATTGTGATATTTTTCAACAAAATAGACTTTTACTCAATATGGTGGATTTAAAAATTAAAATGATTCGCTCTAAACCAGATTTCTGTTTATCAGCTAAAGATAATAGTATGGAATATAATGTAGTGTTAGAACATGCATCTATTTTCATACGTAAAGTTAAAGTGAGTCCTGGAGTTTCTCTAGGACACACAAAAGCATTAGAAAAATCAAATGCTAAATATCCCATAGACAGAGTGTTATGTAAAACATATTCTGTTTCAAAAGGAAGTTGGTCATTTATGCAAGATAATGTATTTTTAGGATTGTTACCGAAAAGACTTATAATAGGTTGTATTTCCAACGGAGCTGTAAATGGAAGCTATAATTTAAATCCTTTTCTATTTAAACACTACGATGTAAACTTTTTAAGCATTTATGTAGATGGACAGCCTGTGCCGAGTAAACCACTAGAATTAAACTTTGAATCCAATAGTTATATAAGAGCCTATCATCGTTTGTTTTCAAGTTTTAATCAAGATAAGGGAATTTATATTTCACGTGAAGAATTTGTTAAAGGTTATACTTTATATACCTTCGATTTAACTCCCGATTTATGTGACGGACCTCATTTGAATTTACAACAACAAGGCAACCTTCGCTTGGAAGTAAAGTTTTCTAAGGCGTTAAGTGAAACTATTTCGCTACTAATCTATGCAGAATTTGAAAATATAATAGAAATTACTAAATCGCGACAAATATTGTGTGATTTTCCTAACTGAGAAATATGAATACTTTGCAATTGAAACAAGTGATGATGCGTGACAAGTATACAAGGAAATACTTTATAAATGTTTTTGCAAGTGATCTACTGCCTAAGAAAATTACACGTTTTCCTGCATGTTTAATTGTAAATGTGGATTCTTCGAAACAACCTGGAAGCCATTGGATAGCTTTTTACATGGTGAATGCTGAAGAATTAGAGTTTTTTGATTCATATGGAAGTCCACCTGAACTGTTTAATAAATACATTAAAAATTTTGTATCAAATTTTTCACACTTAATATGTAACCCGGTAAAGTTACAAAGTAATGTGAGTGCCGTATGTGGCCAATATTGTGTTTATTATTTATATTGTAAATGTAGAGGACGAAGTCTTCGTAAATTTTTGTCTCATTTTGTATTAAATGATATATGTAATGATAAACGAGTTTACAATTTTGTTTCTAAACGATTTCATGTACAAACACAATTTTTTCAATAAAGTATAAAAACGGTATTTTTCTGTGTCTGTTTTCAATTGCAATGGAGTTTCCAAGGCTACAACAACCATTCACGATGACTGTTAGTGGACCAACTGGATGCGGAAAAACGTACTTTTTAACTCAATTAATTAAATTCAAACGGGAAATGTTTAATATTGTTCCAGATAAAATTGTATGGTTTTACGGGATCTATCAACCGCTTTATGATGAGATATCAGATGTAACTTTTGTGGAAGGATTACCTTCAAATTATAAAGACTATTTAGGAAAAAACACATTATTTATTATCGATGATTTAATGACTGAATGTGGAAGTGATAAGAACTTAACTAATTTATTTATTAGAGGAAGCCATCATTTAAATATTAGTATCTGTTTCCTATGTCAAAATTTCTTTCATAAAGGAAAAGAAATGAGAGAAATTACTCTGAATGCGCATTATATATTATTGTTTAAAAATCGTCGTGATATGAGTCAAATAACTCATCTTGGAAAACAAATATTTCCACGACATGTTAAATTTTTTCAAGAGGTTTATGAAGATGCTACCAAAAAACCCTTTTCTTACTTATTTATCGATTTGCGTAGTGATACAGATGAAAATATGCGTCTCCGCACACAAATATTACCCAATGAAACACAGTTTATTTATCAAATAAAACACAAGTAATGTGCAAAATTCCTTTAGTTCACAACATGACACTTACGAAGAAACAACTGCAACAATTAGAGCTCATCCATATATGTCCCAAAAAGTTAAAGAAAGAACTCATAGCTCGTTTGCCAAAAGAGTGTATAAAAGCTATTTGCGAGTGTTCTTTAAATTTATTGAAAGGAAATATACCAGTATCGAAGCAGCAGAAAAAAAGTTTACAAAAATATAAAACTGCTCTCCGTGAGATTGGTGATAGAAAAAAATCTCTCTTTGAGAAACGAAAACTAATTATTCAGAAAGGAGGATTTCTAAACGTTTTATTACCAACAGTGTTTAGTGTTTTGTCCTCAGTTATAAATGGAGTTCGCTAAAAAATATCATTTAATCCCGGAAAGTGATGTGAATAAACATACACCGTCGAAAACTCAAATGAGTGAATTTGATAAGGATATGCATAAAATTCTTCAGAGTAATTTAAGCGATTATGAGAAAGTTATAAAATATTATGAATTACTTCAGAAAAAACAGAACATTGAAAATTTTAATCTACCATGGATAAAGAAGCAAGTAATAGAAGAAAAAAAGGAGGAAAAGATAAACAATAATTTGAAAGAAGAAGAAAAGATAAAGAATACTTTAGAAGACTCTTCTACTGATAAAGAATATGATCATATCATTTTGAAAAGTGTACCTCAGACGATGAGGAATCAGGCAAACGCTTTCTTATCGCTAATTAAACAGAAAGCTAACATTCTTCAATGGAATTCTAATGGAGAATTAGTTTATAAAAACCAAATTCTACCAAACACTAATATTGCAGATTTATTTAATATGATATTTAATACGAATAAAGGGATTAACATTACTGGACGAACTGAATTTTTAAAAGCCTTGGAAGAAATGAATATTCCAAAACATTTTATAAAAAATAAATTATTGTATCCTATAAAATTAGAAAATGTATCTCCACCTATTAATCGTGGAAAGATTGTAAAGAAGAAATCTATTGTAACAAAAAGAATTAGAAATAAACCTTTGTTATGGGAAACTTATTAAAATAAAGAAATTATTTACTAAACAACTTTGTTTTTATTCTTTCTTTTCCAGTTTTTATATTATCGACTAAATAAAATTATTAAAGACTTAAACTGTAATAGATGTTTATTATTTGGAAACATGAGAATTTAAGAATGTGAAAAAATAAACTACTTGATTCATTCAGAAATAAAACAAACTCAAATTATACACATAGCTTTTTTTATTTAAACTTTCAAAATTTTTGCTATATATTTACATGCTAGAATTAACAAAATCTTCGAAATATTCAAAAGTATCACTAGGACACATGTACTCTCTAGCTTCTCTTAATATAACAGGTAAATTTAAATTTTCAAAAAATTCCTCAGTAACATAGTTAACAGGTTTCAATAATAAAGACTTCTGACTGTCCCATAAGTTAGAATAAAAATGTTCCGCCAATTCCATTACCTCGAGAGAAAAAGCAAAAGAATTAAAAGTTTCTATGCGGTTGCCAAACAGTTCTTCAGCAAGTCTAGTTGGTTCTTTCATACCATTTTCGATCAAAATATCACAAACAGATTTTTTTAGAGTTTTAAGCAGGAACTCTTCTCCAAGACTTTTATCCAAAGAACTTGGTAAAGTTTTTTCAATAGGAGTTTCACAGAAAGTTTTAAAAGCGTCTAAAAGGTTCACGTTCTTATACATAAGATCCAACACTGTAGCTGAAATATCATCATATTTCTGTATCATTTCTTGCCATTGTTCCTTAGTTATGGTAATTTGTTTAGAACCGGGCACTTTATCAATCCCGTAAACACGTTTAAAACAAAAAACTGAAAAATTCTCACTTGAGATTTGAATTTCCTTTTCAGGGGGGTAGAGTCCACCAGGTAATTCATCTTTTGTTTCCGGAACTTTTTTGCGACCCATGATATACTCTATCCACCATGGCCTAAGTGTAATTCCTTCAGTTGTTGGATAATAAATTTTACCATATTTCTTGTATTGACGTAGGTGGACGGTAACAAAACCGCGGTAGGTAGTTGCCTTAACAAAAATATCGTTGCCTATCGGAAACACTTCATCGGGCATGTGGTCGTCGCTAAATAATCCGTCGTCCTGGAAAAATGATAAAAAAAGAATAATTAGTTATCATAACATATAAAACAATTATCAACAGTATACAATTTTATATAAAATAATGTTACTTACTTTTGAAACATCGATTCTTAACTTCTTGTTTGAAAGAAATTCCATAGATTGGTCTACTTTTCTTTTAGGATTATCAATGTTAGACATTTTTTAAGAGAGAGAAAATAAAAACATTGACTAACACAGTAACACACAATAACAGATGATACTACAACAGTAAGTGAAGGAGACTTTATTACGATTTGATAAGATAAACATTTGTTCCAGAACATTCTAAAGTTTCCCTTTGTGAGGATGATGTCATATATATGAGATAAGTATACATTCCATTTAGGGGAATGTTATGATAGAACACATCAAAGAACAAACAAGACGTCGCCTGATAAAATGTACCAGTTTTAGTTGAGATCATGGTAGTTTGGTTGGTCAGTTTTGAATGACATCATGGTACTGATAAGATATGTCCAAGTGGTAACCTGTTCACATTTTATAATATATATACTGCTGTTAAGAAAGCAACATTTTCTCTTTAGCTTTTAGTTCAGCTAGTGCTTTATAGTTTTAAACTGAATTTTATTTAGTTTTCATCTACTATCGACATGGATTGCTTCAACGATGAAGTAAGTATTATTCTATGTTACAAATTTATTTTCCTAAAAATTTTAGATTATGCTTTTACAAATTTATTATTAAGTTCATATTTCAGATTATGGTGTAAATTCATTTTGTTTAAGTAATACTAAATTTTATTTTCGCGAAAATATTTCACAAATGTTTTCTAAAACTAATTTTATATTATGTTAAATAATTCATGTTCTACTAGTTTAATTTTTCTAAAAGAACTTAAGACTGTTTGACAAATTTACCAATTACAAATGTTTCCTTAAACTAATTTCCTATTGTGCTAAAATACTATTGTTCTACTAGTCTAATTTTCCTAAAAGAACTTAAGCTCTTTTGACAATTTTTTCTGACTTAAACTAATTTTAGACTATGTTATGTTTAAAAATTTATTTTGTACATGTTTTATAATAAAATACTTAACTCTTGAGATAATTTTATAAATATACTTTTTTTAGTTCATTGATTTTGGTATTTCCGCCGAAGAATTGAATGAAATTTGCAATGCAGTAGAAATGGCTCAAGTGTGGGATGATCCTCAGTTCAACTTTGAACCAACGCAAACAGTGTCACCTCAGTTGGAAAGATCTACTCTGCTATCGCAGCCTGATATGCCTACTGCCGGACCTTCATCACCCTCTGTTGAACCATCATATTCTACTACAGGACCATCATTACCTATTGCGGATCCATCGAAGGAAAAACGCTGTGGCAAAAAAGTCTCACCTTCAAATTTTGTAAGTTGACATTATTTAATTTAAATGTATTCTGAAATTTTGTTTTGTTTTAAATGTATTCGTTTAAGTAAAAACTTGTTTGAGAAAAAGTATCTTAAATTATATTCTTTAAAATTAATGTATTCTAAAACTGTTTAAGTTTCATTCACATTTGTTAAAACTTATTTCATATATAAACTTATTTGTGAAAAAGTATCTTAAATTAAATTCTTCTAAACTAATTACTAATGTATTCTAAAACTATTTTAGTTTAAATCACATTAATTAAAATTTCGTTAGTGTATAAACTTATTATTACTTTATTTTATGTAAAACTAAATTTGTATAAATCATAATTTGTTTCTATTTCAGGTTTGTCCTATCTGCTGTAAATTTTTTAGCCGGAAGTACAATTATATACAACACCGTAAAATTCATGACGAAATTAAGGAATTTAATTGTCCTCAATGTAACAAGTCCTTCTCGAGGAAATATAACATGAACCAGCATGTGAAAAATAAAGTTTGCACAACTAAGAATGTAAGTATAATTTCAATAACACAGAATCAAACATGTTCTATTTAATTTGTATACTCATTACTGTAATTCCATACAGGTTTACCAATGTGATCAATGTCCTTCGAAATTTTCCAATAAATCCGAGCTGCTTGCTCACACAAGGCTGCTTCATTTTAAGAGGAAGTTGAACGAGGAATCATCATCATCATCATCATCCAAAAGAGTTTCTCCATCGCCAGCGTTAGGGGTTTTTTCATCCTCATTTCTAACTCCTAGCGAAGATTCAATGTTTGACTTTAACTTATTCTTCGAGGAGATGCGTCCGAAGCTCAACGAAAAACTGAGAGCTGAAGTTCGAGAAAAGGGGAACATCAAATTCTACCTTGTTGTAAAGACCTTATGTAGTAGGAAAAACTCAGAGGGTATACCTGAGTACGCAACCCCCTGCTTTAGAAGCAACTGTTACATCCAATTGTTTGAAAATAATCTGGAGGTAAATATTAACACTGGTTTTCTAAAAATTCATGGTGCTTTTGAAAAATTTTGCAATAATGGTTCAGGTTGGATACTCGAATTTATTGATTTTATGGAAGTATCCAGTGCTAAATATTGCCCGTTAAGCGCGAGCAGTTATATCCCATTGCCCACTAAAATTTTAAGTAAAAAAGCTGTTTTAAACATTCAAAATTTTGATCAAAAATGTCTCGTATGGTGTCTTTTGGCTTTTCAAATGAATATTCATAAATCTCAAAATCCACAACGAGTTAATCATTATTTACCATTCGAATCAAATATTAACTTGGGCAATTGTAGCTTGCCAGTACCCATATTCCAAATTCCTAAAATCGAGACACTCAATAACATTCGAATTAATGTCTTTGGGTACGACGAGGTAATATTTCCACTGTATATTTCCGAGCGTGAGGATGTTGAATGCTGCAACTTACTTTTAATTTCAAATGAAACGCAAAATCATTATTGCCTCATTCGAAATTTCTCTCGTCTGATGGGCGATGCCACTAAACATAATCCTAAAAGCTTCTATTGCTATCGATGTCTTCATCGATTTGCAGTAGAAGAGACCCTTAAAAAACACTTAACTTTTTGTAAACATAATTCCCCTCAAAATATTAAAATGCCTGATGATAAAGATAAAATTGTATCTTTTCATAATATTAATTTTCAGCATCCCATTCCCTATATAATTTATGCAGATTTTGAGTCTCTCATTGAGAAAATTGATAGTTGTCAACCTAATCCTTTGGCCTCATACACTGAGAAAATGTCAGTTCATACACCCTGCGGTTATGCTTACGTAATCGTAGGACCTGATGGCAAAACATACAAACCTGTTACGGTCTACAGAGGACCTGATTCTGTAGACCACTTTTTGGAAAACATATTAAGAGAAAAGGAGGAGTTGGCAACTAAATTAACCACAATAGTCCCCATGGGCTTCACCCCAGAAGACGAGGAGGCCTTTCGTTCTGCCGTGAATTGCGGAGTGTGTGATCAACCCCTTGGTGATGACAGAGTTCGTGATCACGACCATCTCACAGGAGCTAGACGTGCACCCCTTCATCGTTCTTGTAACTTAAAATTTAAATTAACTAAAAAAATTCCAGTCGTTTTCCATAATTTAAAGCATTACGATGCTCATCTAATTATGCAAAGTTTGGGGAAAATTAAAAATCATAGTTTTAATGTAATTGCCAACAATATGGAAAAATATATTTCTTTCAGCATTGATAAATTTTATAACAAAATTAAAGTTTCTTTAAATTTCATCGACAGTTTCCAATTTATGAATACGTCATTGGAAAAATTAGTATCAAATTTATGTTTCGATCATTTTAAAATTTTAAAAGAAAATATTAATCATCCTTCTCTAAGTCTACTTCTAAGGAAGGGTATATATCCATACGAGTATATGTCCTCCTTTGATAAGTTCGAGGAAGATACGCTGCCCCCTATAACTGAATTTTACAGTTCTCTTACTGGGGAAAGTGTATCTGATGAGGACTATCAACATGCCCAGACGGTTTGGAAATCTTTTAATTTAACTTCTATGGGGGAATACCATAATTTATACGTAAAATCTGATGTGCTACAGTTGGCTGATGTCTTTCAAAATTTTAGACGCCTGTGTATGCAACACTATGGGTTGGATTGCGGTCATGTCATGACATCACCTGGTTTAGCATGGCAGGCTTCTCTTAAAATGACGAAACAGCCTCTCGAATTATTCACAGACATAAACATGCACTTGTTTATCGAACGTGGTATTCGAGGAGGTGTTTCCATGATAAGTCACCGTCACTCTGTAGCAAATCATGACCTTATTCAAAATTATAACGCGGAGGAGGAGTCCAAACATATAATATATTTGGACGCCAATAATTTGTACGGGTGGGCAATGTCCCAGTATTTACCATACGGTAACTTTGAATGGGTTACACCTTCTGATACTTTAATTGATCACATTTTAAACTTAAATGACAATAGTGAAGATGGGTACGTGTTAGAAGTAGACTTAGAGTACCCCCCTCACTTGCATGATATTCACAATGATTACCCTTTGGCTCCTGAAAAGATGAGTATTACGGCTGAGCATTTATCACCGTTTGCAACCGGGATGTTAAACGGTGTAAAATATACTCCTTGCACTAAACTAGTTCCAAATTTAAATAATAAGGAAAATTACATCACTTACCATAAAAATTTACAACTTTACATATCTTTAGGCTTAAATTTAGTTCGCGTTCATAAAATTTTAAAGTTTAAGCAAAAACCATGGCTTAAAACCTATATCGAGTTTAATACGAATCAACGTAAAAATTCTCATTCGACCTTTGAAAAAGATTTCTTTAAACTTATGAATAACTCGGTATATGGTAAGACTATGGAAAATGTTCGTAACCATATAGATGTTCAGCTAGTTAATACAGAGCGAAGGGCTAAAAAGTTAGTTGCAGCACCATCCTTTAAACGTTTTAAAATATTTAATCATGATCTCGTAGGTGTTGAGAGAACGAAAGTTCAAGTTACGCTCAATCGTCCTATGTATATTGGTTTTGTTATTTTGGAATTGAGTAAGGTACATATGTACAAATTCCATTATAACACTATCAAACAAACATATGGTGAAAGAGCAAGACTTCTTTTTACGGACACAGACTCTCTCACTTACGAGATTAGAACTTTAAACATTTATAAAGATTTAGGTGTCCATAAGCAATTATTTGATTTTTCAGAGTATCCTCCTGACCATGAATTATATTCAATAAATAATAAAAAGAAAATAGGCTGTTTTAAGGACGAGCTCAATTCAAAACCCATTTTTGAGTTTATTGGGCTTCGTTCTAAAATGTATTCTATTCGGACGGAAGATCTTGAAAAGAAAACTGCCAAGGGGATTTCAAGATCTATCGTCAGAAACCATATAACTTTTAATGATTACAAAAATTGTTTAATTTCATTTACACCCTCTTATCACACCATGAATAGAATCCAGTGTAAAAACCATAATTTATTTACCATCCAGCAACGGAAAAAATCTTTAAGTGCTTTTGATGACAAACGATATCTACTAGATGATGGTATTACATCATATGCTTATGGACATTATAAAATTCATAGATCTTAAATTGTTTTTATTCTTAATATAAATTCTTGTAAATTTAATAATTGTTGTAAATTGTATATAATTTTGTAAAGTGCTTTTGATGATGGTATTTCCTCATATGCTTATGGACACCATAAAATTAATAGATTTTAAATTGTTTTTATTCTTAATATAAATTCTTGTAAATTTAATAATTAATGTAAATTGTATATAATTTTTGTAAAGTGTTATATGCCTCCTGGGGAACTGCGCACTATAAATAGCAGGAAATGCGCCACACATCCTACCTCTATGGTGGTGGGGAAATGGATGTATTTGTATTAGAATATAACTTCGGCTAACGAAAGCATGTCCATAAATAATTTCTAATCCTATAGCTATGTTCTTTTGTACTCAAATAAAAGGTTTAACTTATTTACACAAGTCTAACCAAGCATTCGTAGGTCAGTGGTTATGATATCCAACTACTGACCCACGAAAGCTTTTTGGCGTGAGTTCGATCCTCAGCCTTTAAATATATTTATTTTTTCAATAATAAAATATATTTAAATTTATTCTATTTCTTACATTTCCATATAGATGGCACCACTAGAGTAAAGACATACACGGGATAACAACCTAATTTATTTATTATGTAATAAAAATGACGTCATTTCTATATAATATATAGGAATTCTCCCTCCGAAAAAAACGAAACTAATAAGTGTTGCCATCGTAAACTGGAAAAATGAATATAAATAAGTGTAGCCACCGTAAACAAGAAAAATGAATAAAAATAAGTGTTGCCACCTTGCAAAATCTAATTAATGAAAGTAATATTAAAAAAAGAAAATTAAAAGCAGAAAACGAAACTGTGCAGAAACAAGCAAGTGAGTAATTTCCTCTCCAAAAACAAAACTAATAAGTGTTACCACCGTGAACAGGAAAAATGAATATAAATAAGTGTTGCCACCCTGCAAAATCTAATTAATGAAAGTAATATTAAAAAAAGAAAATTAAAAGCAGAAAACGAAACTGGGCAGAAACAAGCAAGTGAGTAATTTCCTCTCCAAAAACAAAACTAATAAGTGTTACCACCGTGAACAGGAAAAATGAATATAAATAAGTGTTGCCACCCTGCAAAATCTAATTAATGAAAGTAATATTAAAAAAAGAAAATTAAAAGCAGAAAACGAAACTGGGCAGAAACAAGCAAGCGGGTATAACTATCAACTATAGTTCAAAATTTTCTAAGTCCACAAAAATGGAAAAAATACACTCTTACCTAAAACTGATAAAGAAGGGAAATAAATGATAAAAATTCAAAAACTGATAAGAACTTCTACTATAGTTGACTGATCTAAAAAACCCTCCTCTTAGAGTTGATAATTCCATCACCTGCCTCCACCCCCTTTCCCCTTTTCAGCAGCAACCCCAGTTTGCTGCTGCTGCTGACTGTTGCTGAACTGCCACAATATTACTACTGACCACTAAATACATCAGTTAAGACCAGCATTTTCAAACGGATTGAGAAACAAAGCTAATTAATAAATTTTTCTTGAATCAAGAGGTGATTAAAGAATATAATTTTTAAAGTATCATTCAAATCATTTTTTTTTTTTATCTCTTAGCAGGTTTTGAAATTTGATTATTAAAGAAACTAACAGATGTGCACCGAAATATGCTGTTCAATAACCGTTAAAAGCTTTTTCAAAACTTTAACTGCAGGCTTCGATTTCAGCGATGCCTTCAAAATTTTTCTTCTTGAGCTGGAGCCTAATTAAGTCACTTCCACACAGGTAGAACTGAATAAAAAATAAATGTCTATCTGATACATGAAAGATAGAGGTTAATCCAAATAAAGTGGTTTCGTTAGAAGTATGATTTAAGTGCACACATTTCATTGCTGGGCTTAATAATAAACGTGAAGAGCTAGATGAAGATATTTACTACGTGGTTTATGTTATTTTCTTCTGTTTGAATCTAATTACCATCTGAGGTAAAAATAATTCGCTCACTAAAACTGCTTTTGATTTGCAGGCAAGTTACGGTTGCTGAGATTTTTTTTCTATGATTCTGAAATTCTAAAAAGAAAACTTGTTTAAGTGTTACTAGGAACAATAAAAGCACAAAAAAGTTTTATAATTGAATATACATGTATGATTTAAATGTCATTCAAAATAATTAAATTAGTTCTTTTACATTAAACATGGGGATTATTAAAGATATATCAGTTTGCTAATGATTTTTACTAACAAAGAAATAAAAATAGGGAGGTCTCGCAGTTTAATTGTGCTCATGTTCCTGAAGTGCGCAATCTGCGTGAACATAAGGTTTTACAATAACTCGCTAGTTAAAATTTCAACGTAATCATTGAAAAGAAATCGCCAAATGAAAGGTAATTTATTGCGATTTATCGATCACTAGCGATATAAAAAACTAATATCTAAATATGCTCACTTTTGTAAAAGATTCGGATCAAGTTTGTTGCAGTTATGGTTACGTCCTAATGCTATTTTAATATGCTTATTAATAACTAAATATATCGAAGGAATTGCGGGCCATATGGATGCTTCTTTTAGCCGCATGAACTAAAAAGAGACAGTAGTTCCTATAAGCAGTAGGGATTTGAAAAAAAGAAACTTGATTTAACTTGTATCTTATATTGCAGCAAATTTGCCCCACATTAAGGTTCAAGTTACCGTATTATGTTTGAAATAGTTTTCCTGACGTATATGCATAACATCTTTTACTTTACCTAGGCTGAACTAGATCAGTCACTTCTAAAGTAACAATCTTGTTTTACTAGTGCATATATAATATTTAATTATATATAATCAATAAATCGCGAAATGAGCAAAAATTCCGGCATAGTATGGCGAAGAACGAAAAGTTCAGTGCCTGCCGTAAAAAAAAAAAAAATAAAAAAAAAAAAAATTCAATAAATAAATTTACAAAACGAGGATTTTGCATTTTTTACATGCTTACTTTATAATAAATGGTATTACATGCTTATTTTATAATAAATGGGTAAAAGACGAGATTAAGCAAAAAACATTGTGCACAATAAGATTGTCCTGCCAAATTTTTTTTATCGAGAAGTTGTGAAGCAAACTTGTTTCTAAAAAAAAGTAATGTCTTCTTTGGATGTAGAAATAACTGTTTTTAAAAAAAAATAAGATTAAATTTTTTTTTCCGTTATGACTTGTCATGGAGGCTTTTCATTAGCAGGTCGGTAAATCCTAATATAATGAAAACTAATACGTAAATTGTAATAACCAGATTTACGGAGAACCAAAATTTATTTATAAATGAACAACTAAGCATAAATCTGAACTTTCAAAGTGTAATGAAATTTTAGAATTTTTTTTTATTCAGCTCAATTGTGATCAATGATGAACAGGTTAATTGAAATTCCGATTTGCGCAGAACGATTAAAAAATCGCTTAAGCAGAAAGATATTGTTATCCATTTAAACCCGCAATTTTGCAATACATAATTTTCTCCCTTCAAGACATTTTTTGCTAACTTAGTTGATTATTTTCATAAATTTTAACTTAAAAAATTTCTGTCTGACAATTAAATTTCATGACAAAATCGAATATTCATTTGAACAAAGACTGATATAAAAGAAAGTCAACTATCTAATTCGTTTTTGGAATTTCATCCATAATTTACTGCATCGGTAGGTAAAATACTACATTTTGTGAAATTTTATTATTCGAAAAGTAAAAATCCCTAATCATGCAGCCCATAAATAAAAATCTAATATGGCTCGGCATATACGTAGAATATATATTTTTCAAACACAATCAATTTTCATAATTTAAAGGATTCGAACTTATGCTTAAAGTTCAATCTGAAATAATTTTTATGTAATATTGAATAATTAATGATGAAATAAATTATTAACACATAACTAAAATTTTTCAGTATTTTTAATAAAACTCAGCATCCAAAAGGACTCAAAAGGAAATCTGACAAATTCTTTTATTAATTTTAATGAAGAATTGTCGAACAACACATGAGAGCAGAAAAATCATGTTTATATTGATTCATTTATATTAATAATTAATTGAAAAAACATTTCTTTGTTAAATATGATAAACCTGAAACTCTGTGACAGAAAAAGAAATTTCATTGTTACGTAAAATGATAGTAAAAGCATAATATTTAAATAGTTTTTATACTGTCACTATATTAATGTTTGTAATTTAAAATTGTAAAAATATATTTTATGTCTTGCACTGTTTTTGTAAATAAAGACCAACTGATAAAATTATTTTAAATGTTAAAAGATAACTTTAAAATTATATTTTTTTTACAATTACACATTTTTAATATAATTATCGAAATAATAGAAAATTAATATTATATATTTATCATGCTTTTACACCGAATTTAATTAAGTTGTGTTTGAAATGCTTAAAAAACATATTTCACTAGCATTAGTTCAAAGATTAAACATAATATGAAATGATGAGCACAAATTTTACGGATATTTGTACAAATTGATGCTTTTTTTCTTTTATAAACTTCTTGGATAATTTCAATTCAAACGTTGTGAAATATCTTAATTTACTTTAAATTGCTAATAAAAATTTAAAAGGAAAAAACGAATAAAATGAAACAGCAAACCTTTTACATAGTATCCCAAACTCTGTATAGAATTGTAACTGTTGCGACAAAATTTTAAGGAAGTCATAGCCAGGATTGCATAGGAACTCAAGCCCAGAAACGTCATCGTACGCAGTTAGGGGCAGATTTACTGTCATCCAAATGTACTTAACTTACCCGTTTACAACTTAAACAGTTTTGTATGGGGAATTTCATGAACTTAACTTTTATGCATGTTTTACTGAAGTTTTGTATCTTATATTTTTCTGTGAGTTATAATGGTACATTCATCAATATTTACTTATATTTCCGATAATTTCATCATTAGTAATATACGTCCCTCAACGAATAAATTAAACTTTTTTTTTATGATTTTAAATTCACTGTTTTTAGTGTACGGGGCAAACAGAGTACACAACCTTGAGTACTTTTTAGTACGCAACCTTGTTGGAAGTCGCATAAGAAGTTTCACTTCAATAATAAAAACAACAGAGAATTTAAATATCTTTGTCCACATAGAATCACTTAGAGTTCTAAAGAAATTCAATAAAACAACTGCAACAAGCAATGCTTGACATTATTCAAAATCCTGAAAGAGAGAATATTAAAATAAAAACTATGCAAATCACAGATTTTAAGCAACAGTATTTTTGTGGAAATGTGCTTTTAAAACTAAAATTTCTATCTTGAAAAGTTCTTACATACGTCATTTCAGCTATATATTTTGGTTCATTAAAATAAATCTTGTTAAACCATACAGACCTGCCTTATAATTTAGAAAGATTTTGAACATAAAAATGCTATTTGAATGAAATTATTGAATATTGACTCACAAACCCATTAAGATTGACACCTTATACATGAAAATCTAACTGTTAAATTAAAAGTTATTCAGGGTGTAAATTTTTTTATTTTGTGCATGCCTTTTCTCAGAAAATATTTAATTAATTTTCAAAAACTTAGTGTTTTTTTTTTCATTCTTTATTTTATGGTGTTAAATTTTATTGCTTTTAATAATTTAAATAATTATGATATTCAAATATAAATTATTGTTTCAAGGAAAGGTATAGAAGAAAAATTACTTTTAAATATATACTACTTACATACTGATATGAATTTATCAATCGTATTTCTTTTTCGCTTTACTTTCATGATTAAATTTTTAATTGTATTCCTTTGACAAAAAAATTTCAAAATTTACAATATTTTGCAAAATAAAGCCAGTTCAGTAATAAATAAAACAATGTTGCTTAATTTGCTAGTTGAAAAAGCAGATAATTTTCCAATATTGTAATAACTTTATATTTTAATAAATTTTTAAATTACTTTAATGGTGACTCTATCTGAAATTCATGTTTTCCTTACATAAAAAGCACAAGAATTAGATAAGAACAGTTGTAATTTAAAAAAAAAAAAAAAGAAAAGAAAAAAACTGTCAATGACAGATTCTACCAAGTCACGATTTCCATAATGTCTCTATATAACTGGTATAGATGTAATACAAAAAATGACAAGTTTACATAAACATTATGCATGACATTGTTTACATTTTTGAAGAAATTTCTTTTCTTCAATTTTTTATTTATTTATTTAGTTACCTTTTTTTAACTGAAAATTTTTGTTATATACTCCATTATCACGCCTACTACAGAGTTCTCCCTTGGATAAAAAAGGGCAGGGTGCTTCCTCAAAGAAAAGGGTACAAAATGTGTAATATGTAATAGCTGAATTTGATCCTCAACGATTGTTAAATTAACCTCTTATACTATTTTACGTGAGAATTAAAAAAAGTAATTCTCACTGATTATCAAAATGAGAGAAGAATATGTAGTTTATGGAGAGAAAAAAAGGAATGCTAAAAGAAAACCACTAATATATTTCTTTCAAAAAAAAAAAAAAAAAAAAAACTAAGCAAAACAATTATTAATTGTTAAACTTCAGAGCTTTTTCTATAATTTAAACTAAAAATTAGGTGAAAAATAAATATTTAAAGGTGCATTTTTGTTAAAAAAGAATATTTATTTAAAAAATAATTTTAACATTTAAAATCCCTTAATAAATTCATTAACACACATCACACCCTCCTTCCAAAAAGAGAAACCAGTTGAGAATAATCCTAACAAAGTAAATATTTGTAATGGTATCAAAATCAAACCTATTAACACAGATAATTTTAAAAGTGTAATTATCATTTAAACATTTAATTTTTTAAATGGAATATGAACAAAAAGACAGTGAGGGCAGGTGACCCTTCCCTAGGAAGCACACTGCATACTACATGCACTTTCATTTGATACAGAAAAATAAGTTGCCATTTTCTGCATATTGGTGTTCCACATTAACCACTTTCAATATATACTTTTCAAATTTTGTAAAAAGATGCACACATTAAGGGTCACAAATGAAAAGAAACAAAACATATTGAAATCTTCGGAGGAATGCTGGACTGAAAACATTTAAACCTGTTTGATTGCCAGAGGACAGAAAGGTTATTTTAGTCAAAGAGCCTGCCTTCCTTTAAATAATGCGTGATATATTCCTTTATATATTCCTTTAGGTGATATTTTCCTTCAAATTACTTGCTTCGACTAAAAATAGATTTTCTTATCGCAAAAATCTTTTATATTCAATAGTGAAAAATATTCCAGGAATGATTGTGACACAAAACCCTGAAAATTGTATGTGTAAATACTCCGTAAGATATCAATTTATATACTATTCATAGTTAATATAATTTTTTTATAATTAAATCAATAAAGAATATCACACTTTTATAGAAACTAATTTAAGGACACATTCTTACAAGAATCGCGATTATTTGATTTAAAAATCGCATGAATATGAATCACGATATTGGATTTTAAGAATGTGAAAACACAAATTGCATTATTGGATTTTCGAATCGCGATGCCCACCATTTTTTAGATCCAGTGACTAGGAATAGCGACATAGGATTTTAAACTCACTTGAATATGAATCACAATGTTTGATTTTTAAATCGCATGAATACGATTCACAATTAATAACTTTTCAATTAGGTAAATATGAATCTCGATATTAGAGGATTTCAGCATAGTTTCAAACATTAAAAACTATGAAAAGCTGACAAACAAAAAATTTTTAATAGCAGAAGAGACACGTGTTTGAAAAAATCTTGTTAACGTGATTCAGTGAAGGTTTAAAAATTTTAATTCTAGATTGTAGAACTTAATTCTTACTCTAAATATTAAATTGCAGTGAAAATTTTCTTGGATTATAAGTTCTGATTCGAGGAAATCCGCAAATCAATGGTCTTGAGATGTGCCGAATTCTGCAAAAAAATCACATGCCTTGCTATTAGTTTCCAGACATGGGGGAATAAGACGAAAAACCCGGACTACAATCCCCTCTGATATTCAACACTGTACAAGTTAGCTTCAAATCAGTAATTTATTGGTAATTTTTTTTCTCTAACCCACATGTTTTTTAGGCTATGTTAACAAGGTAGGTTCTTAAATATGATTATGTTTTCGCAATCAAAATTTTATTGTACTTAATATTAGAAAAAAATTTTTATATACATTTATAAATTCAGAAATATAACACTTTTTCCATTGAATAGGGGAGAGAACTATTAACATTAAAATCCATTATTAAAATATAAAACAACAATACATACAGTAACCTCTTACTTCTGCACAACCTCTTTTATGTGCCTTTTGCATATATACAAAGGTTTTCAACGGGTCCTTGATCATTATATAGGAAAATAATGATAATTATCATTCGTTTATGCATCTTTCAGAAAATTAATATTTCAGTTATGGGAGCAATTTTTTTTAAAAGATAAAAATTTTAATTTTTTTTTTCTTTAAATAGAAAAAAAAATCACACTTGTTTAGAAAAAATTATTATATTAAAAATTAAAATAAGAAAAAACCTGTTCTCGTTCAGATAAAATGAAATATGTTACTGGATCTAGTGAAATAGTTCATTTTTTTCCCCTTGAGACTTTTTCCTCTTGATTGTTTCTAGGAAGAATTCTATGAATTGGAATAAGGTGTCTTATCTGTTACACCACCCATATTGAAACCACTATATATATATATATATATATATATATATATATATATATATATATATATATATATATATATATATATATATATATCAATTATATGTTTTAAACATGCAGTTTCTTTCACACCATGGATTAAAACATAAGTTTTGGATAAAGGATTGTTAAGTTATAGCGATTACTATTATTCAGTTTCAGCGAAAACAGAGATGACGAAAAAGTTTCTCGAAATCATAAAAAAGATTTAGAATGCTTAGCTACTATTCATGACTATTTATAGTTTAATTCAACTTTATTAAAACTTTTATTATTTGTATGAACTTACTGATTTTGAAATCTTAATCGCTTTTTCTCTTGGTCCAAAAGACTGGTGCACAAGAGAGAATTCACTGTATTCTATTAATGAATTCGCTTAGTATATTAAAATGTCCCTAATCCTTCATTAAAATTATAATTAAAACAATATATGAAACTTCTCAAAATAATATTAAACTATTTATGCACATCAAAGACTCTGAAGATGATAAAAAAGATAAGTTAAATGGTAAATAATTTTAACGATAAATAAATTTAAAAGTTCGAATTTATAAGTGGAATGGGTCGGTAACAGTTGTTTTTCTTAATTTAACTGATTTGAAATAGAACAGTTAAAGCTGTTTTTTAAATTTCATTGATTTTGAAGAAAACTCTTCCAATTGATTACAATAAAATTTTTGTCTTTTGTATATGGTTCGCCACCTATTACAATCGTTTTTGAAAGTTTGCATTTAAACCCTCACTGTGCTGCGGTCAGGTTGACAGGCAAACAACAACCATTTTGCTCTAGCCAGAGATTATGTAAAGAAAATTATCAATTAATTAAACTGCTATATTTTTTTGTTAAGCTGTATTTCAGGGTACTTGTAAATTTACTTTTAAACATTTAAAAACATTAGCCAATATTTAAAAATTAGCATCAGTGAAACTTTTCATGAAAAATTTAATGAAGTATATTAGAATTAATGAAAAATAATATTACATTAAACAAGCATAGTAAATAATTGATAAAGTTTATGTAATTGCACAGCCATACCTGCCAACCTCCAGGGAAAAAAATCCAGAAGATTTTATACAGTATAAATTTGAACGCAAAATTGAGAAATGATAATCAAAAACTCCCTTTTTCAATCTGAGAGTGAGAATATCTAATTTACAATACTAAAATCAGTTTTGTATAGCAAACATTTTAAAGAATTGTACATCTAATATCACACCATAAGTATATGAATCTATGAAGAGGTGAATGATGGAGCTAACAAGATTTCAAAAGCAAGAATTTATATTTATTATACAACCTTAAAAACTGCTTCACACAATATATACATACTTCCAATAGCTTCTTCTATATGCAATAATTAATTTTCATTTTGTTATACATATATAGAGAACACAATAAAAGAATCAATAAAATAGAATTTTGAATATGTTTATAAAGTAATGATTAAGTTAATATAGTTATTTTCAGAAATTACCATAATTGAAAAAATATGTAATCTATAAAAGAAAAATGATTTATAAATAATAGGTTAACACAGGACTCACAGGAATAATAATAGGTTAACACAGGAAAAAAAAATCCTTGTTATAACAATTGGTACAAATGACAAAATAAGCTTCTATGTCGTAGATTTAATCTAAGTTTTGACTATTGATGTAGTGGCACGTTTAGCCTTTTTCAAAATATCAGCACTAAACTTATCATCAAAACAATTTGTTTGTTTGTGACACTTCATTGTTAGAATATTTTTGATAGTTTTTGTCGACATAGATGACCTAAACTGTGTTTTATTTTTCTTTACAACACTAAATATTCTTTCGCACTCCGCGTTGCTATGGGGTATGCAAGTGATACCCAACAAAACTCTTGATATTCGGTCAAACTTAAGTTGCCCGCTGCAGTCAGTAACAGTACTCAGGTTATTTAATTGCATATTGGTGCTGTCTTTAAAGTTGGAAGAATCTTCAATCTGCAATGCAGTGAACTGTTTTTGGAGACAGTCCCATGCATCTTCTTTGGTTTCCCCTTCTTTAATCATCAAAAGACAAGGAAACTTTTTAACAAAATGTGACTTTTTCAAATGATGAGGTTTCGAAATTTATAAGTCTGCAACTTGAGCATTGATCAAGATGTCGTTATTAATGGGAAATTTTTTGGTGATATAATCACACGAGGTAGCATAATAATTCCTTTCTGATAAAATAAAATTTTCTTTTTCATTCAACTTTTTAACTAGTTCTACCGTTTTGAAGCCAACAAACAGTTCTGAATCCAACAATTGATTAGCTTCAATATGATATTGGATTTCTAAAAGGGCTTGCCCTTTAATACTGAGTTAAAATACTGAGTTTAAATACTGAGTTCATTTAATAAACTATTCCTCTAACATCTGACAGGTTTCTTTTAAATGAATTAAAATTTCTATATCTGGAATTATTTTGTTATAGATTTCAAAACCAATTGCACACTATAAAGTTGACTTCAAAGTTTTAAAAAGAAGTAAAATGAAAATTAATTTAGCTTATTCATTAAACCTATAAAGATTGTGAGTTCGTGGTTTCAAAATGGAAATAAAAAACAATTATTATGACAATATTGTTGAACTAATATGAAAATGATGTTGAGCAAACGTAGTGATGCATCATTTATGATATTTAACCAGACTTAAAAAATGTTTAAATTCTCTTTTAATGCCAGATTTTTCTTTAAACTTTTATTGTGACCTTTAAATGCTGAACAGAGCTCCATAACATCCCATGGGCTGTATAAATACAATTTAAAGTAACTCCTTCAATTATGCTAAACATCCTAATGGTCATTGTCTCTATCGAGTTTTTTCTTTACTTTCCAGGAGTTATATCAACTCCTCTATGATATTCACTAATCACCACTTCTTAATATTTTTCTCTGTTATCATTAGAGTTTTAATTAAAGTTAGTAATCATTTGTAGAAAATTGATCTATTTTAGTCTAAATAATATTACAAAATCCTGTTTAAAAAAAACACAACAAATGCTTGCATAGAAATTATGTGTATGTTTACATATAAGTATAGGAGTATGCTTTCACCATTCTTTTTTTGAAATTTTCCCATTACAATCGTTTCTTTGGTATGCTAGTATAGTATATTATAATGCTAAGGGTAGATTTGGATACAGTAAACAAGCAACATATTCTTCCTTTTAACGCTTTTAGTAATTTACGTACTTAGAAAAAGAGAAAAGTAAAGGAATATTTTATTTACGTTATGAGATAGTAAAATAAAATTAAATTTTTTTATTAAATATAATTTTTAAATATTGTGCGGGGATCGAGCCCAGATATATTTGTCTATAATTATTTCCTTTAAAATGGTAGTATAGTATTTTATAATACAACACCTGACCGAGTTTGAAAATTATAGCTTAATATTAATTAGCGATATGGGCCTTATATATATACAGTATATGAACAAAACTTCCTCTATTTTAACGCCATTATACGCACTTAAAAAATATATACTTACATGCTTGCATATTGTGCATATTTTGGTCCCCCTAATTTGATTATACGTAATTATTTCTTTTAGCACTGTAATATAGTATGTTATAATATAATACCTAGCTGAGTTTGAAAATTATAGGTTATTTTTAAGGGCAGACATGGGGCCATATATATACAGACGCACACACACACTATTCAAGCAACATATTAATTTTAAAGCTTATAGTATAATACGCACTTAGAAAAAAATTAAATAAAGGAATATTTCATTTACTTTACAATATTGTAAAATAATTAAAAAAATAATTTATGCTTAATATGATTTTTAAATAATGACCATATTCGGAATTCAAACCAAGTAACCTCGGATCTTATGATTTTCGGTTTCATGTCACTTAGCACTACCGGCCACCGTCAGATCGTTCGCATTGTAAAAAAGCTTATAAGAAATTTTGTGCAACATTGTGATTCCCCGAATTTCTCTTTATATATATTAGAGTATGCTATAATAAGATACCTGACCGAGTTTGAAACTTGTAGCTTAATATGAAGGTGCGTTACGGGCCTTTATATTTATATATACAGTATATGAGCGACAATTTTTCAATTTTAACGCATTTAAATCTATATATACGTATAGACTTACGTATTGTACCACATTGTGGGCTCCCAAATTAGTCTAAAATAAAAGAATAGTTGTATAGTTTGTTATAATATAACACCCAATCCAGTTGGAAAGTTCTAGGAGAGAGATATACAATAATTTTTCCATTTCAACGCTATTATATGCACTAAGAAATATACACATACATTCTACCCCATATTCTAGGTCTATACTTATTTCCTTTGGTATGGTAATATGGTATGTTATAATTTAACACTTGACCTTGTTTGAAAATTGCAAAATAATCATAAGGGGAGAACCATTTATGTATACAGTATTTTATTTTAACGTTTCTTGTAATTAACGCACTTAGAAAAGGAAAAAAATAATACAGGGTGTTTCATATTGAATGGGAGAAAAAGAATAGCGCAGTGTGACTGCCGTAATGGATTTATTCAGCCGAAACAAATTTATTCTGCAACTACAATTATACAAGTTTTATTTGGCAACAGGAAAAAATCATCGAATGACGAACTCGCCGCTAGAGGCGCTGTTAAACGGAACGTCGTCCATGCAGGAGAAAGCATATTGCGTTTTCGAATATGCCAAAACCTCTTCGGTAACTGTTGTGCAAAGACATTTTCGCACGAAATTTCGTAAAGAACCACCGCATCGGCATAACATACGCAGGTGGGTCAAGTAGTTCCAGGATACCGGCTGCTTATGCAAGAACAAAATCCCAGGACGAAAAGAAAAAAAAACCGAAGTGGTTGAAAGAATTCGTGATTCGTTTTTACGGACTCCCTCAAAATCAATGCAACGTGCAGAACTGGCTGTCCCTCACACAACGGTGTGGCGTGTTTTACGGAAGGGTCTCGAATTCAAGTCGAACAGATAGCAGATGGTCCAGGCTTTAAAACCTACTGACAAACCGTTGCGTAAGAATTTCTGTTTGAAATTTCAAGAAAATCTCGACGTGAATGGTTTCGAGAACACACTGGTGTTTACCGATGAAGCCACGTTCTACTTATGTGACAAAGTTAATCGCCATAATTTGCGATTTTGGGGCACGGAAAATGCCCATGTAACAATAGAACATCAGCGTGATTCTACCAAGGTGAAGGTTTTCTGCGCTTTATCAAACAGTTGGGTTTTTGGTCCATTTTTCTTTGCTGAAAAATCGATTAATGGGGACATTTACCAAGACATGCACTCTGAGTGGTTGCTCCTCCAGCTGGAGGAAGCTGTTCCTGATTTAATTTTGCAGCAAGATGGTGATCCCCCACATTGGAATAACAACGTACGTGAGTTCCTGAACGAACGTCTACCCCATCGCTGGATTGGCCGTGCTGGGCCACAGGATTTGACATGTCTTCATTGGCCGCCGAGATCACCAGATCTAACGCCCTGCGATTTTTTCTCTGGGGTTTCGTTAAAGACAAGGTGTTTATGCCTCCACTTCCTCAGGACTTAGAGGAACTGAAGCAGCGGATAACTGCAGTGTTGAACTCCATCACAGGGCATATGCTATCAAGAGTGTGGCAGGAGCTTGATTACCGTGTAGACATTTGTCGTGCCACCGGAGGGGCACATATTGAACAACTGTAGAAACTTGAATAAATATAGTTTTGAGGTAAATTGGAATTTTCTAAATATATTAATTATAACGTTTAGAATCATGTTTTCTTTTTGTCCCATTCAATGTACTTATAAGTATAGGAATATTTTAAAAATAATCCTTTCTATCTATAAAAATAAATAAAAAAATTTTTTTTTTACTTTCAATATTGATCACGCTCAGAGATTGAACCCCGGACCCAGCAGTTAGTGGCTTCATACCACTAAACCTTACCAGTCGTATCTGACCGTCGGACTTAGAATGTATGTGGTTAGTATGTTGTGTATGTGGTTAGTTATAGCATAACGCTCGACCAAATTAAAAGTTATGGGTTAATAGAAATTATTAAGGACCATATACACTATAACCCTACAATAATAGAAGAGATATTTTCGTTTTTGACATTTTTTTAAATTCCTCAAGATATACTTCAAAGAATATTTACTTTAGAGATGCTTTGTTCATGTGATTTTACATACTCAGCAATAAGATTGAAAGTTTTCAATGGTTAGGGAGAACCTGAACCATCAAAGGTTTGAAATTCTATCACATTCTATTTTAATTTATATACTTAGAATTACAAAAAAAAAAAAACAACAACAAAAAGAAACACTTAAAGATTAAATTTATACTGTGGCAATCTTAAAAATATATCAATTTTAACTCAGTTTTAAAATTCATTCCATATCATTAAATTTTAAACTGAAGGTTAAACTAAGGAAACGAATCAAGCGATGAACCTAACTTAGTTAGGCAATCTGAGAGGTGTAGCATAAGGGGCGGGGGAGGAATACGAAAAATATTTTGTCTTTTAGGACTGTCAAAATACTCATTGGTGAAAGAAAAACAATGCCGAATTTCTATTAAAATCATTCGGCCAAATAAGAAAAAACTTTAAAATTTAATAAACAAAAAAAGTACGCTACGTTAGAAACATGCATAAATTAAACATTCTGTTAAATTTCATAAATTTATGTATAAGTAAAACCTCATTTAAACCTTTCGAAAGCTTATTTCATGCAAAACAGGTCGTCAAGAAACAACTAATAAAAATATCTATATAGTAGGGTTTTTTCCCCTCCCGATTTTATATTGGTAACTCAATAATAACCTGTATTGTAACGTAATTTATCCTCAGTGGTAGATAAATCATGGGTTAGAGTCCTCTTGCAGTCAGGCTAACTTTGGGAAGTTTTCCTCTGCATGTAACGCAAATGCGACTACTAATGTTAAACTACGTAGCTTTGTAATTTTGAATCCAATCCAGAAGACAAGGAAACTCCTGGATCAAGTATTGGGAGAAATTTGCCTTGGTGGAGGAGTATTTGATGGAGCTAACCCGCATATGCGTTACATGGAGAATAAAACTACGAGAACCTCCCACGGTTAGCCTGATGGAAAGGGAGTCTAACCCATGATCCGTCAACCACTGAGGATATTTCACATCACTGTGGTCGGTGCAAGCCGGATGCAGAATTCGTATCGACCAGCCATCGCCGGGATTCCATCCCAGTTCACCTCATTGGAAGATGAACGCTCTATCCCCTGAGCCATCGCAGCTTCGGGGATATGGTTGAGTAAAATGGGTGTTCAAAAACTGGACTTTGCCTTTTCAGAGCAAGTAGGACACATTTTGAACGAATCACAATGTGGATCGTGTAGCCAGTCAAATCTACCATCTTCATGGTCAACATTTCTTTTAGCTGTGATGGACACAGTTTGAAGTTGATTCCAGCAGGTGGAAAGTCTCTCAAAATTTGTAAAGGCGGTCATAGATGCAAAAGCGGTGCAGGCAGTGTCAGTGATTTAAAAATAATTAATACTTACTTATATTTTTTCAAGAATACTGATTTCTTTAGTTTAAAATAAAATGCAGTTTTTTTTAAACTGTCAAATGCTAGGGTAAATAATTTTCCCCCAGTATAGGGGCGATAGTGAGGCCAACTCAAAAATCCTGAAAATTTCTTGAGTAAAATCTTTAATGACGCATTTCAAAAAATTTATGTTTTTATATATTTAAATCAGGGGTATTTTCAAAACATGAAATTCTAAAGAAATTATATGCAGCATAATTTAATTTAATAATTATTTATAAGTTTACTTTTGTCTCTAATCACATTCATTATCTTACCAAAAAAAGATATTTACAATTGAAAGAGATGCCGAGTATATATTCTTGTTTAAGCGGACATTCTTGGGGGCCCGCAAAATTTTCCGTTTACGGGAAGGGTACCCTAATAACGAAGTTTAACACCGTAAATTTTTTTAGAATATTTTCAAGGATATAGAAATAACTAAATAATCTACAATAACTATCTACAAGGATACATATTTAAATTTTAAAAAAATATTTTTTTTTGTACAAAAAAAAAATAAAAAGTTATGAACAACTCAAAGATTCTGCTCTTTTTTTTTTTACCCCAGCTGTGTTAAATACAGTCTTCAAATTAATAAGAAAATGAAAGAAATTTTCAGTGATGAAGAAGTATTGAGGAGGGCATTTAAGACGTCATTTCCAAGCGAGAAGTCTCGTAACCAGTGTCCTCCTGATGAAAAGATGCCGATGTCCGAATTATTTCACTAAAGCATTATCATTTTCTCTCCTTTATTTGCAAAGATAAAGCAAGGTGACAGAACAAAGATTGATTCTTTAGTAGTGAAATATGTTTAGTTATGGATGAGGAAAAAAATTTACATGTTTGGTGATATTTAATGAAATGATGGTATAATGGTGAAAATTTGCAGTTTTTTTCTCGTAATTTAAAACAGAAATATTTTTTTTTAAATGTAGAAAAAGTAGTGTCCAGTTTGAAAAGATAGAAAATAACGTTTCAGGGCAAAAATGACTGTCCATGATCAATTATGGTAGTGTCCACTTTGGGGAGAATGTACATATGTAATATATGTTTATAATATGTATAATAGTATATGGAGCAAAAATATGTTTGTATTGAGAGACGTCCATTTTGCAGGAATGTTCATAACAGAAGGTTTCACTGTATATGGTGCCAAACATACTGTTTCCTAAATTAAAGAAGATAATGATACAAAAGGAAGAAACCTAAGTTTTCATAATTTAATTTTAGAATTGCAACAGAGATAATATTCATTCTCCTACTTACAAAAACTGGAAGAATATTACCCATGATTGTAAAAGAAAGAAACATCTTGAGACAAAAATATTCCAAGAAATTTCTCTGTTCAATGAAAAATACTGACAGATTATTCATTTTTGATCAGTTTTAGGAAATTGCACAATTCAAAAATTTACATTTTCAGTTTTTTCATGTCATCTTAGAATGCCAATAACGGTTTTACTAAACAAATACTTAACAGTCAAACAGAAAAATAAAAGTTGTGTTACGTGTGGAAAATTCAGTGGATAATATAATTGAAAACACTGGAGGATTTTTATTGATATAATTCAATTCATATTTGAGATAAAAATGCTAAAATAAACACATCTAAGGGAACAGATAAATGATTCAAATAGGCCTTCAACTAATTGATGAAGATTCTCTGAGTAATTTATGCATATCTAAGGACTTGAAACTAGAAGTATTGCGATATTCAGCAACAATGCTCCGAACCTGAAATTCAAACATGAAAAATATTTACACATTGTAGAAAATTATTAAATCTATAACAGCAAGAAATAATTTTGATCAATTTTTAAATGAATTAAATAAGAATTTTTTTTAATAGTAGTCTTTAAACAGAAAATATTTAAAATAATTTAATTTTTGGTACTTAAGGGATCACCTTTTTTTGGACCACTTTCCCTCACAATTTTGCTAATATTTTTAATTTTCTTTGCTGTTCTTAACGGACTTTTGATGATAGAGTATCAATCAACAGCACTTTTCTAAAAAGAGGTCAAAATAAAAACTTTGCTTTATTAGATTGGAAGGATATTTTTAGAATTTTAATGAATTTTTCTAAAAATTGCACAGTTATTTTTATTTTATAAATGCTGTTGAACAGCTGACCCAATTTTTGGGTTTATGACTACCGATGCTCAACTCTGAAGCCTCGTAATTTTGAATCCAATTCAGAAGACAAGGAAACTTGATCAAGTATTGGGAGAAATTTGCCTTTGGGGAGGACTTTTTGATAGAACTAACCCGCATTTGCGGAGAGAAGAAAATGACGAAAACTTCCAATGGTTAGCCTGATGGCAAGTGAACTCTAACCCGAATGATCCTTTTACCACAAAGGATATTTTAAGTCAATGTGGTCGGTGCAAGCCGGGTGCTGAATTTGCGTTGCTTTATCCTCTGACCCACCACGGCTTTACAGTTGTTAATTTAAAGTAATTTAATATTGTACATTTCTCTGTTTTTAAATTTTTTTTATTATTGTTGAAACTGATGAAACCAATTAAGATGACACTGAAAATTTTTTTTTATGTAAATTACGAATAAAACAAACAAACGGATCATACTTAACAACCTTTCAAAAATGCATTGGGATAATTTTATCCAAAAAAATCTGTTAAAATTATGTTATCCCCTATTATAATTAGAAAATGTCCTTTTATTTTACATGTTTCAAAAGATACTGCCCAGTAGAGTAAATATGCAGTTTATTAGTGAAAATTAAATTTGATTTTTCCTCTTTACCTCTGACAACTGAGTTTGGCTGGGAGGTCTTTTAACCACTGAGACGAAATATTTCTATATAAATAAATGACGAGGATGAGTAGTTAAGGGCATCATGTTGTCATTGTAAAGCCTCAGATTCAGATTGTTTGTTTTAAAAGTAAAGGCGGTTTGTGCACAATGCTGACAACATTGCTTTAATCAAGCTGTTGGTCCCAGAATTGTGAAGCCTTAACCTATACAACAACCTTGAATCAAAATGGGCTGTAAATGGAATCCTTAACTTTTTTTACTATATAAATAAATAAGTTGTATTACAAATCTATTTCTATTTTTAAAAAAAAGTAAAAATGTGTATTAAGCAGCAACACTCACTGGATAAAATACCAAAAGGTTTAAGCTAAATCTTTTTTTTTATGTAGATACAATGAATGCAACCGGATCTAAGAACAAAAAGTCCGACTGATCTCTAAAAATTAAAGTCCAACTAAGTTAATTCTAGCTCAAATGGTGTTATGTGTATCCATACAAAATTTATAATATAAATAAACAAATCAAGAAGCTTGGTTCTTTTTACATAATAAAATTTTTTCAATACAAGATATTCTCAAAAATTAAAGATTCATTCTATGGAGGCAGAAAACAGAGGTAAGTGGTTTTTTGGGAATTTTGACTAAGTAGCTTTCTTTCACTGGTTATTCAGCATTCACATTTTTTCACTGACCCAGGTTCAAGGAGAATGTTTTAAAAAGAAATAATTAAATAATGTGTGATTTACTTAACCGCTTACCTGATTATCTTGAGTTAACTCGGGTATGTATATATTGCAAATATTTACTGTCCTGAGTAAACTCTGTCATAGCAGAATTCGTCAATACATTTTGTTTTATCACGTTTTTATTCGGCTGGAAGCAAAACAAAAACAATAATTATCTGCTGCGAATGTAAGTGTGGCAATTTTTGTTTGGGAGTTTCACTATTTGCAGCACTGCAGATGTGTTTTGTAGAGTTGTATATACGATGGTTGATGAACTTACATAGAAAAAAAGAGTAAAAAAACGACGTTAGCGAGCGAAAGTGAAAGTAATGCAGATGATTATTCTGATGTGAGGATATACAAAGACTAACATTTAACTTTTTTCATTTGCCCGAGATAATTTGGAATAGTAAACTAAAGGTAAATTAAATATTTTTTACACATAAAAAACTATGTTGATTTTTTGCATATTTTTCAAAATAATTGATAAGGGATGAGGTTAATATAAATTTCACATTTCTGAAGGCATTCTGAAACACTAAAATGTAGCGATATAGTGCCTCCATTGATAGTCTTTCCGAAATTAATAAAGGAAACTGGTGTAGAAAACTTTGTGCGGTCTTGAAATTAGAGAGGTTAAGAAGACACTGTATTAAGAAAAATCAGAAAGCATAATCACTAAAAACATTTTTTTAGATATCTATTTGGCTCTTACAGTGTTGAAAGCATTTTCCAATTAGATGCAATTTTGAAAGGACTTAACCATTTAGCAAAACTTAATGTAAAAATACTGCTGAGGGAAACTAAATTCTCAAGATGAAAGAAAACCTGTCTCACATGAATATAAAATAAAATATTACTTCCCCCCTTTTTTTGGTAAAGTTCATAAAAAAATAAGAATATGTGTAAATTGTTTTAAAATAATGCTTATTATATATACACACACTGTGAGCAATAAGTTCTCATACATTTTCAGAATTTTATTGATCTTTGAAAAATCAAAAAAATCTTTTTCTTTTTATCTTTGGAAAATAAAAAATAAAAAATAATAAAAAAAAAAAAAACAAGATGCATTAAAGCACTTAAAACACTGCCTGTGCAAAATGAAGCTACAAGAAAAGCTTGAATTACAGTGAGCAGTTTTTCTTCTTGGTTAAAGAACCTGGACTGCAAGTTCAAGCAACAAGGGTGACAAGAATGTTTGCTCTTGGATTGTCTGTCTATCATTCTATTCTTGGACTAAAATCAATAAAAAGTAAACTTTTGCCAAATACCTCTCCTTAACTACAGCCTTGTGATAAAAGCATCTTTCAATGTTTAAAAGCGTATTACAGAAGAGAAATTATTCGCCAAGCTGTTCATAGTCTTGATAGTGGAGCAGATTTCAATTTTAGTCTCCTTGATGCCTTAAATTTGCTGAAAAGTACCTGGAGAGAAACTTCTACAGAAACAAGTCACAATTGTTTTGGAAAAGCCAGATTTTCCAATCTCAATCTATTAATATCATATCATTCAAAGAGGCTGATCTTGTTGCTGATGCTCAAGTCTACAGTTTTTTTCCAGAATTAATTTCTTTCAAAGACTATGTGTCAATGGACAAAGATGTAATGACATATGGATTTGTTACAGACTCTTATATAACTGAAGAAATAAAAAGTTCCCAAAGTAAATTAGCTAATGCAGTTTATTAGAAGAGGACGAAAGGGAAGAACAGGTAAAAAAAAAAAGACAGCTTTGTTCCTTTAATGGATGCTTATGAACCAATTAAAACTGTTCGTTCTTTTGCTATGCAAAGTGAAAATTCTGTTCAATCCTTAGATACAGATGATAAATTAAAAGACTTTTGGCAAGCATGCACAAATACGAAACAAAAACAGCTAGCTATTACCAATTATTTTGTTAGTAATCCTCTCTAATTTTATACAATAAATCAGATGACTCCTACGAGTATTAGTTAGTTATTTTTCAATAAGTGTTTTATTTGCTTTGACAGATTAAAAAAATAAAGCGGAGAAAGTAAGTACACTTTTTGAACTGGTACTGAACTAAAATGTTTTTTTTATATTTATAACCTTTATGACTTTATTTTTTAAAGTAATTAGTTATACTTTAAGGTGTTGTAAGAATATGTACAGAAGTTAGCGATTTAATATAAAGTGCAACAAAAAAGGTATCAAAATATAAAATAGTTTACATATTCATATATTAAAAAAGCTAAGCTTTAAAGTTTTTGCACTTGCTAAAATGGGAACAGAAATAAATTTTGAATGGAAAAGAAATAGTACAATTTTTAGAAAACTACTAAATTAATTTTCAAAAACTTATTATTTCTACTTTTCCAGACTACATTAGCACAATTTTTTTTAATTGTTAAAAATCTGACTTAAAAAGTAATCAAAATAAATAAATAAATATTTAAAAAAAAACGTTAAATATGTACATTGAATATTGGTTCACTCTCCCAAAAAAGAGATATTTCATGAAAAAAAAGTAGTATTATTCACAAAGTGAATTTAAAGTTTTGAAAAGATTTCTATCTCTCATCAGAATGTACAGAAATCATTTCAGTAACCAAACCACCAATCAGAATGAAATACATTTGGTCTTAAATTGTTCATATAAGAATATAGTATAAATAATGTATAAATTGACTCACTCTGACATAAACACTCTGTGAGTGACATCACACATTAATTATAAAATAACTTTATGGAGGTAAAAATTTTAAAATGTTATATTTGTCTTTAAGACGATATGTATACAAAAAATCTTGAACATACCAAAGGAGTAAAAAATGCAGTTTCAATAGGTCTCTCAGTATATCTTTCATATTGATCTAGGTTATCATAGAGTTTTAAGGTTAAAGTGTCATAGTTACTCCTTACGACATCTAAAACCTAGAATTAGAAACAATATTAATACAGGAAAGTAGAGTTTGAAAAACAGGAATAAATACACATAAAATATTTAAAATCTTGTGATCTGAATTGTATATTCAGTTAAATGTACAAAGAAACCTATGAATGCCAATTCTCTTTAGAAATGTGTTATGCAACCACTCTTTCAAAGGAAGATGTTATGTTAAAGAATAAAAAATTATTACAAAAACAACATTAAAAAAACTTAATACACAATCAGTAATAACACAATCCTCTCGCTAATCACAAATCCTCTTATCAGGACTGACAAAATATTTGAATGGCCCCCAATTACATTTAGTAATGTTTCTTTCTTTAACGCTTAGTTCAATAGAACAAGTTCATGCTCAAAAATGCACATATTGATAACTGGTTAAGCCAAGTTTCTGGAAGATGATTTACACAGACCACCAGAGAAAGGAGCCTGTGTTAAAAGCCTGGTAAATGTGTTAAATTTTACTGAAGAAAAAGCTCTTTATCACTATCTTTTATCATAAGTTTTGTCATAAGCATTTTTTTTTCTGTTGACAAGAATATTATAGTAAGGGGGAATAGACTAAAAATCAGGACACATCACTGACATGGTAGAGGGGAGGAGCAAGGCAAAATAAATTCTTTTCAGAGGTTCAATTGTTCTATCAAAAATGGGATGACTCGCTAGTTCAGGTCAAATATTTCTTTATGAACTTCTTAAGCTTTGATAAGTCAATCATTACAACTTGTGGGTAAAAAATTGGAGAATTTAAATTGGGTAATAGTAACTGAAATTTTAATCGCCATAACCCTTATCGGAAGTTCCTCATGTAAAAGGTTAGGTTTAAAGCAAATCCCAGTCACCATGTTTGGTATCATAAATATCTAGTTGCTATTGTTGTTTAAAAGTTACCACAAGGTTTAGATAAATATGGCATTAATAATTTTCTTTAAAATATATACTATAATGCATAAAATTTTTATTCACAATTTTAAAGTTTAAAAAAAAAAAAAAATTTCATTAGGTAGATTTTATAACTCAAAGACTTTCCCTGAAATTTTGCTGATTTAGAATTATCCTAAAAAGAAATAGCAGAGGTTAAAAACATAAAATATTGTAACAATTTTTTACACATAGCTATAAACCACATATTTTTTTAAAATAATTTTCCTCATTTTATTTACAAATTTCAAAAAAAAATTTCAATAAGTATCCTAGCAAATCCATATGATAATAGATTTTGATATATCAATATGATAATAGATTTGACGTATTTTTAATATATGCGTAATGTATTAAAAGTAGATGACATTTTTTTTTTTTTTTTGATGAAACAAAAAGAGGAAAACTTCAGTTGTTATTTTTTTATAATTATTGCAACTATTTTCATACTTGCTTTTAATTTCTTACTTTTCCAGTACAGATAAAATTTTTCAGATTTAAAATTCTTTGCATCATTATTCAGTATTTACAATCTCCGGCACAACCACTAAACAAAAAATTTCCGCTAAAGCATAAAATCTCTTGTAATTAAAGTTCCTTTTACTTTTCTAAAATCAAAAATTTCCTCTTATATACTTTTATCAACTACCAATAAAAGATACATGGATACTTTTTTCTAATGAATGACCAAAGTAACTCAGGCAAAAGGTATTAAACATTATGAGATTAAAAATAAATAGAAATCCATTTTAAAATATTTTTCATACCCAAGTCCATTTAGTTAATCATCACAGATGGAAAATATAGCAGTTGGTTTAAACTTGAAGTTATAAGTGTAATATAGTTTTTGTATTTAATTTCCCTTTATTGTTTATAAAATTAGAAAAAGTTTGTTTATTGGAAATACTTTATAATCAATAGTTTGAAAAGTTTCTTTTTATTGTATCATGAAATCTACTGTATTTTTTTATTCTGTGTTGACAACTATGTTTCCATTCCTTATATTAAGGTTTTAATAAATTATAATTTATACAATATTAGAAACACTTGCCTAAATAAAGTGAATGCAAGCAATTAAATTTTTCATGCTTGGTCTTTATTCAAAGCTTTCATTCTCTTTTAAATTATCTTCATTATTTTCTAAATCAATGTGCTAAAAGCTAAGTTCACATTTCTACTATTTAAAAACAATATTTTATCAAATTAATGTGCCTGTTTCTAATTTATACAATAGTATTAGAAACACTTGCTTATATACAGTGAATTAGCATAACTATATTTCAACATACTTGGTCTTCAGTTAAAGCAGATAAACCGTTATCTGCTAAAGTGGATTCAATTTTTGGAGAGAAATGATTTATAATTGCCCTAAAAGAAAATTAACAAATTAAACTAATAAATATCACAAATAAAAAGGAATCTAATCATGAAATCTACAGAAAGTAAACAAAATTATTATTAGGGTGAATTATATTATTGTACAAAAATTAAACAAATACAAAAAAAATATAAATTTATTGACATGCATAAATTACAGAAATAAAAAAATATTAAAAAGAGAACAGTAGTACAAAGTGCTCAGACAAATCTTCTATTTTTAAACAAGACTCAGTGAAAGCTAGAAATGGAATTCAAGTTGTCTTCTAGTGTTCCCCAACAGCAATGACAGAAACACAGTGCTCTTGCACTTAGAATACACTCAACTATTGCATAAGTACTATGAGCATAAGTTGTACATGGTACATTAAACTGAAATAGTTCCATGAAAGTTATCTGCAATGTTTCTAATGTTGATTATATGAACATAAACCATCACATTATATCCAAACTGCATTTTTAACACATTGCCAATGTCAAAATAGCAATCCCCATTTTGTATGCATACTGCTGTTTATAAAACTGCTTTTCTATAATTGCCACAACTTTAACATAATGCCAATAATTGTGGGTGCATACCAGCTCTCACAAATTGTGTTCCCCAGGGCAAGTAATAAGTTCAACTGGGCATGTATTGTTTCATCCTTTTATTTAATTAAAAATGCCCAAAATTACTGTGAAGTGCCCCCTCAAATTTTTGTTAGAAAAAAAAAAGGAATTATAAAAAAAATTTAGCTAATTCTTTTTTATCCCCCTGTTCAGGCATAATTTTATCTTTTTCTAATAAAAGGTTTATCCCAACGGATATTCATAAAAAATAATAAATATAAAAGTTGAAATTGAAGCATAAAAGCAAAAGCAAGAATGATATTTGTTTTAATAACTGTAACATAACATATGCTTCAAATCAACAACGAAATTTAATGTTCTGACGAATTTTTTATTTGTAAAGGTTGAATAAAATTCTTTCATATTTAATATTTATAATTTCTTTCTCTGTTTTGTCTTTCTGGTATGCGAGGACGATTTTGCAGTAATTAGTTTCTTTAAATAAATAGTCATATTCATATGTTTTCATTAATATACTGAAAAAGATCTTTGAGCATGTAAAAATTTTGTTCTGGCATACATTTAATAAACTAAATGAGAAAAATTATGATATTTTCAAGTCCTGGTGTGTATAATGTTAATTGAGTATTTATAAGAAAGTACTTAAAAATAGACCCTCAATTATATACAATGTAAAAACCTAAGTACTACATTAGCAGATATTTATGTTATTTGATATTTTTGAAATACTTTGCTATAGTGCTGTTGAGAAAATTCAATGCCACCTTCAAATTAGAAGTTCTCTCTCTTGTTAATTTCTCTTGTTGTGGAGAATGTTTTTTTCTTTACAATTCAATTTTAGTTCTCAATCTAATAACATGTAAGAATGGGTTTTGTTAAGAAAAGAAGAATGCAGCTAAAAATAAAACTTGTACATAACCACCAGATGGTTGAAAAAAAAAAAAAAAAGTTAAAGTTATATCTTAAAAGCGCTTTTCATATTAAAATTTTTTTTGGAGATGCTTAAATTTAGTTCTTTTTAGTTATGTCCATCCGCGTGCACAATAACAGAAATGTATTTTTACATAAGATACTCATATTTACATAATGGGATATTAAGGAATTGTAAAGAGATATTTTAACAAAATCAGAATGCAAATCACTGATTAGTCTGATGTTTAGAATTTAAATCACAATTGACGACCAATATTACTAAAATAAAAGATGCAAAAACATTTAACCTTTAAAGTCATGTGTGGAAAGAATTCATTTATCTTTAAATGTTGATAGGAAGCTATTTGCTTACCTGTGATTTGTGCAGCAATTCGTTAATATTTTTAGAAAAAAGAAAAAAAAAAACAACACCGTAAATGATGATATTTGGACTTGATAGTGAGAAAACTGAAAGTCCTAAAGAGGAAATGGAGGAGCAGAAATAACTTACCTAATATTAACAAGACTATTCATTAACTTAGCAGCATACTCTTTCCATTCACCATCACAAGTTGTATATCGCAAAGCTGTAAAAAATAATAAAATTTAAATATTTAATGCAATTTCTTCACAAAAAAAGGTTTTCTATCCACACATTTTCAAATAATAAAGGATGCCAATCTTTGAGAAAACTCTACATAGAGTTGTTAAAATTTTTTTCTATTGTCTTCTGTATAGAAAAAAAAATGAGTTGGTTGTATCTGAGAAATGTTAAACAAATCCTAATACTCAAAGTAAAAAAAAATATTAGATACTTTAATAGCACTAGTAGAATCAATATGCAATTCTTTTTTATCATAAAATAGAGGAATCATAACTTACTAAGTGAGTATAAGTTATCAAAAACAACATTCATTCTAACTATTTCATAATACAATTCATCATAACAAGAGGGTGCAGGCAAGAAAGTATCTCCAAATGTTATAAAAAGATTTAGAGTATTCATGACCTGAAAATATAAATGTATCAAGTGATTAAAAACTGCAACGCTTTTTATGTAAAGTGCAAATGTGAATAAAATTTTTATACAACATAGTAAATAATATAATTAAAAAAACTTTTTAATGTCATAAAGATTTAAAGACAAAAAAGATTCAAAATGTTACTAATAACAGAATATTAAAAATTAACACAGTGTTAAAAAAAAGAAAGAGCATAATTTTAAAAACCAAGAACATCATGAAATTCTAGGTGAAAAGTTATTTTTATTCTGCAATTATACATTTACAAAAGCAATTAAATCATGCAAATAATTTACCAGGTTTTTATATTTAATGAAATTTTATGAATAACATATAATATATAGAAACCGGAGTGAGAAACTTGCGATTTTTTCATGTTTAGAAGTGCAATAATATAATATATATCGCTATAATTACAGAACACATTACACAGACTTATTATAATCACAGAACACATTACAAAAATATATCAGAAGCAAATATTTTTTGACAAAAAATATCAAATTTATTTAGACTTGTTCGAAATATATTGAAGCCAAATTTCAATACAGTATAGTCTGTTATTATGACAATTCACAATCTTAGGTGGAATTGTTGTTATAGTGAGCTTGTTGCTACAAATCAATACAAATAATGTTAAAACAGCAATAAAAAATATGTGAAATGGACACATTTACATACATCCCTTTTCTTTTGAGCAACTATTTTAATAATAAAAAAAAATAAAAAATACATGACTAGAGTAGACTGTTTACACCTACAGATTGGAGACTAGACTGGGAGTTTTTGTAAAATGCATGGAAAAAAAATAATAAAATTAAGTGCAAGAGGTTTTGATATCCAATAACAACCAATATTGACTTCAATAATAAGCTTCCAAGGAGAGAAATGAGGGGGCATTTCATATAACAATAAAATAAAATTTCATATAACATTCAACAAAATTCTCATTCTTTTGAAATATACAGCCCAACTAGTAAAATAAGCAGATATTTTTTTTTTGTTTTTTTTTTTTTTTTAAAGGAGGAACATAACTTGGCCAGTGGTTGCCCATGCATAACTCTATAAACATAAATATAGAAAGATGTTCATTTTTCTCTTTTCCGTTTTGCAGGCCAAAATGAAAAAAAAATGTCTTCCATTTTGCCTTTTATTAGTATCTTTATTAGCAATTGATGGAAACTTGGTGCGATAGCGGACTTCTCATAATATAATGTGCTAGTCTCTACTGTATTAAAAATTGTGTTCTATGCCATATAGGTTGGTTGTTGGGGTTTTTGGTGCAAGAGCCAGTCTTGGCTATATCGCGCCTCCAACTAGTAATGCCATATAGTATTTAAAACTTATAAAATTTTAGAAACTTTTTGTGTCACTGCAAAGAGAAATAAAATGCAAATTTTCAACTTTAAAATTTCAAATAAAAAATTCAATGGCAACAATTAGCACTGTATGGTGATCATGAAACCTTAAAATAATGTTACATAATGATAAAGTGAGCAAGAAAAAGGTGAAAACATGTAGCTAGATAAACTATACTAGATTTATCATAGAAATGCTATATTAAAAATGCATACCATGTATGAATGCTTCATGAAAAATAATTTGATTACATTTTTCTCCTGTTTTTGAAGTACATTATTTTTTTAAAATACTAACACTCTTATTACTTTTTGATATAACATAATTTGGGTTGAAAATCAAGAGAAGAAATTTTATTATTTTTCTTATTTAAGGGTTGAATGCAATAGGAGGATAAGAATAAAATATACAAGAAATTAATTTTCTGCTTATGTAAAAAAAAAATAATAAACAAAAACATATTTTTATTAATTTTCATAGATTTTCAATTTGTATTCCTCCAAAATTGATTTTAAAGCATACAATGCAATAAAATATAAAGAATAAAATTACATCAGAGGTACATCTCTAAAGCTAAAATGCTACAATTTAAACTTTTTTTTCAATATTTTTTGACACACTTTTTACAAATAATCAGCAGTAAAATAATATAAGAAGAAAGTTTATTTTAATCAAGAGCAAAAATTAAACATGTCTATATACTTGAAAAAAATATAATTTTGAATTAAATAAATTGGCAATCAATTCAATCTTTTAAAAATGCTATTACATAGATATATGTAACATAAAACTAAAAATATGTTTAACATTATAAGATAGGTAAAAGAAAATTAATAAATTTTAAAAGGAAGCTTACCTGAATACACAAATGAAAAATGTTGCAATTCTTTGTAAGCAACCCTTCTTGAGTAACAAGGAACTTGATTAAACTAATAAGAGCTTAAAAATAAATGAGGGAAAAAAAACAATTTTATAAAGGGATTGCTAAAAAGATTACAAGCAACTTCATATTTTAATTATATCTTGTAAAGGAACAAAAGTAAATAGGATATGTTTGAAATAAAAAAGGGAGAATTTAAGTTCTGAAGAATACTTATTTTAATATGATAATGAGTTTTCATTAGTTTTGATGAGAAACCCTTCTACACCCTTCTACAATATTCACAAAGTCATCTTTTTCTAAATGTTAAAGTCAATAAAAAGTTAATTTTACTCAAAGTATGAGATAATTACCATTTTTCTTGCTTGATTTGGACAATAATGATTTATATAGTTCAGTCTCAAACATTTATTAAATGACTGTTTTTTATACAAAAAGGATAGGGTAAAAATACATGAATAAAGCACAAATGAAAGAATAGAAATAAACATGCTATAGTTTTGGTTCTGTAAACAAAAACCTTCTAAGAACACTGAACCTAAACAAGAAGAGCTCCTTTACCATGAAGCTATCACTGTAGACTGCGGTTTTCCGTCTAATATTATCGATTTTATTACTAGAAAACTAATCTGGCAATCCACCAAACTCTTTATTTCGATTTTCTATTTGATTGTTTTACCTTATTATCTGAAAATCAGTCCTCGAATTGTAAAGATTTTGAATAAATTTGAGTTTAAAGGTTTCTTCCTGGTAACAATTTCACCAAACACCAAGGCCCTATTGCTGACTTTAATAGCTGGGGTATTTATTGAATTTTGTGACAATGGGTCTTGCGCAGATTGGACGATTGGAAAATAAGGACAATTATTAATTTTCCATAGATCTACATGGTTGGAATTCTAATCATAGTTTTGAGTTTTTATCTGTTCATTCAACACTTCTCTTCATCTACTGAACTTGATCTTTGGGAGTCATTCTTGAAAAATTCTCTAGATCTTGAAAAATTCTAATAATTTAGTTAATGATTTTTCTAGTATTCCAACATTTCGAAATATTTGAAAATCTTTATTAATTTAAACTTTTGCCAATTCTGGGGTTCCTGCCAATCTTTCTCATCTTATATCAACTTGTTCCTCTGTCCCTATTGGTTTAATCAATTTGCATCTGTTTGTCTCTTTATTTCTCAAATATCATTTGATGCTTAAACAATAAGGAAAGTTCTTGTTTATAGAACTGAAACTATAGCATGTCCAATTCTATACTTTCATTGATGTTTTACTCACAATTTTTTTTCCCTTTAGTCTACATTTTTTATGAAATTTACTCAGATTTTTCTTATTCACAAAAGTTCTTTAATGAAATAAAACAGCTAAATATTAATGTTTTTAGATGATGATTCAATGTCTCTTTAGTAGAATAGCAAATAAAACAAATTTAAAAATTAAAATTAGTTGGGAAAAATATTCTTATTCCCCATATAGATTTTTCAACTTATTTTAATACCTTGTAAAAGTTGGCATGTATGATGAGAGAGCAAGTATTGTAACACATAATATGAATGGTAAGAAAAACTTATGTACAGATTTTTCTCGCATTTGATAAATTTTCAGTTAAAACAATAGGTAACTATCCATCATTACATCCCTTTTCTATAAGTGTCTTAAGTCACCCTTTGAATGTTATATATTGCAACTAAAATACTGATTATTATATATTTATTAAAAGAGACATTAAAAGAAAAATATTTTAAATTACCAGTCCATAATTCTTTCCAGTGGTATTGCAGTCTTACTCTGCCCCGTTTCTGATAACATAAAATTCTATGAATGACACCTAAACAAAGACTGCAGAAAAAACCAACATTATAATCTAATTATTTATATTAATAAAAAATCATTTATAAAAGCAACACATTACAAAATGGCTTCAGTTTGAAAAAAAATGTGTTTTAATATAAAATTAGCTTAATTAATTTTTTTTTTTTTTTAATGAAGCTTCCCACTTAAGTGTAGATTATAAAACGATACATATTGTCATTTAATTGCTCTACTGGTTAATTAGATACTGTGTTTGTCAGTTTAAGTAATGTAGTTTCCAGACATTTAATTTAAAGAGAGACTTTCAGTTAAAAATTTTCTGCAGTTGACATAATTGCGGATTAAAAAATCAATCAATTTAATAAAATTGTTTTAAATATAAATGTAATAACAACATAAAGTAAATACACTTAATTAACATGCTAAAGGAACCAAACTTTCAAAATATGTTTCTGCAGGCTAGATGTTTAAAAACTAACGAATTAATTATTAAAAGTAATCCTAGAGAGTAAAAATTAAATAGTTAAAAAAGTTAATTACTAGTTAGTGATAAATAGCATTACAGTTTATCATCTTCTATTTTAATGATATGTATTATTTTATTTATTCCTCATATTTTTGTTGCTATTTATTAAATTCTAATGTTATGTATCAAGACTATAAAATGTTTAAAGCTAAGAAACAGTAGGGAAAAAAATTCATTTCAAAAGAAGGTAGTAGTCCAGAAAAGTTTAGAAAATTTCAATTTTAATGATGATTAGAATATTCACATATTATATATGTGGAGGTTGACTTCAGGTATAGCTGAAATAACTACGCTTTTGTAATAAGCAAATTTAATAATAAAAATAACAATAGATATAATTCAACCATCTGAGCGTTTTGGCTGAAGTGTTACAAAAGTGGGGTGGCGCTGCTGTAGTGGAGGTTGGATTCCCACATATATTACATTTATACAATGCAATGGAAAAGTCGGAAAAATTAAATACAAAATATTAATATTGAAAATATTAATAATATAAGAATTCTAAGAAAAATAAAAGATAACTATCAAGAAGACATACCTTGTGGCATAAAAATATGTGCTTTTAGTTATTTATTTCTCATAGAAATACAACATATTCTAAAAAATGGTAGTAAAAAATACTTAAATACCGTATATAAACAAAAGGTAAAAAATAATAATATCTGACAGGTATTAACAATTAGCTTTGCTTTACTACTTTTCTAAGGTCAAAAAAGGTACAGATATTCTTTTGTAACTTTGTAGTGCCATTGAAATTAACAATCCTACCATTGCCATCATCTACTTGAGCAAATACTAAACATGAAGTATCAAGTGAAATTATAACTTACTTTGAAAGGAGAAAATGTTTTTATTTAAGGGTACACCAAACAGCACAAAGGGGAAAGAAAAAATAACTTAAATATATGTTACAATAATTGTTATTATAACTGTATATTCTAATAATATAAGACAGTAATAAAAATACTTTAATATTGGATGAGAATAAAAGTAAGGTACAAAATAAAGATATATAACAGGTAGTAAGACATTTGCCTTTTTCTATACTATTTTCTAAACAAAAAAGAAGGTATGGCTATTCTTTTGAAAACTTTATAGCGTTATTAAAATTAAAAATCCTTTCATTGCAGTCATTTATTTAAATAAATATTGAAGATGTAGTCCTAACTGAAATTACAACCTATTTTGTAAGGGGGAAATGTTGCTATTTAAATGTACGTTAAACAGAACTTTATCAAAGGAATTATAACTTTAAATAACAGTAACATCAATGTTGTAACAAAAGATTAGTATGAAGAATAGACAAGATGAAATAAAAAAATAAATAGTATAAATATTGTTGTATTTTATTTGAAACTTTGTAGAAAAGATTTAAACACAAACAAAATGAAATTAAAAAAAAACTTAGATGATACAGTACAGCCCTATCCAAGTCCAATAGAATAAATTTTAATGTCAATTTATCTTTCAAAGTAATTCTCTGATGCAGGATGAGAGTGTTCAATAGAGACGCCAAAAATGCAGTAACAAGTAAATTTCCTTATTGAGGTACACATGGGATACTCTGTAAACTTGGTAAATAAAGCTTCATGTTTAGTAGTAATTCCTTCTTTCGAGCAGTCTTTTTAACGTCGAGCAAACAAGTCGTTTTAAAACGAACTTTTAATTAGAAAACTAAGACTAAAGTGAAACATTTGATTGATAAATGTGTTCTAAAATATGAAAAAAAAAAATCATTTTGTTGAACATTATTTTGGGGTCACCACTAAATTTATGACATTGATAAATAACACTGGAAATTTTTTTCCCTATTATATGGGATTTTTGAACACATCTTAGATACTTTCATATGACAGATTTTAAAACTGCAATCAGATTCTCTCTCCAAGTTAGTTTTTTTAAATGACATTTTTAGTCTATTTTTTTGCTGAAATATACAAATTAAAAAACGCTTTATATGATTGGGAGGGGGCATAAATGTTGTAACAAACTTCTAGGGGAGTTAGGGCATATCACCAGGATGAAAACTGCATAGGAACTCATACCTGGAAATGTCATCTTATGCCACTAAAGGCACTTGCCTTAACTCCCCTAGAAGTTTATAGCAACATTTATGAGACCCTGCTAAACATAAGGTTTTTAAACTTGTTTAAACTTGTACTTCAACAAAAAATAGATTAAAAATGTCATTTTAAAAAATCTGTAGCTAAAGCAACAAAATTAATCCCCACACCTGAATTAGGCACAATCAAATAATTGTATGGATGCAACAAAACATAGGTCCCCCAGCGAAAATATTTTTCCTTAATAAATTTTACTTAATTTTAATGATTTACAAACTCTTAACATGCATCTTTAGTGCATTGATTATACTTATTTGTGAAGTTATATGTTGATGATAAGTGGAAAAACTTTTATCTGATCTATTTGCTTTAACTTTGACTCAAGCATCTGTAAACTTTTTTTAAATTTTTTTAAATAGTTCCAAATATATGGTCAAATAAGTAAAAAATTAAATTAATATTTAAGAGCCCAAATTTTTGACAGCTCTCTTGCCTGTATTGGGATTGTATTTTCCAAATTGCAGGATGCAATATTTTGAAAGTCAAGAAACCAAATTCAACAAAAAATTTGTTTGTTAAGAGGAAGTGTTTTTGATATATCTTTTTTATAATTGAAAATATCCTCTCAACAAATTAATTTGCATATTTAAAGTTATCACTTTCAATCATTAAGATTACATCTTAGCTTGCGATAATTCAATTGTTAGATCAAAAGTTACTAAAGTGTTCTTTTTATTTTTTATTCAGCACACTGTACATGAATGGTATGCATGAAATAATTACTTTGTAATTAAATTGTTACTTAGAAAATTATAACAAGATATTTATGCAAGTTTTCAAAAGTAGAAGCTGAAGACTGAAGACTCCCCATGTAGTTGGTGACTGATGCACGTTAAATTCCGTCGAGTCGTAAAGTCCTCCATGTTCCCATAACAAATCAATACCTCTGGGGGTACTGGATTGGAGATTGATCGTTCTCTGATTCAGATCAAAATTACGATCTGGAGATGAATAATTGAATGCATGAATGGGTCCGCTTTATAAACGGGTGTGACGCACGATGTGGCCGAAGTCGGATTCTTGGCCATAGATGGCACCACTGAGAAACAAGAAACGCACTATCTGCCTTAAAATTGCTCGGCTTCGCCCAGCAGGCTTGCTAATGTGGCAAGTTGCATTAGAAAAAACAACTTCAGTCTAATACATTCAAAGAGCTTTATTGATTTCAGTTTATAATAAGTTATAAGATTTTTACATAATTCAAATATCAGTGTGTGCTATTAGGAAACCAAAATCATAGGAACGTGTTCTGAATTGTTAAAACCATTGCTGTTTATAAAGGGTTGAAGGAGCTAAATTGGTTTAAATGATTCTGAGCCTGGTAAACTAGCTCTGATTTTCTTAGAACAATGTTAAATATATTTGGAAATCTAAACAAATAAACTTATCTTGCTACTCTTAAGTATAGCAAAATTACAAAGATAGATAGAAATAGTAATGAACTTACTAGTAAAGTTCAAAAGGTAAAGATTTTGTCATGTGACTAAGGATGAACTCAACCATCAGATCTAACATTGGACAAGCTAGAGGTCTATAAGGACCATTTTTGTCATAAGGCACTTTCCTGTGCCTCATTGGCTAAAAAATAAAAAGAATTTCTTATAGTATACTACTGGCAAAAATGTTGTAAACAAATTTTAAATGATACTCATTAACTAGTTTATGTACACCACAATCACTTTTTATAATTGAAACAAAATTAATTTAAAGTCTTCCTACTACATTTTTTCTTAAAACTGAAAATTACAGTTTAATATTAATTTGAAGGAATAAAAATAACAAGTTTCTGAAAATGTTTCTTTTAACTCTTAGCAAAAAGAAAAGAGTTTTTTCTAATTTTTTAAGCTTATATTTTAAGTTAACACCATACATACACTGTATCTGGAAAATTTCCGTTTCCATGTAAATTTTGTTAAGTGATAGCAATAAAAATAAAAGTTCATCAAGAAAAAGCAAAATTTATCTTGTAAGATAATTAAAAATAAAGTTACCATTCTGTGGAGCTGTACTTTATAAACTAAATTGACATCATGGATAATAGAATTTGCATATTGGTCCTGAAATAAAAAATAAACTATGAAACTAATATCATAAAATTCTCAATATTATTTGAAAACAGTATAATTAGGTTAGGAATAATAGCATAAAACTGAGACAATAAATTTATTAAAGAATAAAAACATATTAAAATAATTCTGCATTTAAAGTAGACTACTCTCTTTTTTAATAATAATTGTTTACTTTTTTAAATGTCAAAAATTAAGTCTATCCACTAAAAAAAAAAGGTTTTACTTGAAAAGAAAAAAACATGAAAATAAATACTGATGATTGATAGCTAAAAGAAAACTATTCACCAGCACACTAAAGAAATACTAACCTCAGTTATACAAGTAAGTATAATAAAGCAAAGTTTGCAAGTATTCAGATTGGATTCATCTGGAAAAGTAAATAAATAAATTTTAAGCAAGAAAGAAAAGAAAAAACAACCAATTTTTGAATACAAGGTTAAAATGAAAAGTAACAAAATATGAAATACTAAATAGTTTAATTAGAATTTTAGAAAACCTTGCAGACATCTTGTCCCAATTTATTAGGATATTTGAGTCCTTGCATAGAATCTAAAGGCTCCTTAAAGTTAAAAATCATGATTGTATTCAACGAATTTTTGTTTTAAAATTGTCTTAATGTAAGTGCAGGGGTCACATCAAAGATAATCTTCTTGCTTAGGTCTGAAACAAATAATACTGGTTTGAAACGAATTCCAACATATAATAACAACACATTTCTTTCAAACGCACTTAAAATAATCTAATAATGTTTTTTGGTCATGATGAAACATTAGAATCAGGAACTTTACTTTTTCACTTCAAAATTTGTGTTCAAACATGCATAAAATGTTTCATTTTCAGCTTTAATTTTATCAATTGAAATATTACAATGCTCTTTATATGTGTAAACAACACAACTGTGGTTAAGCACATAGCCCTGTTTTTTAACAACTGCCTAGAGCCTGGTAAGACTGCCAGTTTCGACGTGAACTCAGGTGCTGTTCATTAGTCAAATGATGTGGACAATTCCTGAGCTGGTACTACTCTCTCAAATATTCCTCAATGAACCAATGACAGAACTGTTAGACAAATTTAATATGCATAGACAGTAGTCGTTTAGTTGGCTTCAGGGACTTTCTAAGCTTGAGGTAACAACAATTACTACAAAGTTCATATAAAATATTCTCAATGATAGATAGATGATGGGTTAGAACCCAGTTACTGTCAGGTTAAATGTGAAAGGTTTTTCTCTTTATGCAGAGCAAATGCAGGTAAGTTCCATCAAAAAGTCCTTACAAAAGACAAAGTTTGTCCCAATGCTTGATTCAAGAGTTTCCTTGTCTTTTAGGTTTGGCTTAAAATTACATGGCTAAGAAATTGAACATTTATAGTCATAAACCTGAAAATGGGTCTGAGAAGGAAGGCTAGTTATAAAATGAAATAGTTCAGTGCCAAAAATATATAAGTTTTTTGCATATGAATTATAATTTTGGACCTTGTTTTACACTTAATGATTTGAAATGACATATTGCGAATTTGAAAGTAGTATAGTTGTTGGGTGACATTACATCTTCAATGTATGCTCTTTGGTTAAACAATTTTTTTTTCTTTTCCAAAAACAATTAGTTACTTTGTCCCATACTAAAAATAAATTTCTTTAATTTAAATAGCTTTTAATTAAGTTTTTTATTTCAAAAAACATTTATATATATGTTTAATTTTTTTCTCTTTTATGCACAACTAAAAAATTATATAACAGCATAATGAGATTAGTAACATGATTTCTTGAGAACCAGGCATTAATATTCACCATTCTTCACACAACAAATGCTAATATGTTTGTTTAATTTATCGTGATTTTACAGAGACAGGTTTAATATAAATCTTAGGTTTAAACTGAGAACTTTTATTTTTAATGTAACAAATTTACAATATGCATTTTTTCTAAATTAGTGGCTTAAAATTAAAATATTTGGTTTGTTGACATAAAATCGATTAAAAAAACTGTGCCAAGGTACAAAATTTTGTTGAAATAGTGAAAGTTTTGTTGCAATAGCCTGTAATCTTCAGTAAAGCTAATCTCTTGTAAAACTTTAAAATTTCTTTGCTTGATTGAATGCTGCTACACATAAAAAAATTTTATATTTGAAAGATCATTATTGTTTAAAACAATATTCTGATTTTTCTAGGTCATATTTCATAAGAGTTTAACAGACATATAAAAACACACAATAAAGAAATGCTATAAAAGATGAGCCAAGTAAATTAAAAAAGAAAAAAATCAATATCAGGAATGCTACTTCTTCTGTACACCTTTTATGAATTTGTTTCATCAGACATGCTGAAAGCAGTTGAAACATTCACTACATTAAGAATATTTATTACTTAATATGCTGATATTTATTACTTAATAGTAAATAAGTGGATAACTCCTCAATTCCCTCATAGAAAATTTCATTAATGAACAATTTAATCAATAAATTTTTTTTCTTCAAAAAATGATCTAAGAATCCTAAAAATTCTGAAACAACAAGTCATGAAATAAAGATAAAACACCTCAGTCACTTTTGAGAAATCTATTGATAGTCTCCCAATTCAACATATCAATTTGTGCAATTTTAAAGTTGTTAATCAAGTAACTAAACAGAAAGAGCTTTTCTCAAGGCAATACAGCCTTATTGTTTAATAATTTTCTGCAAAAACGGAACTTCTAGTAAAACATGATAGTGTCACTATTAAATTTTGTATAGTTGTAGTATTACTCAAGTAACAAAAAGCAGCCAAAAAGGACATTTTCACAGATAAATTGCAACAAAAAAATTTTACCTATAACTAAATATGAAAATCAAGTAAAATAAAACAAACTTTAAGTTTTACTTTCCTACCTTTTGTATTTAACATGACAATGGAGGAAAATTCTAAAAATGTGACTAGCAAATTTGACGGAGGAAGCTCATTTTCTGCTTTTGGAGGAGCTAAAAAAAGAAAATTAAAGACATTTCAGTTCAGTTAAAAAAATAGTTTAGATTTGTATTATAGATTTTAAAAAGAGATATATTTCAATATTTGGTATTTTTGACTATCAAAATATTTTGATTGTAAAAACAAAGTTAATAGTTCATAGTATTCTTTTTCATAAAAATTCCTTTAGGGTTATGTAGATAAAAATAAACTAAAAAGGAAGATGCTATTCTAAAATTCATTTAATTTATAAGGAAAATTACAAGGCTGTGAGATTCTTACTGAAAGTGAAAACAAAAGAGAACATAAATACCTAGGAAAAGAGTTTTCCTTGGAGGGAAAGATTAACATGACTTGTTTTGTTTGTGCACAGGAGTGCTAAATATGCTCTAGTTTGTATATGTTGTTTTATTACACAATTGCATGAATTTTATCTCTTTTTTGTTACATTTATGTTTTATTTATCAGATATGTTTTTGATTCTTCCATTATGAATTTGATTCTAAAACCTAGGTGAAACATATAATAGTTGTTTTTCGAAAGATAAAAACTAAGTTTTTATTGCATGCATAAATATTTTGTATTTAGATTTATAATATTTTGTATTACAGATAATCATAGATTAAGTAAATTCTTTTACTGCAAATTAAAAAACTTTAATTGGAAAATACATTTTCTTAAATTTAAACAAAATATCAAAAGAAAAAATAATGAAAAGTCTGTTCTAAAAATTCTACTACTGAATCGTTAATTTTTATAATAGAAAAGCTTTAACAAACAAAGACTTTGTTGGGAATTCATTGCTGAAGACCAAAACGAAACTTGACTGCTTAAAACTAGATGTTCAACATGAATGTGTACCAAATCAGGTACATTTGCTAAATTTAGCTAAAAAAAGTTCTTAACAACGTAAAATTTTAGTATTTTAAGTGTTGCTTCCTTATTAAAACCCCTGGGATAATTTACAAGATTTGTACAACCCTACATCTTTAAACAGTTCATTGACCAGATTTTAGTACAGACTCAGCTTAGGACATGCTGTGGTTGTTTTCTTGTTCATTAAATAATTTTTTTCATTTTGTTATTTAATGCAGATGTAATATCCAACAGATAATTTTTAAAAATTTTTTTTACATAAATTTATCCAGTTAATTTGATTGTAAAAGTTTAAAAACTAAATAACTCTTTATAAGTTTTCTTTCTTTTAAATGAATTGTTGATACTAGAGATTGCACCTACCATATTTTTCGGTGAAAGTGCCACGGTGCTATAGAAAAAAAGTTGTTTTTTTCCTACATTCTTAAGAAATAATTTTTAGTAGCAAAAAAAAATTTATCAAGGAAAATTGCTTAAGATGAAATAATATTAAGAGAGAGAAAGACTTTATTAAAAAAAATTTATAATAAAGTCGACGAAATGTTCAACCGTATCGCGATCTGCTGCAGAACAATCGCCAATTCTTAGAAACTTTTGGCAGCAGCTTGCAAGAAAATAAATAAACGAAATAATAATAAAAAAAAGCATTGCAAAAGGAGACCAATTTAAAGATATGTATCTTGTATCCACCCCCAGCTAAAAGAAAGAAAGCAATCTAGAAATCCACTTAGCGCCCTGGCAATTGTAATTGGAGTGAACAGATAAGGAAGTAGCCCCTTTTCTTTTCACCAACCCTTTTAAAAATAACAAATTGGTTCCTCCTAAAAAGCTCCAGTAGAAATGACAAGCAGAGCAGGTGGGGTACACCCCTCTTTAAACAGTTTTTTCCCCTCTCTTTCTAAGCTGAGTCATATAGCGTTATTTTCATTGGACGCGAGGGCATTCTACCCACTAAAATTCCACCCCTGTAGATTGTGAAAGTGAAACTCGTTTCCTCTTCCTTTATTCCTTCTTGAGAATTTTTTTGGTGCACACTTACTAATTTAACTACACAATCTCTATATCTAATGCAAAATATATTACTATAAGTTTATAAATTTTAGAATAAGAACATGCCCATTTTAGGCTTTTTAAAGAAATATTTTTTAAGGCAATTGAAACAACACATCAAAAGTTAATAAAATGTGTACAAAAAACATTATTTGAAAAACATGAATGTATTTTTATGAATATAAAACTCACACATGACTGTAAAGCTTTATAGACAAAATTAAAAATAAATTCAACAGCAAATTCTTTTTAGTTTTATAATTAAATTAAACTTTTTGCTTGAACTCAACGATAAGCTGCCAGCAAAAGTTTGAGAGAGCTGTGTTTATTCCTTTGTTAAACCTTTAACCAAATCTAAAGCCTTGGAAATAAAACCTTAATTTATATACCCTACAAGGTAGAAGTCAAAATATTTAAGTAGAGACCGACTGTATGGTGACCAATTTGAAGGTCATACAAACAGCAAAACATTGCTTTTTGGATCTAATTTTGCAGATCCTGTTTCATGCAATGAACTTAAACTTGTTAATATTTAAAATGTCGCTTCTTAAGTTTCATGTTAATACTACACTCAACCATTAAAAAGTTGTATCTACTAATTTAACTCCTTATGTGCCAATAAAAAGAAGAAACACAAATACAAATGCCTAAACTGTAAAATTTTATTGTTAAATGTATTTCAACTATTTTAGCATTTCCTTTGGATTAATAAGCTGACATTTTACTGACTTAGATGTTGATCTTGTATGATTAAATTCTCATAGGAAGTCATCATCACATCTCCCATCATTACGTATTCTCATCACTTTTTAATAACAACACCTGCATGCATTTGCTCTCTCTAATTTTTATTTTTCATTAAAACATTACCTTATATATTTGGGAAACACAGTAATACTCTCCGATAGTTTTTAAAGTAAACTCAAAAGCTTCCATTTTGCTAGATAACTTTTGCTGCAATTTACACAGGATTTTGCATTACCATTTTTAACCTGTTAACTGATTTGTTACAAGGGTCAGCTTTTAAAACAATTTTTCTGCTAAGCATAGAACTTAAATTTAATAACATGAGAAGAAACCGATTTTTTGTGGAGAAAAACAAATAGCTTGAATTTTGCCCTGTATTTGACATTAACTGTTATGATTTATTCATTTTAGCCAGATTTGTTAAGTCTTATCTGTGTGATAAATCCACTTCTGTTAACACCTTCCATTTTTTGTTGCCTTTAAAATAAAGTATGAACTTTTCTCCATATATGAAAAGCCCTAATTCTCTTACTTATTTCTTTCATTAGCTAGCTAAGACCAGAAAAAAATAAGATAAGATTAAAGTGTTAAATTATCATACATTAAAAGGAACAGTCAAAAATCATATAAAAAAATATTCCTCAAAAAAGTTTATAATACCAAATAAGAGAAAGTAAAATACAGCCTCACTTTAACTGTCTAAGTTGTAAGTGCATAATAGAATATTATACATTACAAATTTATTCGGTTCAGAGTCAAATGTTCAAGGATTTCTGTAACTTAAAAAATGTAAGTTAGCTATTTTTTTAAAAAAGTTTTATTGTTATATGTATGTAAAATTTAAATAAAAATTGGTATGACATTTGATTAAGTATTAAAAAAACTACCAAGAAAGTTATATATTTCAGCAGTGTCTCAAAAAGAACAGTTGTCTATAAATGAATGAGGCTAAACAGCAGAGAGAAAGATACTGAGATAATAAAGTGGGTATGTTGAGTCAAGTATACATTTGGCTGTGAAATGAACACAGACTTCATAAATACTTGATTGCATGCTTCCAAGTCATGAAACAGAGTAGTAAAACATCATTGAAATGTTAGAAGGAGTTTCATAAACCATTACAGAAAACATAAACAAATTGTAGATAATTTATTCAATAAGTAAAACTGGAAAATTACGTATTTTAAACAATATTTTTAAAACAAATTATGCTTAGTACAATCATTAAATACTTTAAATAGAAAAGATGGGAGAAAACTCGATTTAAACTTAGGCAAAATATATAAATGAATTTATAAATATAACAAAAAGGTAATTATAAATATAACAACTCACAAGAACTCTTTATATCCAATGGCTCGGAAAGTGACAGGGATACAGAAGTACCAGACGCATCGACTTGACACTAAAATGAAATTTACCGCTATTTAGAGAAACAGCACATTACAATAATGAAACTAATTTAGAAATAAGTTTATAAAAAATAATAAAATGCTGGAATGTATTTTTTCTTGTAAAAAGAACACAGCAGAATACTATCCTATGATTTCCTATTTCCCATATTATTAATGGGTGCCATTTAATAACATATTCAGAGTCAATCTTGCACAAGAATGTGATAGTCACTAGAGTAGCATCCTTTCCTGATAAACATAGGCAGTGAACACTTTAAAGTAAGAGAGCTAAATATTTCTTAAAACTCGTTTTTGACACAATTATATATTTATATTAAATGCAAACAAACACACCTATTTTTTATGAGAGCCTACAATACACCCAGACCTATAATAAATATTACATTATTACAGACATTAGTAATAAATGAATTAAGAGTTAAAGTCCCACCTAGTCAATCAAAGACCTTATGCAAAACATAAAAAGTTTTTCAATAAGTTGATTTAGTCTGAAAACATAATATAGGAGAATCTTCATGTAATAATTTGGATTAAAATTATAAGACCCAACATTTAAACACTAAAAGCTGCACACCTGCATTCATATAGATTGACTATTCAATGCTGTTTATAAAGTATGTTATAAAGATAATTAGAATGGCTTAGATATAAAAAAAAAGTTTCTTATTGAGCTGACATAGATTCAAATTTCACCAAAAACCAGTTGATTTGTATACTGCTTTTTGCCTGTACTGACAATTGTAGAGGCAAAATAAGTGTGCAATGGTTGATAATTGGTTAGAGTCTTCTTCATGCCAGACTCAGAATGAGAGAATTTCTTCTCCATGTAATGAAAATTTGAGTGAGTTGCACTAAAAAATTTCTCCACAAAAGTGAGTTTCCTTGTCTTACAGGTTTTCTATATGGAGAGAATATTTAGAAAAGTAATTTTACACACACCGATTAAAAGTTATATTATAACACTGGTTCAAAAATCAACAACAAATCATAAAAATGTCCATATACAACCTAAGAAAATCACATGCAATTTTACAAAATTTAAGTAAACTTAGTAGTTGCTAATTTTTGAAGATTTCAACCAGTCACAATAAAACTTACACCTTAGATTGATTCTTGGTTCAATAAAGGTTACTTAAATTAATTTTGACCCAACATCACATAAACAATTCTAACATACATATAAAAGACTTTATATATACATTATGCAATATGTTACGCAAACATGTTTTTAAAAGCTAGCAAGAGTTCCCTAAATGTGCGTAAAATTAATGAGTTTTAATTATTATTTCATTTCCACAGACTGAAATCTTCGCAAAAAAACATAAAAGTTGGCAGCTATCTAGCATGCAAAAACTATTTTGATAGTAATGTGATCACTAAGTAGCAATTTTTAGCTGACATACATAATCTTCTTACCTAATATTAATAAATAAGGGCACGTTTTTGTATTCATTTGAAGTTAAATTTGTTATCCAGCAACACATCAAAATGGCAAGTTTAGTTAACACTTCAGAGAATGTTTAAGTTTGCAATCTTAAAAACGATTCTGAATCTTAAATTTCAAATTTTACGAAGTAAACAAAATATATATAATATTGCTAACATTTTAAAACCTTTCTGTAAATTAAAAATGTTGCTCATGCTTAATCAAAATGAATTATAAAATCAAACAAATTAATTGAATTATAAAATCAAACAAAGATCACAACCAATGTGTGTGGGAGGCACTGTATTGTCCAATTTAGTTAAAAAATTATTTCTCAGAAATTTCCATTGACAACATTAAGCAGCATTTTAATAAATACTGCTTAATTCTATGAGAGTTGGTCTTGCCCTTTTTTTTAAACTTTAAGCTTCAGGCTTTCTGCATCTAAACACGGGTTTTCCCTTTGTTATTCAATGGCCAAGTCGTGTATAGCAGGATTATTTTAGTAAAATTTTGATCAGGGGCTTAATTCCTAGAGGGTTAAGTCAAATAATTTTTTCTTGGTTAATTTAAAGTCTGATGCTGATAAAATAAGAATTTCTTTTCTTTAGTACATTTTTTAAGAAGTATGCAAAGTAAGCCGGTTTATATAGGTAACAAAGTAATGGGATGAATGGTATTCACTTTTAGTAGCTATGAATTTTATTTTTTTATTCATCACAATCAATGGAAAACTTTATATTCATGATTGCAATACTCATTTATATTTTTTAAAAGTCAATAGTGTTATACTAGTACTTTAAATATGTAGTCTTAAGTTAGGATAAAGTTTTAATCCTGCAAAGCCATTATATAAAACTGTAAGAAAGTAAACTAAATTGAATAGTACTTTAAAAAAGAAATCATGAAAGATGTAGATATTGGTATAAAAAAGTTAAGGGAGACAATATGGGATATTGTAAAAAAATTTCAGCTCACATAATATAGGAAGAAAAATTAAGCAAATTTAGAACCTAAGAAAATAAAGCAAACAGAAATATTACAAATTGTGGAATGCATAGAATATTCAATATAGGCATTCTAACATCAAATCTGCTATTAACACTGAGTATATTTTACAAGAAGTTTAGTTTTTCATTTAATAATCCCACTCAAAAATTATATTTTCACAATATATATATATTGATAATTTTTGCAGAATTAAATAGACTATCAAGCATGTATTTCTTTTACATAGCAATATAGTGAATTTTTGGCACACATTAGCATATAAGAACCCTTGATTTAAGAAGGGATTATGACCTATTAACTGTTGATTACAACACATCAAAAATACCAGCTACTTTTGATGTGTTGTAATCACATCAAATATCAACAGCTAATCATGCATTTTTTTTTACACATGCATTCTTAAAACTTCTGATTTAGTTTCAAAGGTAAAAATATTTTTGTCATAAATTTATAGTTCTTGTAGCATATAATTCTAAATTATATTAAAAATCTTTGAGTCATAATAAAATAATACTCACATGTGTTAAAGTAATAAGAAAATTTCTATTCAAGTGAACAACTTCATACAAGGCTAATAAGACAGCATTGTTTGCTCTGTTAAAAGTTAAAAAACATATTAATGTACTCTCAAAGCAGAAATGTTTTAATTTACAACACATATACATTTTTAATATAAGTTTATCAGAGATAACATTATTTAACAGAAGGAATTACTTTTAAAAGAAAAGCTGTTACATATGCAGCATAATTAGATCTTTGTCCTCATTTACCTTGAAAGGAATATATTCTGATCTAAACAAAGTATTTTTAAATATCAACAACACTTAACCCTAGTCCTATTGAGATTTAGTATCGCATACCCAACATTCTATTATCGTATATTCCGGCGCATAACGCGCACCCGTAATTTGAAATACTTTTTTTAAATTTTAAGATATACTCTTCGTATAACGCGCACAAAAATTTGGATTGTACATGTGCAATATCTCGTCTTTCAAGATCGTAAATAAAAAGTTTTTTTTTCCCTATCTTTTGCAAAAATAAAAGAACTGAATTCGACATGTATATGAGGGTAGAGTTGAAAGAGTAATAATGTGATTCTGAGAAAAGAGATTGTTGTATTCAGCAGTGCAGGTGTGTGCAAGAATGTTGTTCCCCACATTCCAGAAGTAAGGGGGGGAGGGGTATCTGGAATGCTGTCTATTGTGTATGTCTCAAAAGCATACCACAGATCAGGAGACAAAACGTAATTCCTCTTCCGCCAATCACACCATTTGATGCCCAGCCTTTAAAAAGTAAGCATTGTAAGCTTTAAGAATTCAGTGTAGTTTTCAGTAGTAGACATGGCTCCTATCAAACGAAGCAAACATAGCGCTGGATTTAAATGCAAAGTAATTCAATTTGCGAAAGAAAATGGAAATTGGGCTGCAGCAAGACATTTTGGTATTGGGGAAAGCTCGGTGCGTGAATGGAAAAAAAATGAAGAGAAAATAATGGATATGCCTAAGGATAAGTGTGCATTGCATACAGGACTAACAAAATGGCCGGTGATAGAGGACAATGTAGAAAACTGGGTTTTGGAAAATCGGCAAAATGGCTTGATTGGCAAATGGCTTAACAAGAAACTGTGTTCGCTTGTTTGCTCTAAAATGGGCAAAGATTAATCCACATGACAGTGAAAATTTCAAGGCTACTGTAAGTTGGTGTAGCCAATTTATAGCTTGAAAAAATTTAGTTCTACGTGAAAAAACCAAAGTATCACAAAAACTACCAAAAGACTTGGATAGCAAATTGTTTAGTTTTCAAAAATATATTATAGAACTACGAAAAAAAAAGGAATATTTACTTTCGGAAATAGGAAATATGGATGAGACTCCAGTCATGTTTGACATGATCGGTAAAAAAACAATTGATTTAAAGGGAGTAAAATCTGTCAACGTAACAACAACGGGACATGAGAAATCTCATGCTTAGCGGATGGAACGAAACTAAAACCAATGGTTATTTTTAAGAGAAAAACTTTTCCCAAATGTAATTTTCTAAAAGGTATTTTTGTTCATGTCCACAAAAAAGGCTGAATAGATGAAAATGGTGTTAAATTGTGGGTAAAAAATGTCTGGCAAATCTGTCCTGGTTGCGTAAGAAAACCTTTTAGTGTGGGACATGTTTAGGTCCCACCTTACAGATAATACAAAAAAAATTGTTGAAAGAATGTAACACCGATATGGCAGTTATTCCGGGCGGATGGACACCATTAGTTCAGCCATTGGACGTCTGCTTAAACAAACCATTTAAAGCCATTTTAAAAAAACAGTGGAACACTTGGATTTTGGAGGGCGAGAAAACCTTTACGAAAGGAGGACATAAGCGTCGTGCAAGTTTGGAAACAGTGTGCCAATGGATATTAAAAGCATGGGATGAAATTAAGCCAGAGATGGTTAGAAAATCATTAAAAAAATGCAGCATTTCAAATAATCTGGACGGATCAGAAGATGAATGTTTATTTATGGATGAGTGTAACACAGGTGATGAAGACAAAACAGATTGTGATGACTTGCCGGAAGAAATAACGGAATACGAATATAATGAACTATTTATGTAATAACGAAAATCAATAAAGTATATAGGTAAAGGTATGTTATTTCTTTAAAATAAAAGTATTTTTCTATATTTAAATTTTTTTAATCTATAATTTTTTATATTCGGCGTATACCGCACACCCGTAAATTCCAATGTTATATTTTTTATTAAAAGTGCGTGTTATACACAGGAATATACGGTAACTGGATCAAAGGATCTTTCTATTATAATTAAAAAAAGGTCTGTGAACATTATCAGCTGGCATCAAAAAACTTAATGACTTAAAATAATTAAGATGATTTCATAAGTTTATTGAAACATTAGGATGTGTATTTTGATAATTGTGTTGCTAACATGTTTGAGGGTAGGAGATTAAATATTATAGACATGAACTATTAACAAAAAAAAAAAAAAAAATTTACAAAAAGTGTATTTTACTTTATGTTGTGCTTTTCTATTTCTGGTTCTTCAGCAATAAACATGCTGCCAACCTAAAAGTAAAAAGAATATTCTTTTTATTATAAAGAAGCGGAGATGTTTGTGTTACATTAAGTTGAAAGATGAATTTTAAAAGTTAAATATACACTAGTACATATTATATATTGTAAGGGTGATTAAATAAACAATCTTGAAAAAGACAAACAACAGATTAGTGAATTCTTGAGAACTCAATCTAATTTATAGCTTAATATAATTTATAGTTCAATATTTTTTATCGTAGTAATACACTCAAATGAACTTACTTTGACTATTCTCTGAAAAATAAATTTGGCTAGCAAAAAATAAAAATTTATTGGTTTTTGAGAACTCTAAAAAAATCAGAGTTGTTGGTTGTTTTATTGGCAAGATTTAAAAAGAAGTGTTTCCATTTAATGGTAGTTTATCACTCTATAAATGAGGGGACTGTTGCGCAATACAAAAGAAACTTTAATTCATTAAGTCAGTAGCAATAGCTGGTAAGTTTATTTTATATCATTTCAATAGTTTGTTCACCAGGAGATGGCACTTGGCTCAACTAGCTAATGAAATATATTTCAAATTTAAAACCTGCTGTTTTTGGAGCAAAATGTCTCAAAAAGGACAAACTATTCACTCAAAAGAGAGAAATATCATAAAAAATGGCGCGAAATATCATCAAATTTATGAAATATTTAATGTTAAAAAAATGCAGATAAAATTTTTGCCATACGATAGCCTAATAGCAATTTTGTTCAGGATTGCTTACAGCCTTCTCCCAAAAATAGCAAAATAGTATCGTTGCATACCATGTGCCAACTTCTGGTGAAAGAGCTATATTTGTTCTAGAACTTAGCTTTCATGTAGTTTTTGAGTTGGGCAATCAGGGGTCTGATAAGAAGAAATTTGGGTCCGCTTATGGACCCTACACAAAATATCTTTTCATAAAAACGGACATTTACAAAATAATGTATCTTTTGTTTGGACCCTTCACAAATTTGTTTGTCTTCATTATGAATTTGTTAATCGAATAAACCCTTCTTGGCCGGGGGGGAGGGGGGGAGGGGGTAAAAAAAAGACGGTTAGAGACAAACTAAGTTTCCCTAAGTTTAAATTCCAAATGTAGTATTCTAAGAATATATTTCTACATTTACAAACATCGTGTGAACATTCTTATTAATATTAAATCGTAATTTTTTTTTTGTAAATAAATAATTTATACATTTTTTTTTTTTTTTTTATAAAATTAATTAATTTAATATTATGTAAATAAAAATTAATTTCTGGCAATTTTTTAAATAAAATGTTATAAATTTAAGAATTGTTTAAGTTTACTTAATGAGTAACACATTAAAAGTTATACATTACTAAGTTGTGTTATTTAAAATATGTCAATTGAAATTACTAAAAAAGTAAGTGATTTTGTTTCCATTATTTGTCCGAAATTAATATTCTGTGTTGAGCAGTATAGGCTAAATACCAAATATTTGCATGTTGCATCTCTAATTTAGTAGCAGCAATTGTTGAGCAAAATCTTGTATCTATTTACAGTTTAAAAACTTCTTGAAAAGGTTTTTAGCAACTCTTGCAATAACAGGACCCTATTTGCACAAATACACAAAAGCAGGACCCTGGTTGAAAGAATGTGACTTAACGCTTATTTTATATTCACAAATTATGAGTAGTTTTTTCACAAATTTACAAAAACAGGACCTTTCACAAAATGTCTGGACAGACCCCTGGCCCACATAAGAGTTTGTATCACATACTAGTAAAAATGAATAGTATGTGATACAGACTCAATTAGTAAAAAAGATGCTGACATTTTTATTCTTAATACTCTATTCCACTCATACATAGCTAAAAAAATGATGGAAATGGAACAAACAATAAAATAGACAAAAGATCCCTAAACAAGGAAATTAGTGGTAGCAAAATTTTAAAAACTTCATCTCAAAGGAAATGATGAGGCAAATTTCGTTTTGAAAAAGATTTTTTTTTCAAACTAAGTAAATCACTTCATATAACAGATATGTTCAAAGAAAGAATCATTAATTTTGAAACTATTGAAATTAATATTTCTGAACAAATAGTAACTTTAATACAACATGCATTCTGTTTGGCCTTTTAAAACGTATTAGTTAACACATAAAATGTTACAAAAAAAATTGATCTAGAATTTTAAAAAATTATGCAAAGAATAAAAAAATATCCATATCTTAACTCTTTCTGTAGTTCTTAAGATATAGTAATTTTATTATTAGACTATGCACTTAGTTTAGTATCAATTACTTCTTTGTTTTTATTAAATAACATAAAAATATAAAGAAAAAATGCTTACAAAAGAGGTAATTGTTGAAAAAATGCTATTATGAGGTTCGAGTTCACCTTCACAGAATTTTCTAAAAAATAAAAACATTGTCATACATTAACGTTTTTTTAGCAATGGGAATTCCCAACTAATAATGTAATAAACAAGAGAATGATATATAATCATAAGTTATAAACAAAACAAATATTTAAAAATTATTTCAAGAAAATACTGCAATGTTTCATACAATGGATGTAGATATCCATTATTTCTTTATCTAATTCATAATCAAGATTTATTACTTTAACCATATGAGTATGGTAGCAAACAATTAACACATATGCAATAGTATTTTATTAATGTTCTTGAACAGCCAACCCAATTTAGGGTTTACAACTACCAATGTTCAACTCTTGAGCCTTGTAATTTTCAGGGTTCATACTCTTTCTAAGAAAGTAAATTTCAGGAGTTTCTAAGGAGTTTTTCAGGAGTATAATACAATAAATTCAGGAGGTGCAAGGAAAAATAATATACTTAGCATAATTTTAATATAGCTATTTATAAAATTAAATTTACAACATTAAAAAAAAGGCATAAAATAGTAAATTAATAAAAAAAGTATCTTAAAATATTATTTATTTTAAACACTTTTTAAAGGCATATATGTCTTATTCAGTTCTTCTTCACATATTTTAAGCTCAGACATTTTTTCTTTAGTATGACGCCTTAAGGCATTTGCTTTTGAAATTAATGAGAGATCACATTTTTTTTTCTCCCTGATCAGAATCAGAAGTTTTATTAAGTTCTTGAATATCATTCTCCAAATGTTTCTTCTTTAAATTATCAACATTTTCTGCTAAGAGCTTTCTTTTTTCACCCTAAGCTTTATTAGTTGTAATTACTTTCTCTTCTTCCAAATGGGCAAGATATCTTTGACGTGCACCTGTAGCTGAAACAATGAGTTCTTTTGAAATAATGATTTTTCAAGTCCAGCAACAAATCGTAGATGGTCATCAATTATTCTTTTAACCACAATTGTTTGGGTTGCCAGATTTTCAACCAATAGGTTTTTGTTGACCAAAAACCCTCTCTCAACAGTTGCCTGGCCAAGCAGAAGTAGAGGTTTAATTACATTCCACAAATTGGGATATTTTGAACTTGACAAAAACTCTTAGTAAAACACATCTAGTCGATCTACGCTAGGATCAAAATTATCGCCGATGCAATGCCTAAATTTTGTCCTAGTATCCATGCTGTTAAAATCTTCAACAAATTTAACATATTCAATGCTATCAAAATCTTCTTCTTTTACTCTACTTACATTGGCCAAATGAAATAATATTTTTCAAAGCTTGTTTAAGTTTGCCTCTTTATTAACAGGCATTGTACGAGGATCAAGGCACGATACATTTCGCACTAAAGGGAAATTCAGTGAAAACAGGGAAATTTTTTTGAAGCGGCGGGGGGGAGGACTGCCTAATCGGCATGACTGGTAAGACGGAAGGGATAATTAATCATTTTCTCCGTTTAAGAATCGTTTTTTAATTTTTGTTAACAAATTTTCAGGAGATAAAACGTAATTTTCAGGAGTTAAAACGCCAATTTCAGGAGTTATAAGGGCCCTTAGGAAAAAAAAGCTAATTTCAGAAGTTTTTCAGGAATTTCAGGAGGCGTACGAACCCTGAATTTTGAACCCAATCCAGAAGACAAAGGAATTCCTGGATTAAGTATTAGGAGAAATTTGCCTTTGTGGAATACTTTTTGACAGTACTAATCCGCATTTGAGTTACACCAAGAAAAAATCCACAGAAACCTAAAATAATTTCAACAATTTTTTCAGATAAAACAATTAATTACCTATTAAAATCTGACAGTGCTTGAGAAACAACATGCCCGAATCCCTGTAAGGAAAAAATGTACGCAAATTATAAAAAAATAACTATAATTATAGGCAATCATTAACTATGCTTAGCAACTATTAACTTTGTAGAATATGCCTTAAAGTAATATTTCTAAATAGGTTTTAAAAACTTTAGTTAAAAATAATAATAAACTATTTAATAAGCTAATGATATAAAAAGTTATAAGCTACTGCAGCAAAACCTTACCTTATACACAATAATATAAGAAAAACGCTTCACAGTATGGACATTTTTTAGATTCCTTTGGTAGCTTTCAGTGTATAACTTATAATACTTTTTCTCCCCATAGAAAGCCCTCACTTTAAGAACAGTATTTTGCATTTCAAAGAGCTCTATTCAATATTTTTAAGATGGACACCTCATGTTTTTATACATTATGTTTTCTCCGTAACTCCATGAAAACATTTATTCAAAGCAGTAATGTTTGTTAATGGACAAAATAATGAGAACCAGAGAAGATAAAGGGTGCCAGATAGATTTAGGATGTTTATTAGAAAAGTCAAAGCAAAAATTATTTTAGGTAAAAATCATTCATGAAAATGATTGACACATACTCTTTCTTATCAATAGCTTCAGGTTTTAAGTTTATTTTTTTATTATGCAGGATTTATTTGTTGTTGGCTGAAATCTGAAACATTTTTTAGAACATTAAAAGCTCTGGTACATTAAAAACATTTTAATGTTAATTTCTAATAAACATCTTATTTCTAGTAGTTCTTGTTGGTAAATGCAAACATATAACCATCATAATAAACTTATTTAATACAATAAACTTATTTAATATAATAAACTTATTTAACATAATAAACTTATTTAATGCTTCTTATTGAAAATATTTACATCATAAATATTTTCAATAAGAAGCAGCTATTAAATGACTGAACTCCCATCAAGTGTGAAACAATTTTCCTTAAGGGAAGGCTAATTGTTTGAAATATTGACTTTAACGATTTTCATGAGCATTAACAATCAAACTAAAAAATGCTGGATCAAAAATCCAAATCTATCAATTCCTCCAATCAGCGGGTTCAAAGTTTACATTTTTATTCATAGAAAATGGATTGCTCTGTTAACATAAAAAAATCAGGAATATCAGAGCAAATAAAAACAAAAAGCTTAAGATCAAGACTAATAAGGACAAATACTACACAATAGGAATATCAAGACACCCTATCACTGTAATGGCAGAAACAGTATTTCCCTCAAAAACAAAAAAAATTTTGCAAGAGTGGGAGGTTTGTGATAATTTTTTTATCTTTTGACGGTAACTTGAAAATTTGTCAAAAATGTGGACTTCTTGTGATATGTTATACCTGTTACATCAAGCTTTTACTGTACTTATGTATTGTGAATTTCAAAACTTATTTAAATGTTAAATAATGAGAAAATACTTTATCACTAAAAAGAATTTCAGCTAGGAATAAATATAACAATAACCATAGAATTACTTACATTTAGAGACATTTCATTATCTATTATTGAAAGTTTCACAATGTATGGATTAGCAGCCTAGAAAAAAAAAAAAGAGAGAGAGAGAAAAACAAGTCAGGTTAAGCAAAATTTTAAATCTGCTGCAACAGAAAAAAGTTTCAAACATTTCCAAATATGATTGGTCTTCAATTTCAGGAATATTTTATTCAGAATTATATATATGCATTTCTATATTTTGATTTGGCACTTTTTTACATTACATAAAAGCAGCTTTAAGACATAATTAACGTCTTAAGAATATGATTAATAAAAATCAGAAAAACTTAAAGATCCCTACGACAAAAGCTTGCATCAAATTATTTATAAGTACGATTATTCGCTTGTTACAGTTTTAAAGAGTGCTTAATATTTTGCATATTTACTGATAGAAAGACATTACAATTTCAATAAGAGCCATTTTCAAATCAAGATTGGAAACAAATTTTATTTCAAATACAACATAATTAAAGTCAATTGTTGTCTTCTATTTTTATTTATTTATGTTTGTTGCAAATCTTTTTGCTTTTAAAAAATACTCTCTTAGCTTATTTAATCAGTGAACTGACTAATCAATTCAATTGGCTTCAAATACTTCTATAATACACTTAAAGCTTAGAAATATTAATTTATACTCAAAGTCTTTAGTTAGCATAAATATTACGGATATAAAAAATTCAATACAAGAAACCATTACGGATAAGTGTTACATAATAACAAACAAACAACAGCAAACTGAAATTAAACAATATTTCTAAATAAATGATTACATTGGATAAAGAAAACATTGAATTAACAAAAATTTACCTCATGTTTCCTATAATTTACAAGAATAGTTAGTAAAAGCACAGCATCGTAACCATGATTTTGTCTGGAGGAAGTATCATTTAACAACTGAAAGAGACAAATTTTCATTCAGAAGTTTTAAATTTCAGAGAAATTTTTAAACAGAACTTTTAAGCAGAATAATTTTAAACAGAAATTCCAAGTAGACTAAGTATACCAGCTAGACTAAAATTTTTAGCTGCCACAATTTTACATTAATAAAAAATATGAACAATATTTTAAATGTTAACAGACGTCGTATGAATAATCGTTTGGTAACCAAAACCATAAAAGAAAGAATTTAATTGATATGCATTCATTGCAACAATAATAAATCAAAATAAGGTTGTCAAAAGGTTTAAAAAACAATGGTTTTGTGAGTGATTAGTGGGCTACTTAGCATTTTTTGTTCTTAATAGAATAAAAATGCTGTTGCTCTATTTTAAAACATTTACAGGTGCTGCTGGATTGAGGAACAATAATTTATGGGTTTCAACTATGAAGCTTTGTTAGATAAGTGTTTTTAGTTTAATTTAAAATTCAATAATTTAGAAGGTGAAACTTTCCTGATAGCCTTAAATATTTGATTGTGAGCTGGAGAGTTGAAGTATCATGTCCATGTTACATGCTTAATCTTTTTTTCTCGTTTTCCTGCCCAAATAAGTAATAGGTCTAAAATTAACGTAATTTCGCAGAGTTATGCTGTTGCATTATTGATTTAAAACATGCAAATTTGGTAGGACAGCTTATCTAATGGGGCAGCGTATATGGTAGAAAATGTTTACCCTTCTTTTAAAATGTTGCTTTTTTTAAGCTGCATTCGAAATTTCAACAGCATTTTTTCCATTTTACCTGTTACTAGTGCTTTTTTATTATTTTTCATGCTTAATGTTACTCAAAAGTGATAAAGGCACCATTAATTACCCCCCACAGCCATTTGCATCCTTTCTCAGAATCACTTTCTTTAGTTTGCCATCAGCAAGGGAACAATCTCTCTTTCACTTCAGTCAGCTAGGTGTGAACAGCTATTCAGTATAGGGAATAAACATGGAGTGGATAAGCATAAATCAGAAAAGAATGAATGAATGTGGTGCCAGAGATGATGTCCTATATAAAAGAAAAGCTTATTTTCCATGAAATTTCTTCCATTTGTCACAGTTTTTGTCAGTGTGTCTTTTTTTCTTCAGCAGGTTGTTAAAAGCAATATCTGATGAATAAAGGGTACCAATGAGCCTGGGATGCCCTTGAATATTCTTAAATAGTTCAAGAAGAATTTCAAACTTTCAACTGAAGGTCAGTGAAGAGGGGGAAATGGAGTGTATGATAATTTTATACAGGAATAAAAGAAAGACAATGCTGGGTGGAGTCTGTTTTCTGAAACCTGATTTGAGAAGCGAAAGTAGGGGGAGGAAAAGTAAAATATTGAAACTTGTTTTAAATGCTAGGAAGAGCACTTTTTCTTGAGTTTTTTACTTATTGCTTGTATTTCCGTCTTAGAGTTCATTCATCTTCTTTTTTAGCTTATTTTTTTATTATTTAATCTTCAATTCCGATTGTCTGCTGCGTTTTTGTTTTGCTAATATTTTTCTTTCATTTATATATTTGTTTTGTTTATACTTTTTCGTAATTTTTTTTTTTGCTTTATTTAAATTTCAGTATAACTTGTTTTTAAGTTGTATATTTTAAATGCCTCCCAATAAGAGAAAAAGTCATATGGCTGCGTTTAAGCAGTCAGAAATTTTAAAAAAACGGGGTGCTGCACGAGAATAAGATGTTGACGAACCATCCAGAAGTGGAAGTCAGAAAAAGATATCTTATCCAAACTACCCAAGACTGAAAGTGTTCGGTGCAATGGCACTGTTGGGTGGCCAGTGCTGGAGGATAACTTGGCAGCATGAATTAAGAAGCAGAGAGCAAAAAGGGATGTCCCTCTCTACAATGCGGATTCACATACGAGCGAAATTGATCACCAGTCACATGGGTATTCCAGATTTTAGACCAAATTGGTGCTTCAGATTTATGAAACAAAAGAACTAGTGTGTGTGACAAAAACTACATAAAGGCCAAAGATTGCATGGAAAAATGGCTTCTTTTATGGCTTTTGTAAGTGAAAAAATAGAGGAGCATGGTCAGTTAATAAACATGGACGATGTTCCGCTTTTTTCTCCCCGACTTCCCTCCCAACTGGACTGTGGAAGAAAGGGGTGCAAAATCCGTGGTCATAGTAACTACAGGTCATAACAACAATGCCATTCACCTACATATTAGGGTGTTCAGCAGGAAGCTTACTCTGTTGCTAATATTTAAAAGAAAAACTCCATGGAAAGGTAATTTTCCAATAGATGCTAAAATAAAAGCAAATGAAAAGGGTTATGTGGGAGGATATAATAAAGCAGTGGCTGGATTTGGTGTATCGTAAGCATAAATAAAGGTTCTTTTTATAGCGACCCGGATTATCAATCCTCGACTTCTTCTTCTCTCGATTCTTTTAAAGACTTCTGTGGAAGAACTGGATGGAGCAGCATTTACTCTTACACTAAATCCGGACACATGTGACGGGCAAGTTATGCGGATGTCTCCACATGGGTGGCCCAAGCTTGGAATGCTGTTAAAAAAGAGACTGTCATAAATGACTTCATAAAAAGAGGAAATCGTCGCCAAACAGAACAAAACCTAAAGTGAGGTAGAAAGCGTGAGTGACGCAACCCAAACTAAACAATGAGTAAATGAATCCTAAATAAACAATGAACCTATTTTGTTTCGATACAAAAAGTTCTGATTTTGATGGTTTCTAAGTACAGTGATTTATAGATATATACAGTAATATCTAAATTAATTCTTCTTCTTTGGTTTGTTTTAGAACAAAATTTGTTTGGATTTATTGTTTATTTTTAAAACAAGATTTCAGATTACTGATTTAGAAGTAAGATCGTTTCATTTTTATTTTTAAAAATTTTAAGACTAATTTTAATGGTCTTTAATAGATTGCTAATTAACCTTTTAGTTGCGGCTAGTCAGGTGAAAAAATTCTCTTCTCGTTACGGCGCTTTTTCGCAGAAATTCTTCCCCCACTTAGTCAGTGGGTGGTAACTACTTTAACCAGCTATGAATAGGAAACGTTTTGTTATAATTTGTGTGTCACTTTTCTAGGAGGCAAAAGTAGTAGGGTTGTTGTGCACATCCTTATCACAGACGTTTTGGCATAGTTATGCATACTTTGGCATTTTTTATTTGTGACGTTTAACACATTATGAGAAAAAATTAAAATATAGCTTTTAATTAATTTTACTTAATAAAGCGATGTTTTTTCTAATGCAAAGAAAGCATTCATTTAAAAATGATTTAAATATTTTGCTAATTTAATATAAAATATGCATTTTATTGCATCTGAAAGATTGTTAATAAACTATTATAAGAAAATCTCTTTTAATTTTTTAAAAGAGAATTGAAAAAAAAATATTTTAATAAAATGGGCATTATAAAATGTGCATTTCATTGCATTTAAAGGAATGTTTTTAAACTGTTATAAACAAATCTCTTTTAATTTTTTCGAATAAATAAAGCACTATTTGAAGTTCTATTTTTATCCTAACATCTTAAAGACACAAATTAGTTTTTATAATTTTAAAAAGCAAATTATTAAAATTTTAAACGTTGTATTTCTTATGCATTTTCATAGGTATTTTTATCTCTTAAAAAATAGTAGATTTGTTTTGTTAAACGTTTTTTATTCATTTAACTTGTTGGTTTTTTTCCCCTTAGAGTAGCGTCTATAACATTCAAACAAAATTAAAATATAAATATTCTTTAATTAAAAATTTTCCGAGAACGCTTTGCCTTCATTTCTATTTTAAAAACATAAATGTTAGGAGCGTATATTCAATAGAAATTCATAAAGATTTTGCAAGAATATTTTATAGAAACCTTATTAGAAATATAAAAAAATTAGTAAGAAACTGAAAATATTAAAGAATATATTTGAAATAAGTTCAAAGAATAAAAAAACTCCATTGTTTATCTTTCTTACAGCAAAAATATTAAGCAATAAAAAATTTGGCACATTTCTATTTACCTTATATTTGAGGCCCATATTGAAAGAATAAAGATATTATTCAATTTTGAAATTTTGTTTTGAAATATTAGTTAATTTTATAAAATAATAAATACAAAATAATAATAATACGAAATAATATTAAATATCAGTGCAATTTTAGATTGATTGGTTTTCTTTATACTTTCCTTATTCCTTTTTTTTTTTCTAATACGAAAAGGAATATTCTTCTTAATTTCTTACTTATTTTAATCTTTTTCAGAAGTAGGAAAGGTTTTGTTCAAAAAAAGTATCCCCTGAGTTATTTCACTTAGTCATGATACTGAGAAGTATTTCAAGATTTCCATTTCTATATGAAATTTTGAAGTCATCAATTGTTATAAGACACATCTATACAAGTTCTATTAACACAATGATTGTAAAACATACATTACCTTTAGTCATGGTGTGGTCTTTCTTCAGGTGTTTGAAATAACTATTGTTAGGAATTTTAAAAATGACAGTAAACAAAATAAAGAATAAGAGCCCTCCCAAAAGGCATTCTGACTGATAACGCAACAATAAGCAGGAAATACCACCTCCCCTGTGGAATAGGCAGGAATGATTTAGGTTTCCTTTATCTTTTAGAGAAGGAGTAACAATTTATTTTGTGTCCAGCAAGTTAAATTATGACAAACTGTAAAACTCTCAATAGAAAAACTTCATCGGAACTTGAAAGAAAAATATGTCCTTGAGAACTTGAAGCAAGAGGCGAGAAAGATTCCTTTTTAAAATAGTTCAGTAGTTTATCACATATAAATATTTGAAAAGTAGATTGTTTCATTGTGACTGAACTTCCTGTTCAAGGTCACGCATTGAAAACCTTTCCAATGATGCTCCCTCATCTTTCCACAAATATTTAATTTTGTTTTCTTTTCAGTTTTTAACAGCAAGTTTTTCGCAACAAATTAATAATATAAATGTGTTTTTTTTCCTCATTTTTTTTAAAAAAAGAAAGAAATCTGAAACATTTTCTTAGCGGTTTCAAAAGTTAGATTCCATAAAATTACCAGCGAAAAAATTTAAGCATGCTTTCATCTTTTTGTGTGCGTTAGATTCAAAGTTTCAAACGTTTGATTAGATTTTCCTTTTAACCCATGGAGCAGCATATTATTCACGTAAAAAAATATACAATGCTTTGCTTTAATAATAATTTTGTGTTATTTTAATAGAAACATAATTTAAATGCTTAGAAGATAACTATTTTAGACAGGGTAACATGAACTATTTTTGGCCTTAAAATTTTTAAAGAATAAAATTGAAATTGTGTATTTATATATTTTTAATAATGTTACTACATTTTTAAAATAAACGTATAAGATATTTTATTTTATAACCGTCGTTGAACAGCCGACCCAATTTCATGGGTTTACGACTACTAATGTTCAACTCCGTAGCCTTGTAATTTTGAACCAATCCAGAAGACAAAAAAACTCCTGGATCAGTACCCCCAGAGGTATTGATTTGTTATGGGAACATGGAGGACTTTGAGACTCGACAGATTTAACGTGCATCAGTCACCATTTACTACACGGGGAGTCTTCAGCCGGCGAGGATCGAACCCACGACCTCTTGGACATGGGCCCAGCACCCTACCGACCAGGCTATCCCGACCTCGTATAAGATATTAAAAAAAAAAATTGTCATATATCAAAATATGGATTTTTTTCAAGTACTTTTTAGCTTACAATGCCAAATATTTAACATTACATCCAAAGCCATATTCAGGATTTTATATCCTTTTCAAGGTAGGATTTTTAAATATTTTTTTTTTTTGTTAATGTTAAGCTCACGCACCAAATAATATATTTAAAATAGATGACACAATAATGATCAGATAACGGTAAAATTCTAGAAATTGGTCCCTAATTTTTTTCTCGGTAACATACAATAATAAACACAGTCCGAGTGTTGATGACTTAAGTGCTCTTAAACTAGTACTTTAAAAGGGAATGAAAGAAATTCTCATAACTCGAAACTCACCAAGTGATAATAAAAGAGAAAAATCATTCAGCCAATTCGAGCCGAAAGTGAGCACACGTGAAGTCTTTTTTCAACAATAGGAGCAAATTACAGGGGGTTCTTGAAGAAATGACAGGTGTGATGGCGGTCTAGTAGAAAAGGGGGAAGAGAACCTCCGGTACAACTGCTGATCCAGCGCCGCAATAAGAGAAGTTTTTTCTACCGGTATATATGCTGTACCAGCCGCAAGCAAAGGGTTAAATTTATATTTCAATGGTTACTTCATATTAAAATTGGAAAATGCAAAATTTCACTTAGTAATAGGAATACATTTTATGTACTAGGATTGTTTGTATATTTAATACCTTTTCAATGGTTTTTATTTAACTATTTAAACTATATGTATATGTATATTTAGAACACATGTGTTAAGTCTGCAATCAATACCTGTATTAGTATAGTAAAATTTGGAGTGACGTATCCCACAAAAAGCATTTTATTTTAGTTGATTATTGTAACGGTGTACATATCAGGACAGGCAGTGTACCTTAATGAAATGGTGGTAATTTAAGAGTATACACAATGCAAGAAATTTGAGCAATTTTTATATTGTGAAAAAACTTAAAAAAATATGACAGTGAAATACAAATGTAAAATTTCTTACACAGATATTTACAAATGTTCATAGCCTCATTTGAAAATTATACATAAACTAATAAATTTACATAATGTTATTTTAACTTAAAATTTCAATTTTTAGAGCATTAAAAAATATTTAAATTGATTAATTCACTATGTAAAAAAGACAAAATGTAAGAAACCATTTTTGCTTCAAATGCAAATAAAAAAATTTGAATGAAATGCAACATTTCATTTATAGAAGTACAATGTTTAAATAAATTCTAAAATATAAGAATAGGACGGATATGTTGATAGAGTATCTTTTGTAAGTTGAGAGAGAATATCTTAACTTTCAATAGAAACATAAATTAAAGAAAGTTATTAAAATCTATTCACAATTAAAATAACCTGTAGCTGGCACTTAGAATTCTTTATATAGGGCAACACCTGGCATTGCTTCATTAGAGAGTGGATAATTAAAAGTTCTTGACTAAAGCAGAGCAAAAATTTAAGCAAGCAATATTGTAGATGAACCATATTTTCTGGTGAAGAATCTTGATAAAAATGAAATTTTTTTAAAGAAGTTATCATAAGCACCACAATGCATCATCAATCAATCAATCATCAGCATTTTTATAGGAGAGATCTTTAAATTACCATTTAAAATATTTGCATAATAAATTTTTTTTATACATTTTATAAATTAAAGTTTTAATTTCTGAATTATAAAAAAAAATCTGTTAACAGGTCCACTCACTTATGGCCGGCACAATCTAGACTGTTCAGGCAAGGCTGAACTAGATCAGTCTTGGTACAGGTAAATTTGGAATAAGCGTGCATAATAAATAATCACTTTAAATGGTCAGAAAATAATATTAAGTTACAACAAAATATTTTTTAAATATATTAATTAAAATAATTTCAATTTTTTAATTACTTGGTAGGGGAGCCTAAAATGCATTAACAAAGAGTTCACGTGAAAATAGAAGTTTTCTTTTTTAGGTAAAAAATATAAATAAATAAATAAAAGCAACAAAACGATATAAAACAAAGTTTTTATTACTAGTTGGTACTACGCCAAAAAATAAAGCTGTCGTGTTATACTTCAGAAGAGCAAATAATAAACAGCAAAATATATTTATATGCTCAGCAGTGCAGATAAAGACCTTGCGTTGAGAGGGTGGGAGTTTGAGAGAAAAAGGTGCGAGAATCTCAAATTTTAGGAAAGTAAATTATTAATCTATTATAAAAAAATAATTCAACAGTATTTAGCATAAGAATTAATGCTGCAACTAATCATATAAATCTGTAAAACATAATAAGGAAAATAAAATGAAAAATTTTAAGCTAAAAATTTATTTAAAAAAAAGATTTAAAAAATCATTACAGTTTACAATTGAGGAAAAAATATAAAACTATGTAAAATATGAACTTTCAAAATCCTCCAAAGTCACTTTCATCACTGTCAGAGACAAATAAGTTCAAGATTTTATCATTTGTCATATTAATACAACTAGAGGAATCCTCATCAGAGTCACTGTTGTCGGAGTTATCCCCGCTGTGCTCGATAATGCCAGCTTTTATAATTATATGTCGACGATGATAGTCTTGGTGGGTACAGCAGCCCAGGAGTCTACTGCCCACTTGGTGATAATTTTGTAGCTTGCTCTCTTCATCTCTCTACTAACGGTATACCTATGAGAATCCCCTTCCTCCTCACACGTCCACTTTTACCAACTTTTCCTAACTTCATTTTTAAATGCCCGGTTGATTGTTATATCAAGGGGTTGCAACTTCTTTGTTAAGCCCCTGGGGATAATGGCTAGTTAGGTAGACATCTTCTCACATTTTGTCTTAATTATTTTTACTCTATGAGCAGTCAGGGAGTCCATGATAAGGAGTGACTTGGATGAAAAAAAGGAGCCCTTTTGCCGTCTAGCCACTCCAACATTATACTCTCATTCATTCACCCTTTTTCATTTGCATATACAGAGATTTACGAAAGGAAATAGCTCTTTGGAATAGTTTTTCTTTTGTTGGTGTTGTTGTTTATTATCCCTTTCTGGCCTGACGAAGTCAGACCAGATCTATGAACCCGTTGGCCTGAAGAAAATCAAAGACCAAAAAAGGAGTAGAGTAAATGTCTTCCCAGAGAAGACCAAGACAGTTCAGGATGTGATCGGCGGAAGCCTGGTGAAGATGGCATTTAGGGCAAATCGGGTGGATTTTAGTTCCTTCGGAAAATAGAAAACCTTTAAGATGGCCGGTAGCTAGGCGGGAGATGGTGGTGCAGATTCTCCTTAGTTTTTCTTTTAGAGATAACGAGTGGTTTTAATTTCTCCCTGGTAGCAGAACAGGCCAACATACAAGTGAAGCTAGATTTTTCATGGCCTGTAGTTTTAATGAAAACTGATTGCTCACCTGTTTTGTTCAGCGTGTGAGAAGGGTGACAATCAAATGTGAAGGGCACTTCATTTGATTATAAGTGAGGCTAGATACCCTCACAATATGTTGCACAAAATTTAAAAGTTGTTCATTTTCGGTTCCCAGTCAACAGGCAAAGATTTCCCTACAGTTGTTCTTGCTTTCATAGATAAATTTTGACGCTTCAAGAAGCAAAAACACCATGAAGGGCAAGCAGAAAATGTGGAAATACCCATATTTTGGCAATTAATTTTGCATGCAGCCTCATAGTAATGGTCAAAACCGCATGACCTTTCTCTCTTTCACTTAACACCCATTCATTTAGTTTTTTTCAAGTACATGATACTTGGTTTTTCTGCTTCTCCTGGCCCTTTTATTCTTAGGAATTTTTTCAGTAATTAGTTTTTCATTCTCCATTGATGGATGCAGCGTTCGTCTATTTCATATTCTCGGCTCGCTGATTTCTTCAGGAAGCTTAATTAGAAAAAGCTTTAAGCTGGCAATGTAGCTCTTATTCTTTCTTGAAGTCATTACACTGATGAAAAAGGTAAATGATAATCAATAGTAAATGATAACAAGGATAATAATAGGAAAAATAATAATGAAACAACTAATAACAACAAAACAACTAATGATAACAGAATAACTAATAATAACAAGATAACTAATAATAACAGAAATAATCAAGAGCACATCAAAAACATTCTGAAGAAGAAACAAGCTTCACTTTCACAATCTTCAGGGTGGAATTTTTGTGGGTGGAAAGTTCTCTAAAATGGAAATAGTGCAATATGACTCAGCTTAGAAAGAATAAAGAAACTGTTTAAAAGGGGAGTGTATGCCCCACCTCCTTTACTTGTCATTTCTACTGGAGCTGTTTAGGTGAAATATATCAGTGTTATTTTTAAAGGGTTTGGGTAAAAGAGGGGATACTTCTTTATCTATTAGTTCCAATTACAATTGCCAAGGTACTAAGTGGATTTTTAGCTTGCGATCTTTCTTTAAGCAGAGAATGGATACAAGATACATACTCATCAAATTGGTGTTCTTATGCAATGTTTTTTTAAAAATTATTTTTTTATTTACTTTCTTACAAGCCGCTGCCAAAAGTTGCCAAGAATTGGTAATCGTTCTGCTGCAGATCACAATATGGACAAAAATTGCATCCACTTCGTTATTAATGTTTTTAATAAAAATTTTCTCTCAAACTGTCTTATTTATGACATATTCTGTTATAAAAAAGTTTTCTTGATAAATTTTTTTGCTACCAAATATTCTTTCGTCGGAAGCGCCACTTGTACGAAAAAAACAACTTTATTTGGATAGAGCAGCAGTGATTTTGAAGAAAATTACAATGTATTCAAATACAACTGTGTAAGAGATGTTCTTGACATGAAATTGCCGTTCTTTCAAGTGAAATATTCAAGCATTACCCTCTTGAATATTGAATAGCACATACGTTTAAGTACAAATAGAACACTTTTCATGTAAATAAATAGAATATCAATAAATAAAAGAAAAAATAAAATGGATTGAATCAGGAACTCATTATCTTTCATAGATTTAGTTAAACTCAAACCTGACTAAAACACTTTTTAAAATAAGATGTAAAAGCAGTGACCAGAGTATAATATATGCAAACTTAGAAACATGTTTAAATAAGGAAATAAAATTTCCATTTATTATTTATAATTAGCAAGAAAATATTAATTTAAACTACCTATAGTTTTTTGTATATAAAAGATAATAATTTTAATATAAAAGACAAATACCATAGATAAAAAAAATATGTAAGACATAAGTATCATTTTTATAAGAATTAATTTAATACATACTTGTATTATTGCTTCAAATAAACTGTTCATCATTAAATATTCCAAAAGAGTATTTTGGCTAACATTTTCAACTGCCTAGGAAAAAAAATTATCATGATTTTTGAAATATGTACAATAAAAAAGCATCATTGATTAACACTAAGATATAGCTTAAAAAATTGCATGTTAGAAAGTGAGTGTCTGAAAAGGAATATTCTATCATCAATCATTCTAGTAGAATATACTACAACTACTTCCAATAAAAAACATTAGAAATAATTTCATAAATGGGAGCCTGTTTAGAGTTTAAGATTCTATAATTAAATAATTAATTAAAGATCAAAAATGCTTAAATTTTAATATCAACTATAATAAAAATACACAGCTTCGAGCTGTTATGTTATTTTATGTATAAAGTTTTATATTTTTATATGTTTTGTAAGATTTCAAAATGCTGGAACATTAAAAGCAATAGAAAATTTAGTACATAATTAAGGCATTAAAACTGTAACAATACTTTTAGTAAAAAATTGGCTTTAAATATCCTGAACACCGAAGTTCATCTTACAATCTGGAAGTTAAGAAATCCTTTTTAACTAATGAAATGAAGAGATAAAACTATGAGATTGTGGGGAGAATAGATATGAACCATGTCAACCTTCATCTATGAAAAAGTACCCCACCATAGATTCAAGTTAACATGTCTTATATACTAGTGAATTGGAATTATATTATTGTAGTGGTAGATACACTACAGTACTCCCCCACCAGAATTATATCTGTGATAGAATTCGATGAATGGATACCACTAGTTGATTCACTGCTGTTTTTTTTTTTAGAAGCCAGGAGAGCTGTATTAATCGTACTTTTGAGTGCTGATCGTGAGAGCTGTATTAAGTTCACAGTTGTGGTTTCTCCTGTGTTGCCATCAGCAGTCAAGTGTAAGTAGGGCAACATTGTGTGCGATCGAGACTGAATAGCAACAGAGCGAGATGTGGATAATGTTCATCACAAATAGGAAGTCAAATGTTCAATGTTGACCATCCATCGAAGTAGACATGTTCGTATCATGTCCGAGTCATCAATGTGGGGAGAGTAGATATTGACCATGTCAACCTTCATCTATGAAAAGGTACCCCACCATAGAATCGAGTTAACACATTTTCTATACTAGTGAATCGGAATTATATTATTGTAGTGGTAGATACACTACAAGATTCTTGTTTAAATGTAGAAAATAAAATGTATGCTAAGTTGGTTTTTTGGCAGTGGGAAATAAAGTTCTGTACTATCTGAAATGGAAATCTTTTAACAATAAAATATAATTTAAAAAAAAAACATGCTCTTTATGAGTAATCAGAACAAGGTTACAGACATTTGTAAGGACTTTATCAATCAAATTATAGTACCAAGTTAGACAGTGAAAATAGCTCTGAACATATCACAAAAGGTATACCAATCTGAACAAAAATTAAAATTATTGTTTGTTCATTAATAAAATTATTGTTTGTTCATTAATAAAATTATTGTTTGTTCATTAATAAAATTATTGTTTGTTCCTTATTAAGCTTCCTTAAAAAATAATTTAAAGAGGAAAAAAAAATTTATATCAGTTCTAAAATAAGTAAAATTAATCCCTTTAACAAACATTAACACTAAACAAAAGAGTTACAGAAATATCACACTATGCAATAAAATTATGCTCAACAATTACTGCAATAAGTAATTCTGTACACAAAATAGATGAGGGGGAAAAAAAAGAGTATAAAATTTGGTAAAACAATATTGCAACAAATAATAAATTAAAAATAAGCAACAATTTGTTATACAATTAGAATTAGCATTAATACTTACGGTGACTAGGACTAAGAAAAACTTCAGAACTAAACTTTTTAAACTGGGTGGGTAATCATTAATTAGATATTGAGACAGCTGTTCAATTAGTATCTAAAGGATGAGAAGAAAAGAGTAATTATCATAATAATAAACAAATCATTCATATATATATAACAAGGCATTATAGCAGGAAATCACTATAATGTGAATAAAAATAGAATGGAACTTCCAGTAAGGGGTAAACTCTAAATGAAGGACAATTTTATTTACAGGACGATTGTCTTTGTCCTGGGTTGAATAAGAACCTAAATAGATTTACCTCCTAATTGAGTACACCATTAAAGAAACACCAGAAATTTTTTCCAGAAAGTAAGATAGAGGTAGAGGAATGTAAAATAAAAATTCTTTGCTAGGCTGTTTATCTCTCTTTTATTTCATGATTGAAAGGAGAAAAAAAGGAGAGACCAATATATACTGAAAAAATCTGCGTTATTGCAATCACAAGAAATTTTACATTAAAGGAATTCTTGTGAATAGATAGAGAAGATCCCTTACTGCTCAGGAACTTCTTTTGAGGTATTGTGGGGTACAAGATTCAATTAGGAAATAATAAGGGTAAAATGTTTGGATTATTCAGTGAGAAGAGTAGTTTTCTTATTAAAAAAAAATTCCCATGTGTTGCGAAGGGACCATTTCAATTTTTTAAGTTCTTGTATGGATTGTTTCTAGTTCATAAAAAGGGGAGAAGTGTAGTTTTATGCTTTTGTATTATTTTACATGCTATCTATCATGGTTTCAAAGTAGATAAAATTATTGTCAAAAGAAAAGTTGATTTAGCACATATTGAAAAGCTAAGTTTGAGAGATTTAAGACAGAAACTTGTAATGAATAAAACAAAGTATAAGTGGAAAAAAAAGCTAAACGATAGAAAGGAAATAGCAAATGAACATTTTAAAACTTTCAAATTTAGAACAACTGAAGCATGAAACATTTATTGAAGCTAGAATTATTGTTCCATGGATTTTGTCCTGTCACAACAAGAAATAATACTGTAAAATGGAGTACTAATACCAAAAAAAGGCAAAAGAAATTTCAGAAAGTCGGAGGCTACAGGCCAAAGCATCAAATGGTAGGTGAGACAATTTTAATCAAAAGTATAAATTTTTTTACTATCTGTGGCAAAGAAAACTTAGTAGATATTCAATATGAAGCATGAATAATTATTTTATTAGCAAATCTTTCTTGATAAACATGTGAGTAAAGTTTTTGGGATCATTAGAAAGTGAATGCAGATTTAAAAATACAGTCAAAATTGTGTGAGTCCTGTTCTAACAATATTTTTGATTTAATGAGAAGATTTTCATAAACTTATTAAAAATTACTTTACTGAAGCTACCAGAAAATAATTCTGGCTGCACACGGAAATTTAACTTTTTTAAAAAAGAATTTATAAACACCCTTTTAGTTTAATTTATTAAAAAGTTGTATAAGAGCAATAAAGATAATGAATGTGAATTTTCTGATATGCCTTGCCATGAACCACACAACTAGCTGAAGCTATTGAACTATGTTCCACACCAACAGGTGTTAGTTATAGGTGCTAGTTATAATAATATTCTACATCAAACAATTGTTAAGGATGAATCAATCACAAAAAACTCAAATATTTTCCTTCAGCGTGAATAAAATAATCGGCAAGTCTTCTTGCGATTTTTAAAGAAATTCTAGTTTATTTATGCATATTATTAGTTGTTATTTTAGATAATTCCTGGTGCCTTGCAGTTAAAATTACTGTCTTAACCAACCCTTATATTGTCATTATTGAGTTCAATTACATTCCTAGAGCTAAAAACAATTTTAAAATCACAGTTATAGAAAGAAAAGAACCAGAGTTTTGAGCTTCTTATGAGAGGGTCATTTTCAAAATTCAGTAAATTGAAGAAAGAAAAAAAAAATGCTTGAAAAGAATATGAACATTTCAAAAATTTCTCATACCTACTGACTCTTTTTTTACATAATTTAAATGTTTTCATGCAGTTCTTCCTTTCGATTTATAAAATTATTTTTATTATTATATTAATTATTATTTTTATTATTATATTAATATATTATTAATTATATTTTTTAGTTGATACTTTCAAGCAGCTATGATGAAAATCATTATATCTGTCACCATGATTTCTATCATATTTACATATTCTAGATGAGAGCTTCTCTAACTGTGTTCCACAAAATATTTAAGAAATAGGACATAATAAAATGTGAAAAAATTTGAATATTATGATTTCTTACCCGCTTATTACACACAGAAAATTACTGAACAAAAATTGGATGAAAATGATAACTGATCCATGTATTCCTAATGGACAAATAAATCACATCGTTTGGACAAGAATTCTTTGGATGCCAGTAACATAAAATTATTAAAAACTTATAAAGATATTGCTTTTACCTGCAAAGTATTTCTTAATCTCAAATTTAAAGGTGTTTATATCAATATTATTTACTTATAATCCTTTCTTATTATGTTTTAGATTTGTCTTAAGGCTAGAGGGCTAAAGAAGGCAAAATAACAAGGTCTGCAAGATAGTAGTATTGAAAAACCAATGTGTTGCAATGTGTTACAAACAATGTGTTGCTACGCCCGTTGGCTCCTTGGCGTCATTGTTCTCAGTCAAGAGTCAGTTAATGTAAAACAACCAAAGAGCATACACGCTTGGTTTTGCATCTCCGCAGCCCTACCAGCGCACCCACAAAATAAATGTGTACAGTAATTGTCCAAGTTTGATTTTTATACACCCTGCAATCTATCGCAAAAATTGACAACCGAGATTGTCGCAGAATATCAAATCTGTTAGTCACCAACTCAAAAAAAAAAAGAGAAGCGAAGTTTCTGAAGAAAAAGTTTATTTAAAAACATTTGTAATAAAAAATGTCACAAACAGAGTGACGAAAAGAAAGAATACCCAAATGATCTGCTTTAACAGAAGCTTAAATACAGATAACGGGTGATGTCATGATCCACGCAAGAACGCCCAACAGCAAATGAAAATAAACTGGCCAATCCCCGCAGACCATGACGTCACCGACGAAAGTTGAATGCATGAGATCGACGACCGAAAATCGAACATCATACCTTTTAGCCTCTATTTGTCTAACATGCGGCCCCCTCTCATGCCTTCAACTTTTACAAAAAATACACATATACAGTTTATCAAAATCTTCAATATATTTAATTTCCTTAAACTAATACTTAAGTTGTTTTATTCCTGTAACCATCCAAAAGATTAAACTTTCATAAATACTTTTGAACAAAAATTTTCAACTTCTAACTTAGTTAAAGGTTTTGTAAAAATGTCCACTAAGTTAAACTTACTCCTAACGTGTTTAACAGCAAAAAATTTATCATAAATAAAATTTCTTAAAAAATTATATCTTACCTCGATGTGTTTCGTTCGACTATTTTCAATAGGTGAATGAGAAAAATCAATCGCTGATTGATTGTCACTAAATATAATACAATCACTTAAATTTAAGTCTTTTAAATTTAATTTTCCACATTCATCTATTAAATGCTTAATCCACATTACCTCTTTGGCAGCGTCAGTTAAAGTCACATACTCTGATTCCATTGTAGATAGACTCACACATTTTTGTTTGAAAGTTTTCCAGAATATCCGAGTTTTATCTAAAAACAATATTATACCACCTACTGATATTCTGTCATCCCTGTTAGCGGCGAAATCTGAGTCACAATAACAATTAACATTTAATTCTTCAATATTTGACAATTTTAAGAAATAATCTTGAGTATTTTGAACATAACCTAATAATCTTAATAAAGTATTCCAGTGCTTTAAACCTGGATTTTCTTGAAATTGTGATAATATATTTACCGCATAGGAAATATCCGGTCTTGTGTGATTAGCTATATAAGCCAAACAACCTAAAATGTTCCCAAAGGGCAATTTTGCCATTTTATCCACTTCGCTTTTAGTAGATGGACAATCAGCTTTTGATAATAGGTTACCCTTAGTAATCGGCAATGATGACAAAGGAAATTTAAAGCTAGAAAACATTTTACAGACTTTTTGGATGTAACTCTTTTGATGTATTAACATCTCACCATCTTTTTGAACAAATTCAACACCTAACAATTTACGAGTTTTACCCAAAATTTTTAAATCAAAATTACTTAAAAGTTTAATAACACTGTCTACTTCATTTTTTGTTTTAGCAAAAATTATTATGTCATCTACATAAATTATAAGAATAACATTTTTATATACATATGTACAATTACACAATTTCAATCTTACAAACTTTAAATTTTCAAGTGTATTATCTAATTCAAAAAATCACTCTCGACCACTTTGTTTGAGTCCATAAATAGCTTTCTTTAAATGACAAACGTGGTCTTTCTTATTTAAATCAACAAAACCTTGAGGTTGATATATAAATACATCCTCATTCAAATTTGCGTAAAGGTAAGCACACTTAATATTTAATTGGGAATGATATCACCCTAGCATACAAACTAAGATTGTGAAAAATATTCTTACAAGAACAAAATTAACCACCGGACTAAATACTTCATCATAACTTTCACCTCGTATTTGTTTAAATCTCTGAGCAACTAAATGTGCCTTGTATCTCACAATTTCACCCTTTTCATTTACTTTAGTTGTATAAACCCAACGGCTCCCCCAAATTCTTTTATTTTTAGGAGTTGAAACCAAATCACAAACTTTTCTTTCTCTCATAGTTTTAATCTCATCAGACATGGGTAATTCCCAATTTTCAACTTGGTGAGACAGTCTTTATAATTTCTAGGAATTTTTATTTCAACATGATCAGCTTTGTGTTTTATGTTATGATTAATCTGAATATTTGAAACTTTACCAGAAAAAGCATTTTTCCCACTGAAATCAAATAAATCCCTATCATACTTTATATTGTTACTATTGCAGTAATTTTCTACATCGTTATAGGATCTTAATCTCATATTAACTCCTTCAATATTATAATAAATATCAGTTCGACTATTATCTGGACGAGGTACAGCTTTTCTAATCCACGAAATGTTTTTACAGGAAATTAAATCGGGTTTTACGCTTGAACTACCTGTATCTTCATCTGAAGAACTTTCGTCCAAATCGGGATGTTCCGGTTTAAAACTAGCAAAATTACCTTTAATGGGTTTGGTGCCCAGTACGGCTTCCACCCCAATTACACTTTCGTCAAAACGAACATTTATTGTTTCAACAAGTTTCCTTTCGTTTTTAAGCCAAATTCTATAACCTTTGTTAGCATTGCATAGCCTAACATAATACCTTCTTTAGCTCTCATTTGAAGTTTATTTCGCAACTGTTTTGGTTGACCCACAAATGCTAAACAACCAAATACTTTCAAATGAGTGACTGATGGTTTTCTACCACTATACAGTTCAAAGGGAGTTTTAATTTGGTTTTTGTGTCTATTAAAAGTGTAAGTAAAGCATAGTAAAGCTTCAGCCCAAAAAGCATCTCCTAATTTACTAGATTTTAACATTGCTTTAATATTGTCTAAGGCAGTTAAATTATAGCGTTCACTAACACCATTTTTTCTGGCGTATAAGCATTAGTACACTCAGCTATTATGCCTTCATTTTCAAGAAAATCACTGAACTCTTTATGGCAAAATACCATGCCATTATCAGTTCTAACATTTACAATTTTAGAATTTTAAAAATCTTTCAGCTCGCTTTTGATATCTTATGAAACTATTAAAAACATCAGATTTCTTTTTAATGGGAGAAACAGTAACTTTCCTTGAAAAATCGTCAGTGATAGAAAGAAAGTACTGACTTCCCCCATGTGAAATGACGGGCATTGGACCACATACGTCCATATGTAAAAGCTCCAAACGTTTCTTAGACCTTATATTTAAATTTGGTTTAAACGAAATTCTTCTAGATTTAGCTAATTTACATTCTATACAATTACTATCTGAAAAATTGAGATTAGGTAATCCTTTCACACTAGAATTTTTACTTGTTTGAATTATATAATCACAATTTATGTGGCAGTATCTTAAATGCCAGATATCTAGATCATTTATCTGAACAGATACATTAAACAATTGCTCATTCGAGCCACTAACATTTTTATCAATAATTAAATCTTTATCAGGCTTAGTATAAGCATTAGGTTTAAAATAATACAAGCCATTCATTCTTTTACAATAGAAAATCTTCTCATTTACCTGATTATACACAGAAATACAATTTTTAGCACCTACAAAATAACCTCCAGCTTTCTCTATTACAGAACCAGAAATGAGATTTCTTCTAAGTTTAGGAGAATACATGACATTTTGTAAAGTTACTCTGTGCATTTTACCATTTAACTTATTAAAAAATTGCACTTTTTCAATACCTAAGATTGGGCTTTCAATGTCACCTATGGCTAACGACATCGAAGCATTTTCTACAGTTTCATATTCAAAGAATAAATCCAAATTATTACAAAAATGTGTTGAAGCGGCAGTGTCAAAAAGCCAACTTTCTTTCTCAATTTCATGACACACATTGCCAACATTTGCTTCAACAATATAAAGACTATTATTTAAAACATTTGTAGTCACATTACAGTAAGAATTATCACTTGCATTTTGTTTAAATTTACTCTTTATATTCTTTGAATTATACTTTAATTTTTGCTTACAATCTGATACTAAATTACCATATTTATTACAACGATAACAAGGTCCTATCTTAGAATACTAAAAGAATACAATTAATATCTAAACAAAATGGACAAAACTTCTTTTAAAAAAATGAGCTAAAAAGCAGCAGAATTTTCAAAAAAAAGAGAGAATAAAAATAAAAATAAAAGTAGCAAAGGAAATAAAACAAAATTAAAAATATGACCACTGAAGCCGACGTCTTCAGGGGGTACCGGCCCCAGTGGCCAAAAAACAAAACCTTTTCTATTGAGGAAGATGGCAAAAGCCTAAAAACCTTCCTCAGTACCCTGAGGGTTTTGTTTAAAAGTCCAGGAGAAAAAAAAACATGCAAGACATAAAACTAATACAGAAAAGAAACTCATACAAATTCATCAGAAAATAAAAATCAACAAAAAATAAAAACTCACATGAACAAGGTCAGACAGCGAACTCTAAAGCAAACCAAATGAAATGGAATCACTTAAACCAAAAGAAAAACAACGCCCTCTTTTAAAATGCGCAGATTGAGAAAATGATAGGAAAAAGTTGTCAAAGAAAAATTACGTCACATATTAATAGAATGCTTAACTGGGGCTGCTCAGTTAAGTCTTGAATTGCACCCTGTTCAAAGAAATAAAAAAACTAATATTCTTCAATCATTTTCTTAATTAAAAAATTAACATTACAAAAATTATAAGGAAAATCATTATTACTCAAATTATTCACAGCTTCTTGAAAACTTTCAACATTATTGCAAATATTTTTAATCCTAACCAATTGTGAAAAAACTAAATTTTTAAAAATTTTATTACACACATTAGTATAAAAGTTGCAGAAAAATATAACTTTAAATTTAAAAGCTTTTCTTTTATCAAAAACACCAATTTTAATACTTTTGTCCACAATAACAATTTTAAAATCTAAATACTCAACATTAAAACAATCCTCATTAGTTTTCTTCAAAACCAAATCTTTAGGATAAATATTATAAATAAAATTTTAATTATCGCAATTAAACAAAGTCAAATCATCAATATATCTAAAAGCTTTAAAATCATTATACTCAAGAAATTTAGCTTCAAAAACATGCAAAAAAAATATTAGCAGAAGCACCAGAAAAGGAATTACTTTGTGGAATTCCAATAATTTGTTTATAAAAATCTAAACCATTAAAAAGAACATTCCCAAAAAGATTAAACCTACATGAATCCAACCAATTAGACTTATCAATTTTCTCATTAAATAAATATTTATCAAAAATGCCATTACAAATATCAATAATCTTTTCGTGTGGTATACTTGTATACAAATTTTCAAAATCAAAAGTATTAATGTTGGATATTTCATTATTATTAATATAATCCAAAACATCAACATTACTATTAATAACAATATTTTTTTCTTTTTTAATTTTAAGCAAAATAATTTTTAGAAAACTAAAAAACTTTTTACTAATATCAGAATTGTAACAATTAGTACCGCACGCTATAAACCTAAATTTAACAGGATTTTTATGAAATTTAACAATAGGAAATAAATATGGAAATTTAATCCTATTTAACCTAAATTTTAATTTTTTACTAAACGCCATAATTCTTTTTTCAACAACCTTCCTATCTACTTTTAATTTTAAATAAGTATTATTTGCGTTATATTCTCCAATTATCAAATTTTTAAAAAAATATTTACACATAATACAAAAATTATTTGAAGCTTTATCCACTACCGTAACAATAAATTTATCTTTAAGATTTTTAATTTTACTAGACAAATCATAATCAATAATAGTACTACTAGGAAAAGAACCAAAACTGGTATTAAATAAATTAAAATTTACCTTTTCAATAATTTTAGCCTTCCACTCTGAAAAACCCTCAACGGGCCAATGATATTTTCTGGAAATTTTTGCTATAAATAAATCAAGATCTTTTTTAATGGACAAAATAAAATCTTCTTTATTCATTCTAAATCTTGTCCTAAATTTTGAACTTTTGCTTAAAATATTAATTAAATCTTCATTACCAACAATCTCCAAATTTCCTGTAATAATATGTCCATAATCATTATCAATATATTGTGAAAATTCCTTTTCATTACAATAACAATCAAATTTAGAAATACATTTTAAATTTTGACTTAAAAAATTATAATTGCAAACCTTTTTCCTAAGTGTAGAAGAATATTTAAAAGAAGCAGAAACTTTAATTTGCTTTAAAGGAAAAAAAATCAGAAAGTTCATGTATAATCTGTGGCAATTTAGCATTTTCAAATTTTTTATCATGAAAATTAATCGTACAAAAAACCTTTTCAAAATTATAAACCTTATTAAAAAGCAAATCTGTCTTACTAACACCAAGTTTTGATTTAATTAAATCCAAAACAATAAATTTAACAAGTTCAGTATCATATTTAATTTTAGAACCAAAACTAATAAGAAAATTTTTAAGAACTTTATTTTTAAAACCAAAAATATATTTCCTAATATTGAAAATATTATTCAAATTAACAGGTAAATTGCAAAAATTCGAAAATTCATCAAAAGCAATAACTTTACCTTTCCCACCACCTCTTTTATTCCTATATTTTAAATTAAAAACCCCAGGAAAATCAAAAACTTTAAATTTGTCATATATACAATAATCTCCAGCATTAACAATACCTTCCCCATTAAACTTTATTTGTCCTATCTTAGATTTATCATAACTAGTTTTGGATTTAGACTTAATATTAGTAGATTCTAAATTTCCCTTACTATTAGAAGAACCAGATTTAAACTTATTAGTTACACTTAACTTTTCATTAAAACTTGAATTAACATTAAAAGCAATATCACTAACATTATTTAAATCAAAATTTAGTTGCTTAAATCTACTTTCCTCCAAAAATAATTCGTCTAAAATGTTCTTAAATTTAAATTTAGTGTCCTCCCATCTATAAATAATTTGAACAATACCTTGAAAGTCCTTGGGTAAGTACCTTATAAGTTGGAATCCTTGGTATAGGTCATCCACCGGATGTCCTGCTTCTTTCAGCTGAGAAACCAGGTTTTTCAATCTCGCTGCAAATATTCCTACTTCTTCTCCTGGGGTGTATTTCAGGTCAAAGAATTGGTCTAGGAGTTGAATAACTCTCACTCTCGTAGTTGGCTCAAAATGTTGTTTTAGGATTTCCCAGGCTTTAGCACCATCAGTTGTCGCTGAGATCAGACTTCGGTATTGGGGTTCGATACTAAGAAATATCGACGTGTAAGCTTTTTCCCGTCTCCAGAAGTATCCTTGACTTTCTTTTCGACTTGTTTCTGAAGGTAGGGCAGGCTCAGTTTTGGAGATAAAACTCCACACTCCTCGGTCCATGAGGATTACTTTGATATTTTCTTTCCATATACTTCAATTCGACGGATTCAGGAAATCTATATGCAAGTTCAAAGATTCCATGATGAAATAATTACAATTCAGAGATTCTTAAAGGGAAAAAGGGAATATCGTTCCAGAATAGATACCAAACTTCATAATCCTTAGAAGTAGCCATCGAATTCGGATGTGCAGACTTATATTCCGAACAGAAGTTCTTTTAAAAATGCTTACTATTAGTTTTGTCAACTGGAGAAAAATTTCTTAGAAGAGTCATATTTTGATAATGTCCTATTATTTTTCGAATCCACAGCATCTTGAAGTACACCATAACAAACTTGAGATTTTATTGACGATTCACTTTGCAAAAATGGCGGGTGGGAACAGCCCCCATCTTAAAAATTCTACATTTGAAGTTGACAATGACTTGGCTGAGTCCAGGCTAATGAAAATTCGATATTCGAGGAGATAGAAAACAAATCCCGGTTATGCCTAAAACTCGGCCCATAACTATGACATCCGAGATTGTCGCAGAATATCAAATCTGTTAGTCAACAAAAATCTGGTCCTAACGAGCAGCAGTATAAAGATCCAGTATATCGCAAAATTACAATAAAAAACCTGCATTTATTATTGTACTAACTACGCATTGCATTAGAGGTAACGCAGTATATCTCCAGCCATCGAATTAGTGAAAGGTAGGTAAATTTTCATTATTTACCGCATAATTTCATTTAATAAATAATGGATAACATAGAGAAATTTAGAAAGAAACGTGCTACAATCAGAACTAGCGCTACAAAACTAATAACAAAAGCAGGTACTATAATACAAAGTGACACTAAAGAAATAACAGAACTAAATGAAATATTTGAGCAATTAAGTCAAAAGGAGAGTATTTTGACATCATTAAATTCTGAAATTGAAAGTTTAATTTTGGTTCCAGCAGAATTCAGATTGAAATTAGCACTAGCGAAGAATACAAATTGGTTATTGTAGAACTCACCGCTATTGTCACTCCTGATACACTTTAATTTTCTTCCAGTCAAGCGTTCTGCAGCTTCTAAGCGTGAAAGAGATATTAGGTTTCTGCGTATACTTGGGTTGTACAAGACATTTGTTAAAGTTATATTACTCATTTCTTCTACTTTAACTGAAAATTCAACTGTTCCTTTTCCTAGTATCTTTCTGGAAGTATCCCCAACAGCCAAAGCCATGCTTACATTATTTGTTTCTTCATAACTTGACATTAACATTTTGTTTTTACAGAAGAGTGTAGTTGCAGCGGAATCCAAAACCCAAATTTTATCATCATTTTTAATCATGCTTTCACCAACTTCCACAGAGTGTGTTGTATAAGTGTCAACTAAAGCAGCTGACTGGTCATTGAAATTTCTTTTCTGTTTACTCCACTTTGACTTTACATTTCCGGCATATCTATCTCTACAATTTGCAATTAAATGTCCATACTTGTGGCAGTGATGACATGGACCAATGGCTTTTCTATTATTTTCTGCTAGTTTACTTTGAGATTTTCTTCTGTCTCCATATCTTTCTTCATCTTTACTTATAGAAGAAATGTTAAAAGCACTAACCTCTGGACGAATATCAGCTTTCACTTGCGTAAGTCTGCTTTCTTCTCTTATCAGTTTCTCAGCAATTTTATCAATCGTGAAGTCTTCATCTTTCCAACGATATATTAACTAAACTATACCGGAGAATTCAGGTGGTAGATGCCTTATTGCTTGAAAGCCTTGAGACAACTGATTTAATTCATGACCTGCTTCACTAAGCTTTTTCACTGCTGTTTTAAGTCTAGCAATAAAAATGCCTATACTTTCATTAGCTTGACACTTTAAGCTAAAAAACTCATCAAGTATCTGAATGAGTCTAGCTCTTGTTTTTGGCTCAAATTGCTGAACCAATTTCTCCCAAGCCCTTTTCCCATCTAAACAATCTTGGATAAGCGGTCTGAATTCTGGCTGAATTATCTGGAAGAATAGATATGCTTTTAGGCGCGTTGCTAACAGTGATTTGGTGTTTCGCAATACTGTTTTTGGATATATTGCAACTGGAGCAATAAATAAATACCTGCACTCCAGAAATTCACTGGGGTTTCATAACCACTGAAACAGATGTCGAAGACAGCTTAGAAAAATTCTGGAGAATAGAAGATATAGACTATAAAATAAAAATTCAGAGTGAAGAAGAAAATTTTGTGAATTACATTTTCAGAATACTTATCGCAGAGATGAGTGTGGACGATTCATCAAACAAATGCCAGTTAAGGACGTTGAGCGTTTAGGGGAGTCCAAAGACTTAGCCGTGCGACGTCTGAATCAATTATGGAAAAGATTATCCAGAAATCAAGAAATGCAAAATTTATACAAATCATTTATGCAGGAGTACTTAGACATAAATCATATGGAAAAATATGATGATAATGAAAGCAATTCCGGTAGTCAAATTACCTATTACCTCCCACATCACAGTGTTTATCGTTCTGAGAGGACAACCACTAAGTTACGTGTTGTGTTCAACGCTTCATCAAGTACCTCAACAGGTGTAAATTTGAATGATGTTATTTTGAAGGGGGACGTGAATGAGGACATTTTCGAAATCATGACTCGATTTCATAGACATAAATACGCTTTCATGGCAGACATCCAAAAGATGTTTCGACAAATCAAAATAGATCCATCCAAAAGATGTTTCGACAAATCAAAATAGATCCATCGCAGCTTGATCTTCTAAGAATTGTTTGGAAAGATGCAGAGTACGCAAAACCTGTAACATTCAGACTCAAGACAGTCACTTACGGAACTGTTTGTGCTCCATTTCTCGCAATTAGAACCCTCAAGCAGTTGGCTAAAGATGAATTACGATTTCCACTGGCATCATTAGTTCTTTTGGAAGATATGTATATAGAAGACATCGTTTCAGGTGCTCAAAGTTTAGAAGGTGCTCAGAAATTGCAACAACAGCTGAACGATATTCTAGCAACTTGTGGAATGTCTCTTCATAAGTGGAACTCTAATTCAAAGGAGTTAAGGAACAGTTTACCTATAGGTGTCCCAGCAGAGCATGATTTTGCATCAGAAGTTGATGTGAGCGTTAAGACTTTTGGTGTAAGGTGGAATTCAATTGAGGATCAATTTACGTTTAAAGTGTCCATCCCAGAAATGACCACCAAATTCATTAAGCGTGAAATGCTGAGTTTTATAGCAAGACTGTATGACCCATTAGGCCTTTATCTACCTGCCTTCACGAAAGCAAAGATATTTCTCCAAAAATTGTGGGTACATAAACTGTCGTGGGAAGATCAACTTCCACCCCAAATCGCAAGTCAGTGGCTTAATTTTGCATCTTCTATGCAAAATATAGAAACTATTTGCATTAATAAATACATTTTAACTGAATTTTTCACAAAAACCGTTTTAATGGGTTACGCTGATGCCTCGGAATTAGCAAATGTAGCTGTAGTTCACATGTATTGCCTCAAGAACTTTCCTCGTCAGAATTATGGTGACAAGGACCCCTGATCCAACCAGATAATTCTCTAGATAATGAACTAAGCATCGACAAAACTTCTAATGAACTATATTTAACTAAACTAAAGACACAAACTTACATTAATATGAATTTGATATCTTATGATTTTGTGCAAGATATTTTTAATATTAGTAATAGTTATCTCAAACTAATTAGAATTTGTAGTTATATTTTCAGATTCATTCACAATTGTAAATATAAAGATTGCTCTGCGGGTCCACTAAGTAAGGAGAAAGTTCAAGAAGGTAAGATCAAATTGCTTAAGATGACACAAAGGTCAGTTTTTGAGAATGAGATTAAAACGCTTCAAAAGGGAAAATGTATCACAACAGGTCAGGTGAGAAATTTAAATTTGTTTATTGATGACAAAGGATTAATAAGGGTTGGTGGACGTTTGACAAATGCCAGCATTGGCTATGATTCAAAACATCAAATTTTGCTTCCCAAAAAACATAAGTTAACTAAAATGATATTTGCTTACTACCATTTAAAAAATCTTCATGCAGGGCCGCAAGCTTTATTGCATTTTATTCGCCAAGTTTATTGGCCCATGGGTGGAAAAGATATTGCTAGAAAAACCTTACATAACTGTTTAATTTGTTTTTGCCATAAACCTACTAATTTAGAACAATTAATGGGAAATTTGCCCGCTGAACGTGTAACTCCTAATATTACTTTTAACAATACGGGAGTAGACTACTGTGGCCCCTTCCTTATTAAATACAAGAATCAAAGAAAAGGAAATTTACATAAGGTGTATATTGCTATTTTTATTTGTTTAGTTACGAAGGCCATACATCTAGAAATTGTTTTTGATTTATCTGCCCATGCTTTCATTGTATGTTTGAAAAGCTTCTTTTCTCGAAGAGGAAAAAGCTATTGTATTTTTAGCGACAATTCTACTAATTTCACTGGTGCTAATACAGAGTTAAAGAAACTTGCATCACTATTTACATCTCCTAATGAATATTTAGCTAACTACTTATCCTCTGAAAATATTTCATGGAAATTTATCCCCCCCTCGTGCCCCAAATTTCGGAGGTCAGAAGTTATCAAGAGTTAAGTTCATCAAAATTGGGTATCAGGAGTTAAGTCATTCAAAAATCACTTGAAAAGAACTGTTGCCAATGCTAGACTTAATTATGAAGACTTTCTTACTGTACTTATACAAATTGAAGGAATTTTAAATTCCCGTCCGATTTCCCCTTTGTAATCGAACGTTTCTGATTATGAGCCCCTTACCCCAGGCCATTTTCTCATAGGTCGACCGATAAATACTATTGCAGAACCAATTTTAATCAATGAGCCCGAAAATAGATTGTCTCATTGGCGTAAATTGTCAAAAATGATACAGATAATTTGGAAACGTTGGTCTATGGATTATCTTAATCATTTGCAAGAACCTAAGAAATGGTATTTTTCTAAAGAAGACAAATGATAAGGTTATTTAAGACAAATGATATGGTTATTATTAAGGAGGACAATTTGCCCCCTTTTAAATGGATGATAGGAAGAATCCACCAAACTATTCCTGGTTCTGATGGAAAGGTCCGAGTTGTAATAGTAAATACCAAATCTGGACCACTTAAAAGACCTATTTCTAAAATTTTTTTACTTCGTATTGAAGATAATTTCAGTTAAAAACTTTTTTGTGCTTTAAAAATTAACTAATTGCATTCATTTGTCAAAATACTAAAGTTAATTTAATCTACTAAGTGAATTTCACCCATTGTAGTGATTTAATATGAAATGTCCGTATCTTTTGTTAAAGATTTAATTCCTGTTATGTTAGTTGATTGTTGTGTTCTTGTTTTATAATCTTTATGTACTTTTTTTTACTTTGTTATGTCATAATTATGTGTGTGTGTTATTTTAAAATTTGAACAATTGAGTTGAATATCATGGATATTGCAACGCGGGCCAGTATGTTGCTATGCCCGTTGGCTCCTTGGCGTCATTGTTCTCAGCCAAGAGTCAGTTAATGTAAAACAACGAAAGAGCATACACGCTCGGTTTTGCATCTCCGCAGCGCTACAGCACACCCGCAAAATAAATGTGTACAGTCCATAATTGTCCAAGTTTGATTTTTATACACCCCGCAATCTATCGAAAAACACAACGGTTCCTTGTAAGACTGCATCGATGTAACTGGTTTTAAGAGGTAACTACTATTCGAAGTTATCAATGAACCGATAGTTTAAAAAATAAAAACAAAAAATAGATATAATTCACAAAAATAATAATCCAAAACAAATCGTAAACAGTAGATTTAATTCACTAAATTACTGATCTTACAATGATCACTTTTTAATTTATATGGCATTAACTAGCAGTTTTCCCCAGTCATTTAGTGAAGCTTATTTTTTCAAGCTTAGTCCTTTTTTTACCATTGTAAATAACTTTGGTTTTCTACCTTAATGTGAGGATTTTTTGCTTCTGATTGACACTTGTACTTGATTGTTTATTTATTAAAAATTCCAGGCATCTCTATGATTGTTCTGAAGAATGATTGTTCCTTAAAGAAAGAAAAAGTGAAATCGGCCAACATATATTGGTTAGGTGCATGCATAACTTACTACTATCTTGCAGGTGAGAGTAATTTCTCGGAATCACTTAAAACGAAAGTTTATGGATGAAGTACCAGGAATTGCAACTTATTATGAATGCGAAAACAAAATTAGCTTGATTTATGAAGACACCCATGTAAAATATAGGTTATTTCTAGTATGTGGAATGAAACTGTCAAATTGAAGTTATTGCAAGCTAGATATGAATAAGTCAAAGAAGTTGACTAAAATAAATCTTGAAGCGAATTCATGCAAGCAATGGGCAGACAAGTATAATATGCATCAGAAAATTTGTCATCACAGAAATTTTTTTACCATTGCTAAAAAAGAAAAAAATCTCTTCTTCAAAGAAATTCGATTTTGAATTACCAAGAAAAAAATAAATTCATTTATATGTTTCTTCCTACTACTCCAAGCGAGATTTAAAATTTCATTCACATGATTTAAGATCATGCATCATGTTTTATATTCTCATGATTTTATATTAGATATCGTGTTTGTAATCACACAATTTAAAAGCCACTCTTATGATTTGTGTTCATGAGACTTAAAAATTATACATTGGAATTTGTATTCACATTATCTTAAAATCAAACACTGAGATTTGTATTTACCTGATTTTAAAATCAAACATCAAGATTAGAACTCACATGATTTTAAAACCAAACATCTAGATTTGTATAAATTCTATTTTAAAATCAAACGTCAAAATTCATATTGACATTATTTAAAAATCATGCATTGAGATTCGTATTCACGCAATTTATATAAATAAAATCTTGTTTTGATATTTTTAATAAGACATTGATAACATTCTGTGGATAAATGCTTTTTACAAACTCTTTTTTTCTTGCTCAAATTTCAGACATTTTTCAATAATTTAAAAAGTGTTTTTGCAAATTACATTTTCAGACTTCTATTTTCAGTTTTTTTTTTTTTTTTACTAAACTCATCCATATGGAATGAATCAATAAAGAGTTTGATAAAAATTAAACATTTGAAAAAATCTGTGATTTCAAACAAATTTCTTCAAAATGAGGTGAAATGATGAAAGGTTTAAAACAATTAATGAGTGCAGAAAGTTTTCCATTTTCAGGGTGGCCACTCAAATCAGATTTCCCTGAGTTTTCCAGGTTTTCCAGGTAAAAATCTTAAAATTTCCAGGTTCATGTTTTTTTCTTCTTTTCTTATGAAGTGTAGGATGTGTACAAAAAAAGTGTCTATATTATAAAATATTTTATTCAAAATATTTTTTTTAACATATCATCTTGAAAAAAAAATTTTTTTTTTAACAGATTTTGTTTTTTTATATTTTAATGTTTTGGTACAACATTAATTTTTAAAAAATTAAGACACGTGGAGAAAATAATATGCTTAGCTTGTAGAATATATTGTTTTTATTGAACAATCTTTTTTTAATGTGTTACTTTAAGAAGTATTTGCTCTAAGTGTACCTACAAAATGGCAAAAACAGAATGACCAATAAAACCTTGGATAAGTATTGTTTAATATACTTTCATTAAGCAAAAGAAAACAGTTTCAGGAGATTATAATATGATATATATCAATACATTTTTATAATTACAGTGGCTCCTAAAAGTGTTATAACTTATAACTTTTATTGAAATAGGAAATAAAAATTCATTAATTGAAATGAATATTTCACAATGGGTATTTGATAATAAAATGTATAATCTATTTTTAGCAAAACTGCATGGAATATTTTAAAAACAAAGCAAAAGTTAATTTTTAAGATATAAATAATAAAATGGTAACAAAAATTCTACCCCACGAAAGTCATCGTACAATTAAATGTTTTCAGATTTCTGAATTAAAATAATTATCAATTGCTTCAATTTTCTTATTTAATTATTTTTCATTTAATTATTTGCAATTTAGTATCAAGCTTATGATAGCAAAATTATATTTAAATTTTTGCTTGCTAACTCGGTAGTATTTTATTTTATCATTTAAAAACGGCTCGTGGTAGTAATAAAGCAATAGACCAAATTTGATTATTTGTCATCATAAGAGGTAAATCAGTAATGAATATGTTAAATTAGTTTATTGTGACCTATTGCACTGTGTAATGTGTGATAAAATGCTTAAAAGAAGGACTTCATATCAGATATTAAAATTATAAAATCTATGGAAAAATTCATACACTCGCAATTGAGTGTTAAAAAATTTTCTATAAAAAATTTTTTTTAAATATTCTGCACGAATTTCACCCGACAAAAAAAAACAACAACTATTTACAAACTTACAAAAGCTATTGTAGATGCTAGAGGAAACTCTAATAAATGTTAATTTAACAAAAAATTAGAATATTTACAAATAAGAGTTTTTTGTTTTTTTTGAAAGCGTCTGATGACTTTTGTGGGATGAAGTTTTTGTCACTTTTTGATCATTGATTTCTTAAAAATAAACTTTTCCTTTGCTTTTAAAATATTCCATACAGTGTTGTTAAGATTAGAATGCATTTTTTTATAAATTAAGTATCCATTCTGAAATATTCATTTTAATTAATGGATAGTCTTATTTCATTGAAGGTCATAAGTGTACCAACACTTTTGTGAGTCACTGTAATTACATTTCAATATAAAGCTGTACTGTATACTGCATTATACTGTATTTTATCTTACCAGTGCTTTTTATAAAATTCATTGATCATATTTTCTTTAAGCCAATATCTCAAGTAAAATTTTTAAAAAATGTTATTTTGAATTAGCATTTTTATTTCAAGATATTCAGTGTACAAAAATAAATGTCACAAATGTAAAATTGTCTAATTTTTTGTTCTATACTCAATAGAAAAAAAAAAGATAAAATTAATTAAATTTTATACTTTATTGATTTTTTTTTCTTATTTGAAATAAAAACATTTAAAGAATTCCAATCTAAACACAGTTTTTTAGTTTAGCATAGTTAATTGTGTTTGTTTTAACAACTAGAATCTTGAACAGTGCACAACTAAAAACACTAAGTTTCGTTTTCCTTCTTCAGACTAAACACATATGAGCAAAAAAAAAATTTATTTTATGTTTATATATCATTTAAGATGTTTCCTATATATTCCTTAGTCTTTGTCAGCTTTTTTGGGGTAAAAGGAGGGATAGTTTTGGAAATATCTCTGGAATGCAAGCAACATTTACTAACTTTCAATATTGTGATAATTACACTATTCGAATATTGAACCAAAACTCAAATATTTACCAACAAAATAGTAAAATTAAATATTAATATTAAAGTTAGTTTTAAAAAAACCTTTTTTTTAAAATTAAAATGTGTCATAAAAGGTTAAAATGAAATACAAAAAATTAGCATTAATGCAACAGTTGTAACAATTTGTTGACAAGCATTGCTGTTAGCGATTGTAAAAAAATTTGTGGTTTGCTGAGAAAAAATAATTTACAGATTTCTTTGAATGGAAGTACAAAAGCATTTAGAAAAAGAGTGCAATATAAAATCTATTATTATTAAATTATAACCAACTAATTTTTAGAGAGTTTTATTAAGTTAAAAATTCAAAAATATTTTTACTCATTTTGTCGAAATAGAAAAAAATTACCACCAAAGCATCAGATCAAACTTGAGCCATAAATGGATTCAGCCCAAAGACAGAATTTAAAAACAGAAGAAAATATCCTAACCCCTTCTTTCATGTCCAGCACAATCTTTGCCTTTCCTAAATTGCACAGTCCCATAGTCTCCATAGAGATCATAGGTTTCTACATTTGTTTAGCAACCATGGGAGAATTTTATGTGGCATTCTAGTTTAACAGGGTTATAATGGAGCAAATTTTGATGCAAGCAAATTATAGCTAAGCTGATGACATTTTAACTGTTTCGAGATACATTCCCGTCGAAAAAATGTGGGTATAATGGATGAAATAATTTAAATTAAGAAAATTAGTAAATAATTCAAATTAGCCAAATAAAAATATATCTGAGAAAAAATTTACAGTTTTTCTTTAAAATTCCCTGATTTTTTCCAGGTTTTTATCCAAATTTCCCTGACTTTTCCAGGTTTTTTCCAGTATAAAATAATTCCAGTAAATAATAATCCAGTAAATCCAGGTTTTTTCCAGTAAATAATAATTCTCTGATAATTCCAGGTTTTCAAGGTTCTCCAGGTGGGTGGCCACCCTGATTTTATCCAAGCTTGGCAACGGATTACTGTTGTTCAGAAATTGCTCTTTAGAGAATTGTCCTAATGAAAATTCCCTGGATGAAGTTCAGTCCATATAAATCTAACCGTTCTTCAGAGGTTTCTGCCGTTTATAGGTAGGTGATCCTTAAAGGAGGTTTGACTATATTATCTTTATTAAAATGCTTCAAAATAAAATAACAAATTGTTGGACTACAATATTTGCTCTGCAATATTTCCTGTATGTTTTTGCTGCTTGCAATAATAAAAATTTTGAAAGAAAATAAAGTTAGGTGAAGTAGTCAAATAATAAAAAATTTTAAGCAGTGAAATCTGATGTCCTTCAAGCTTAAATGACCTTATAGCCCTGACAGAATTTTGCTCTATAAATTATTAAATACAGTATATGTGAAAAATAATATTTAATGTTCTACATTGCATATCAAATTTTAAAGGTTCTTTATGACAGAAAAAAATCAAGAAAAATATGTTCTAGACAAAAATACATTAATTTAAATTATTAATAGTTAATAAACTAAAATTTTTAAAAGCCTTGTAAATAATTCAGTAAACAATAATTTTAAAAAAATATAATAATTCTAATAGATTTAGACGGAAACTTAAAAGGTTAAATTATCCAGTTGTATAAGTGAGTAAATAAATATTTTTTCCACAATTTATTATGGTAAAAGACATAAAAATAGGAATAAGCATTTATTACTTTCATTAAAAAGCTTCTACTTCAGCAACCAAACATAGAGCATTCAAAATAGCTGCTTAAATCTTTTTAAAATTGTCTTCAATGGTGAACAAGTGTTGTCATACATAAATTGCAATTCTGAATTTTAAGAAATGTAAATAAGGGTGTGGTAACAAACATTATAACAAAGACATTTTAGAAGTTTTGTAACACTGTTCAAAAATGTTGGGAAAATGTTAAGCTACTGGAATGAACATTAAGAACTAAGAGCTTGTAATAGATGGAGAAATGAACAAATTATTTCTATCTTAGTGAAAACTTATGAGTAAAGGAAACATGGTCAAAGCATAAGAGCAGGTACTAAGGAGATTTTAAAGTTTAACATAGCTTAAAAGAATTTTTTAAAAAAAATTAAAACTTACTTGCATTTGCCCCTCTGCAGAACTGAAACCTAAAAGAATGTCTATGATGTCAAAACCAAATTCACTAGGAGTTTTCCTATAGACACCATGAACAAGGGCGCACATGGTCTATTATAAAAATAAAATCAAGCCTTTAAACAAGTTTTATTATTTAGTATAACAATAAATGCATTAACAGTTTTAAAAGAAAAGAGAGAATAATAAAATTATTGAAGAAAAAACACTGTCAAGAGTTGTTTCAGATATATTTGCTTAAAGTTTGATGATGCAAAAATTTAATTGACTTAAATAGGAGTCTATTTTTCTATGATAATATATATTTTCTAAAAAAAAAAAAAAAATTAAAAAAAATAGTAACAAATTAAGTAAAACTTTATTTATTTATTTTTTTTAAAGTTAGAAACAATTTTACTTTTTTTAAACCAGGTAAAACAAACTAAAGGTATGTTTCACTTCTGATTTTAGAAAAATTTATCTGCTGCCTCTAATTCAGATATTTAATAATAATAATAATAAAAAGAAATCTACTTTGTGTACAAAGCCCAGGAAATAACCTTTCTTAATTTAAATTATGATTCCTAACTATTATTTTGCCATATCAAACATTCATCCTATACATTAAGATAATAACTATTAATGTAATCATAAGAAAAGAAATTTTAAATAAATTAATGACTTACAATTTGAAAAAATTTATGATTTATAAAGTCTTAAGACATGCAAATGAGAGACAGCTCTATAACACACAGAGGGAAAAAAAACTTTTTTTATTCAAAGACAATGCGTATGACTTTTAATAAATAATAATTATAAAGATTAAGAAATATACAGATAAGCAGAATTTTTTACAATTCTGTGTAAAAAAAAGGCAACGATAAAAACAAAATAAGTAGCAGTGGCAATTAAATTAAAAAATATCTTATGCAGAAGAGTTCTCACAAATATTAAGAAAACAATTAAATGATTTAGTATAACAAATGTTAAGTTTAAAAAAGTGAAAATTAGGATGAATTCAAAGAAAAAGGCCACAGTTACCTGTAAAGCATTCATGCAACGAATTTGATTTCCATCCATAAGTATTCGAACACAGTGATGAAACAAGTTGTTAATGGTGTCCTAAGTATAAGATAGTTGAAGATGTTTACATAAAATGAGGGAAAGAAGTTTTTTTTTTTTTTTTTTTACAAAATATAGTATTTAGTTTGTTATAACTTGATTTAAAAAATTATTCAGTGAATAACTTTAAACACAATTCAATGAAATATGTAAAGAAGATTCAATTCATAAAGTGCTGTTACAGCATATCACCAAAAAGAACTATATTCATAGAATATTGTAAATTATTTTCCAAGGTATTTCATACAAGATAATAATATAAGACCAAATAAACTCGTTTTTGGCCATTTAAATAAACTACACTTGAACCAATATTTTAAGTACTGCATTGCACACTGTAAAATAGAAATTTTTAATCTTGGTAAGAAATTCCACTGCTCCAACACTTTTTGTATTGCTTTACTAGGAAAGCCACAAATATTAGTTTATTTATTTCTTTAAAAAGTGAGGTTTTTTTGTTGTTACATCGATTTATTGATTTTTGCAGTTTAGCTATAATGCCACTTCTAAAAGGAAATGTGTTGCATTATACTATTTATAATTTTTTAATAGTTTAATGAAGAAAGTGGGGGATTAGAATATTGAACCTCTATAATTCAAAGTTGGTCGGATTTCAATTTTTGTACTTTCAAAAAGCAAGGTTACATTGTATTTATGAAATAGTAATAATAATAAAAATATAGCACTTTTCAAATAAAAACAAAAAAATTCGAATGAATGATAATTTTTATATATATATGATTTGGAACTTAGAAAATGTCTGAGAGATTTGTGTGTTCTAAGTTTAAAGGGTTTATTTTGCAGTATTTAGTGGAAAATATGTCAGTGGGGTACCCTAAAAATTCACACAATCAATGCTAATTTTTTTGTCAAAATAGTAAGAGGAAACATAACATAAACTTTTGTTTCTTACTGCATTCGGTATAAAATCTGCTAAATTATAACAGGGTGGCCACTCAAATCAGATTTAAAATTTCCCCGATTTTTCCACGTTTTCCAGGTAAAAATCTTAAAATTTCCAGGTCCATGTTTTGTTTTTTTCTTATAAAGTGTAGGATGTGTACAAGAAAAGAGTCTATATTATAAAATATTACATTCAAAATGTCATTTTTTTAACATATCATCTTGAAAATAATAATTATTTTGACAAGATTTTGTTTTTTTATTTTTTAATGTTTTGGTACAATATTAATTTTCAAAAAATTAAAATCATTGTACAGTTAAATGTTTTCGGATTTCAGAATAAAAATTATTGTCAATTGCTTTAACTTTTTTATTTAATTATTTTTCATTTAATTTTTTATTTATTTATTTGCAATTTAGTATCAAAGTTATGATAGCAAAATTATATTTTAATTTTTGCTTGCTAATTCCGTAATATTTTATTTTATCATTTAAAAACGCTTGTGGTAGTAATAAAACAATAGACCAAATTTGATTATTTTTCATCATAAGAGATAAATCAGTAATAAATATGTTAAATTAGTTTATTGTATCCTATTGCACTGTGCAATATGTAATAAAATGCTTAAAAAAAGGATTTCATATCAGAGATTAAAATTACAAAATTTGTGGAAAAACTCATTAATTCGCAATTGAGTGTTGTAAAAGTTTCTGTAAAATTTTTAAAAAAATATTCTTTAGGAATTTCGCCTGACAAAAAAAACTAGTTACATGTATTTAAAAACTTATAAAAGCTATTGTAGATGCGAAAGGAAACTCTACTAAATGTTAATTTAATGAAAAATTAGAATATTTACTAATAGATAGAGTTTTTTTTTTTTTTTTTTGAAAATGTGAGATGACTTTTGTGGCATAAAGTTTTTGTCACTTTTTGATGATTGATTTCTTAAAAATAAACTTTTCCGTTGTTTTTAAAATATTTTTTACAGTTTTGTTAAGATTAGAATACATTTTTTATAATTAAATATCTATTCTGAAATATTCATTTTAATTAATGGATAGTCTTATTTCATTGAATGTCATAAGTGTACCAACAATTTTATGGGTCACTGTAATTACATTTCAATATAAAGCTGTACTGTATACTGTATTTTTCCTTACCAGTGCTTTATATAAAATTTATTGATCATATTTTCTTTAAACCAATATCAAGTCAAATTTTTAAATAATGTTGTTTTGAATTAGTATTATTATTTTAAGAGATTCAGTATACAAAAATAAATATCACAAATGTAAAATTGTCTAATTTTTTGTTCTATACTCTATAGAAAAAAAATAGATAAAATTCCTTAAATGTTATACTTTTTTGATTTTTTTTTCTTATTTGAAACTAAAATATTTAAAGAATTCCAATCTAAACACACAGTTTTTCAGTTTAGCATAGTTAATTGTTTTTGTTTTAACAACTAGGATCTTGAATAGCGCATAACAAAAACACTAAGTTTCATTTTCCTTCTTCCGACTAAACACAAATGAATTAAACAAATTTTATTTTATGTTTATACATTATTTAATATGTTTACTATATATTCCTTAGTCTTTGTCAGCTTTTTAGGGTAAAAAGAGGGAGATAGTTTTGGAAATATCATCTCTGGAATACAAGCAACATTTACGAACTTTCAATATAGTTATAACTATACAATTCGAATTTTGAATTAAAAATCAAATATTTACCAACAAAACAGTAAAATTAAATATTAATATATAGTTAGTTCTAAAAAAACCTTTTTTAAAATTAAAATATGTTATAAAAGGTTAACATGAAATAGAAAAAATTAGCATTAATGCAACAATTGTAACAGTTTGTCGACAAACATTGCTGTTCAGCGATTGTAAAGAAATGCGTGATTGGTTAGTTTGCTGAGAAAAAATAATTTACAGATTTCTTTAAATAACACAAAAGTTTTCAGAAAAAGAGTGCAATATAAAATCTATTATTATTATTAAATTATAACCAATAATCTTTGGCGAATTTTATTAAGTTAAAAATACAAAAACATTTTGACTCATTTTGTCAAAATAGAAAAAAATTACCACCAAAGCATCTGAACAAACTTGAGCCATAAATGGATTCAGCCCACAGACAGAATTTTAAAACAGAAGCAAATATCCTTCGTCCACGTCTAGCACTATCTTTGCCTTTCTTAAATTACAGTCCCATAATCAAAGGTTTCTACATTTGTTTAGCAACCCTTGACAGAATTTTATGTGGCACTTTAGTTTAACAGGGTTATAATGGAACAAATTTTGATGCAAGCAAAGTATAGCTAAGTTGATGACATTTTAACTGTTTGGAGATACATTTCCGTCTAAAAAATGTGGGTATAATGGATGAAATAATTTAAATTAAGAAAATTAGTAAATAATTTAAATTAGTGAAATTAAAAAATTGTAAAAGAACAAATTTCCAGCTTTTCTTTAAAATTTCCTGATTTTCCCAAGTTTTTTCCAGTGTAAAAAAAATTCTCTGATTTTTCCAGGTTTTTTCCAGTGTAAAAAAAATTCCCTGATAATTCCAGGTTTTCAAGGTTTTCCAGGTGGGTGGCCATTCTGTATTTACAAATTTCCAGCTTTTCTTTAAAATTCCCTGATTTTCCCAAGTTTTTTCCAGTGTAAAAAAAATTCTCTGATTTTTCCAGGTTTTTTCCAGTGTAAAAAAAATTCCCTGATAATTCCAGGTTTTCCAGGTGGGTGGCCACCCTGTATAACCACAAAGTAAGATTTTTCCATTTATAGTTCCTTGACAGGTGGCTTTGGTATTTCATATCAAATGTGTCTGCAGAAGCAATGAATGACACTCCAGACAAAATTTTTACAATATATAAAAAAATTGCAGAAATAAACAAATTTTACGATAAATAAAAAAAATTACAATTGATAAAAAACTGCAAAGTAGAAGAAAAAGGGGACTTTATCAAAAAATATTTTGTCCCATTCATACCCATTCCACTATTCACACCACCCATTCACATTAATAAGGCAAAGTAAGTTTCTATAAGACAGTAGTATTAGCTGTATTAAAATGTTATTCAGTTGAACACTTTATATTTTGCATTCTTAAATCTCAAAACCAGAATCAATGATTAAAATTAACAACTAAGTTGCTTACATTTCAGACATGATTTACATGAAGATACTGCAACACAAATAATTTGATGTAATTATAAATGCATGTATAAATTTTTAATTTTCTTTTAATAACATATTTTAATCATATTACCTTTAATGAACACACATCTTCAAAGGTCATGCTATTGAACTTGCTCTCCAGAAAGGAAAGGTTAGGCTGTAAAATGAAAACCAATTCAAAATAAGTATATTTAATCAATAACTGGTTACACTACAATTGTTTGACAATATCTTTCTACTTTTCAGCCAAAATTGCAAGGATATAAGTATAAGATATTTCCATAAAAAAAGTGTTCGCTTCAGGTTTGGATGTAATGGTGTTTATAAGATAAATCACTTTTTCATAGTTCTAGTAAATGCATATTTTGCTACCTGCAACGAACTGTTTCTTAGTGCCACACAACCCAGAATGGGATATCTTGCATGTGTTTTTGACCACAAATAAATTGTGGTTACTAGTTTTTTACATTCAAATCCCCATGTGACTAGGAGAGATTCCTTGAAAGATGAGATTTCTGAAGATTCTCCAGCACGTGGCAATTTGAAAGTAGGAAGCTAGCAACAGCAATTTGTTTGGTAAAAAACACATGCGAGATATTGCCTGCTAGGATGAATGGCACTAAGAAAAAGTTCCTTGCGGACAGCCTTAGCCTTTAATGCAAATGGACTCAGCATTAAGGATTATGTCTAGAAAATAGTGCATTTTATGAGTTTTATGAAAATTTCCAAATAAAACAAAAGCAAAATGGTGATAAAGTTGTATCTGGGCAATTTTATGTGAAATTCGAATTCAAAATATTTGTGAGCATTTTAAATCAACTTTAATTTTATCACTAATAAAAACCATCTTCTGGGATAAAAAATTAAGCAAAAATATTCCTATACCCCCATAGAGCCAAATTAGTGATTTTTTGGCCACTTGTGAACAGTAAATATATTATTCAAATTATTTGTCCATAATATTGTTAAATGAAAAGTAGGACTTTTGTTTGCAATCAATATCATCCTAAGAAAATATCAAATTAATAAAAGGGGGGAAAACTATGAAAATAGTTATTATAGTAATGGTAATCAGCACAAAATTGTCTAAATTTTGCAAACAATTAACACAAAAATATATTTATATTAGTAGTCACACTTTATATTTATAAAAAAAAAACATTAAAGACAATATTTGTGATGTTATTAATCGATTACTGCATAATGCATAAGTAGTTCAAAGTACGTATTTTTTAAATTTTCAACAATTTTAAAATAAGAAGAAATTTTGGATTCTTTAAAAAAAAATTTCTAACAGAAAATTTCTTCTCTCCTCTACTTGCACCAGTTACAGGACATGGACAACAGGTGAAAAAATGAACCAAATATTTTCTCTCTGGTTTGGAATGTGTTTTTGCTTGCTTTACACAATGGAGGACAAGAAAATTTTCTGACTGGATGGGAATGTAAGCAAAATTAAAAGTGGTCATTGAAGGAGGTGATCGCCTAATAGACGCAGTCTCACCTAGAAGTTTCATTGTATTTACTTTAATTCACTTTTTATATTTAAAAAAATTTAAGAAAGTTAATTTAAATATATGGTAAGAAGAAGTTCAAAAAGATGAGCTTAATTCAGGAATTCTTTTAGTAAACTAAACTTCAACCTTCTACAAGAAACAAATTACAAAAAAAAAATTACTGATTAAGTGTTTAAACCCCCATGACAGAATTTTTTGGGTTTTCTGGAACAAACCTCTCTAGCACTAATATCTTTCTGCAAGATGTCTTTTAATTATAACAAATAACATGTTACTAATTAAATTTAAAGTAACAAAACTGTTGTGTTTACAAAAAAAACCTATTTGAATAAAAAAAAAAAATTTTTTAATTTTTTAATGAATATGTAATATTTTCTTCATTCTCATATCATGAGCAAGATTCTCACATTTTAGTAAATAAGAAAACACACTAATTATTACCTTTTTTGCATTTCGTAAATCAACATCACATAAAAAAAATTAATCAAAAATCGTGTAATCCGTAGCAGTGACTACTGATAAAAAAGATAAACAGCAAAATCACAAGGATTAAATATACCGCGTGGATTAACAAAAATATTGGTGTTAAACGAGCGTGGCAAGAAATGATTTCTTGAATCCGCGATTCGATTTTCAAGTGCCATAATAATAACAGTATATTTCAAAAAATTTCTGAGAATATAAATAATAACTCAGCAATGAAAGACGTCAGGATTTTGAAAAAACAACGCAAAAATTCGTAGCAATAACTGCCTTAAGAATAATTGAAATACCTCATGGATTAATGAGAATATCTGAGCAAAATGAGTGCGTTAAAGATTGATTTCTGGAGAAAAAAAAATCTTTCAACATTTCTGCAGAAAAGCAATTTTTTGCTTCATTATTCTATATCTTTCATTCTTTTCAAATAAGAATAGAAAAATCGCTAACGTTACGTTCCCCTCCGATGTGCGAAAAAGGCATCTTTTAAATATTCTTTAAATATATCAAAATTCTTTACTTCCTAAAAGAAAATTCTTTCAGCAAGAACTCAGTAACATTCTGCGACAATGTCACTGGGATTCTGCCACGGGGGTTAAAACATAATTCTATTAAAAATTAAAATGGGAAAGAAATATTAAAAGAACACATTTTAATAAAATCTTACCCTTAACAGAAAAAATTCATCCCAGAAATTTTGATTTGAATGTGAAGGATCTTCACCCTATTAAGAGAATAGAACTCATTTTATAATTTTTTAAACATTGATTTTGATTATATTTAATTTATTTAAAAATCCAGTATATTTTTTTAATTTCCTTTAAAATAATTGAAGAAAACAATAAAAAAGATACAAGTTTACATGAACAAAAATAAAATTAAGAAAAGAAAATTAATTAGGATTAAGAAAAAATTTAAGTTTAGATTTTTTAACTTGTAATGGTAACTGCAAGTTACTTTTTAATCAGTTTAAAACTGGTACAAAAGTTAAGGTGCAGGAAACAGTTCCAAACTTTACATTAACTGAGTTTTCCATTCACAAGCTAGTTAAAAACCTGTTTTAGTTATTTAAAGAAATTTATAGAAATTTGTAGAAATTTATAGAATTTTGTAAAAATTTAAAAATTTTGATAGCATAGAATGTAACAAGAACATTTTATATAATAGCAATTAATGCAGCTATTAAAATATTTTCAATTTTTCAATAATATATTTTCAATTTTTCATGAATATTAAAAATAATAAAATCTTCAACTTCTCTAATAAAATTATAAACAATATTTAATAATGGACTAAAATCATAAATATTTCAGAGGTTTATTTTACTGTCAATTCTATAAATTTGACATTAATGTCACTTAAAATAATGTACAGACTTATCTCAATATTTCAAACTAAAAGAAAGAACAAAATTTAAATTATTGGAAATATGAGTAATCAAAAATCACATGTTATCAACAGTACATTAAAGAATAAAAGATACTGTTTAAATAATTTATACAATTTTAATTAAAATAAACATAATGCATAAGATATTGTAAAAATTCTATCGTTGTTAACTAACAGAAAACTAAGTGTTTCATCATTTGCTTTAAATTATCAATTATCTTTTACTGGCTGACTTTCTACAAAGTTTATTAAAGTAGGTACACACAGCAAGGGTGGGTGTTATTACATATGTATTGCAATTAACAGTAAAAGAAAGGGAATTTTAAACAAGAAGCTTCAACTCACTTCATGGGGGCCGATTGAAGTTTAGTTTTTACTATATGAGTCATATGTGTGACTTTTCACAGAAAAAGAGTTAAATATTAAATTAAAAATATAAATCTACGAAAATTTTAAGGAAATATATCTTTTATATTTCTATGAAATAAAGACTAAAGCATTAGGAAAATTAATATTGTTCTTAAATACAAACATCAAATGAATACATACATTAACATTGTAGTTGAGTTTTAGTATTAAAATACAATATAACAATTAAATTTTACGGCAAAGAAAAAAATGATCAAAATTTATTTTTTCCTTCATAATGAATCCTTCTGCTTAGAATAAATAATAAGTAGTAGAATAATAAGTTAAAAAAGTTAGTCACCACGGGAATTTTTTGAGTCAACTGTCATCTGAAATTATAGTCCTGTTCATACTTCATTTTAAAGCTCATGAATAATACTTAACATATTTCTGAATATTTTTTCTACTTTTTTTGTTACAAACAATTTGTGAAACTGACAACGCAATTAGCAAGGCTTGGATGTTTAATAATTATAGCTATTATTATTTTAAATACATTAATCATAAAAATTGCATGAATAACTTGTGTGTACTTGCCTAAAGATTAAATGCGGAAAAAAAACAAAAACAATTCTTGTTATTGTTATGTTGAATCCCATAATTTATAGCAATAATGTATAAACTATTCTACTACAGAAAATAAAATTATTTTTAAGAAAAAATGGTTCTCCCTAAGCTGCTTTAGAAGGACAGTCCATCCTGCTTGCCCTTTGATCCCTATAAATGAGCCTTCCTTGCCTTTTTGTAAAAATAAGCCACAATCCCTTGAAAACACTTTACAGGATAAAGGTTATTTCCTTAACCACCTATTTAAATGAAAAGTCCACTTTCGATTTATTTAGTTATTGGTAAGTTAGTTATTGGTAACTCAAATTTCATTTCTTCATTTAAGTAAGATTTTTCTTATGTTGTCCAGTTTATAGAGTTAAAATTTGCCCGATATTTAGCCCCAGAGATAGTCACATGAACATTTTTCTTTCATTAATTTTGATTAAAGTATTCAAACATATTGTATAATTAAATCAGATTGTTAACCAGGGTTTGGATTTCTCTAGGAAAAAGTATATTTTTTCCCCCGAGACACTGGAAAAAGCAGGAAGTAACTAAAATCTAAAACTGATCAATACAATTGTTTAGCAATAAAATTCAACTTAAATTTAAACACACACAATTTAATATATTAAAAAAAGTTTAAAATTTTCCTTCATATGTACTCATTTTTAAAAAAAAAAAAAAAAAAAAAACTCTTTTCTCATTTTACTTTAACAGAAAATATTAAAATCTATTTATTTAATATAATGCTTTGTTTTTTAATGATAATGTCTTATTTTTTTAAAATAAATATGTTACTCTTACATCTTGATAAATTATGTGTGCTTATAATTTTTAGTTTATATATTCTATTTTAAGAAAATAAATAAATAATTCACTGTTTAGATAATAATTACACACTGGAAAGATTAATTATTGAAATTAAATTAATTCAGGAGAAATAAGTTAATTGTGATTATTATTACAAATATTTGTTTTGTTAGTACTGTTTTGTAGTATTTGTTTGCAACTGATCAAATTTGTATTAATTTTTTTTTTTTGGGGGGGGGGGTACAATAACGAATATTTTCGCGATTTAAAATTTTACCATTATTTTTTAAACACTTTTTATATAAAAAATGCACCACTAATGCTTGTTTTATCATAATTTTCAATTTAAAATATTAAAAAAAAATAGATTTCAAGTTGTTTATCAGTGAATCCTTTTTTTTATAGTTTACTTTTATGAGAAAAATTTATACAAAGAGATAGTGTAGTAGTTTGCTTTAATTATTTTTAAAAAGCTTCAAATTTCGTTCTTTTGATAATGAATGAGAATTATTAAGCAAAGTAGACACATTAAATAGTATTAGAGGTTAATTTAAAAATTGAGGGTCAAACTTAGTTATTATATAATCTTACACAATTTGATAAATTTTAACCATGGTTAGTGAGAACCCTTTCAAAACTCAAAGTGCCCTTTTCTGAGAGGATGCGCCTTGTCTTTTTTCATTAATAGGGAGAACTCTGATAAATGTAGGATATATATACTTTTGAAAAATAATAAAATTCATTTTAAAATCCTAATTTTGTAAATTTGTCACTTCAAAATATCATAAATCATACATAATCACTAATAGTATATTATTAGTTTTTATAAATACAGATTTTTTTAAAGAAAGAATAAGACTTTTTCCTGCAACCTAACAAGATTAAAAATGACAAGTGTACATAAACTTTACTAATTATCAAGTTGTAAATAAGTTAATGAATTTAAAAATATTAAATGTGCCATAATATATAACATTTCCTAAGGTTACAAGTTAATGTACAGCTGTTGCTTGCATCAAGAGAGCAATTTCTCTTACTCATTCCATTAAGAAAGATACAATGCTATATTATAACTAAACGTTAATATAACAGAATGCATAATATCCCTTTATTTTATAGATCAAGTTGGAAGTAATCTTTCCATTTTTAACATTAGAGAATGTTTCTTAGATGGTCACATTCCCAAGGGAAGAGAGCAATTTCTCTGATTCATTCCATTAAGATATAAAATATTACGGTCGAAAACCAAATAAATTTCATTTGGAATAAAGTTAAAATATATTCATTTCACATTTATAGCTAAACTGTTGATTTTATAACCTAATTTTAGATTATAAAATTTTTTTTATAACCTAAAAATTTAAAATTGAAGTATAAACTTTAGATACACTGGACTATTTATTGTTTCCAAAGATTTTGGTGACAAAGGAACAAAAATTTCTTTTATTTTACAACTGGACATGTTTCGATGAGTAAAAAAAGAATTTAAAGAAAAAGAATTATTTCTAAAAGAAGAATTTTGAGAAAAGTTACAGTTTTTAATACAACACTATATCGCGAGTGTAAAATGAGAATTTATCGTTTTGTCTATTATTTATGTTAATTAGGAGATGGTGCCGCCATAGTATGAGTTTTAGAAGCTACCTCCTTTCTAAAAGGAGTTAGTCTTTTTCTGAGTTGTCTGGTCTAAGGAGTAAGGTTGTCTGGTCTAAGATCATTTGCTTATATTTTTTTTTCCAAATTTGTAATGAAAGTTATAAGTTTAATTTTGGAGTTTTCTTAATATTAATATTCCTTAATATTTCGAGTAACCATATAAATCAAAACACAGTTACTATAGCAAGCCAAACTTTTCATTGTAAATTTTTTTCGTTGCCATTGGTATATTAAAATTTAAAGTTCAGAGAAAGGTGAATTCAGGTAAAGGTAGAGTAAACCATGAAGTTACAAATAATGTAGAAATGTTTTCAAAATATCAAAATGCAAAAAAAAATTATTGGAGAACTTCCCCACAGCGTAACTCTAAGTTATCGTCTCATAATTTGTTTGCATTTTGATCTTTTTTTTCAGCATTTAAAACTTCCTGACTTACTCTAGGTATACCTGAACTCATTTTTCTATACTTTAAATTTTAAAGAACTTTTGGAGGTGAAAAAGGAGATTATCCCGTGGTATAGTGTTCTCTTAAGAGGCAGGTGAACAACAGATGGAGAATCAAATGCTTTGTTCATTAAAGTTGAAAAGCACTGAGAGATAAATTCAGTTTTAATGTGCCTTGAAAGACAAGCTTTCTACCTTTGTGTCACCAACTCTTTTGTTAATATTTCAATACTCAATTATTAAGCCTTTGAGTTTCAATCTTAATAGTTTAATCTTAATAGTTTAATCTTTTTTATCTTGTACCTTTGACCCACTGACGGTTCCACACGTAAAAAGTCGAATTTAACCGGTAGTCTTCTCTGCATAGCAAAACTTTTCTTTCTTCCATGTTATTAGATGGGGAAATAGTGTAAAGAGGAGAAACATCCTCCCAGTTTTGTCCATTTACTCTAGTAGAGTATTTTTCTGACAAGCACCAGTGGGTTAAATTATACTTTAAAAATAGAAAAACCTTTTTGAGCTGTAGTTGATGAATATATAACAGCATTTTTTAATATGTTTTTATTACAAACTACGAGAAAATTTATATAATAATTTATGGGTATCTTTTTTTTTTTGTTTGTTTTGTTTTTTGAACACAATTGATTACTGTTATTTAGAGCACAAAGTGTATTGCACAATATTTTCACTAACTTCTGAAAAAAGAATAATAACATGTTTCTTATGAACCAAAAACAATAGAACTAGAAAGAAAAACAAATAAGTAATTGAGATATTTTAAATTGACCATATAAAGTTTTACTGACAAGCATATCACTATAAGTTAAAAATTGCATACTTGAAAGAAAGCTTCATAGATCTGAACAATTTTCTCTTTCAAAGGTCTATTTGATCCTTCAGCTTTTGTCATGACTTATTAATAAAATTCTACACTTATGACCAAGTACACATCTAACAAAAAAAAAAAAAAAAAAAAAAAGGTTAATGCTATAAATAATATTTCGAATGGAACTACAATACTAATAGACAATAAAAAGCTTAAGATAACAAGTAAATTAATTTGGAGAAAGCAATGATATTGTCCACAAAATCTTTAAAGACAAAATAAACTTGTAATTTTCTAAGAACAGTCATAATATTTTTCTGGAAAAATAAGGGATAGTTTTATGCAATAATAAACTAATCAGTTTTGCTGAACTGTTTACAAATTAAATATAAAATTCATGAAATAAACGATCTTTCAGGATTACCAATACAATTAGCGAAAATTTTTTAAGCATAACGAATTACAACTAGTTCTGAAATGTTTTGTGTCCCACTATTTCTTAAAACAAGTGCTCTTCATGTTAGTTTTTGTTTAAAAAAATTTTAACACAGAGAGATATAAATAAAGACCTCATATTTAATTTCTCATGATTAATCACTTAGTATAGTGACTGAGGGATGCCCGAGTAACAACATAAAGAAAATAATTATAGGAATTAGTAGTTTCCTTCAATCAAGTTGCTGCAAATTTCTGAAATATACCAATATTTAAAAAAAAATTTTCTCTAAAATATAATAAAGCTTGTGACCTTGAAATCCAAAGGGAAAAAATGTATCCTCATCGTTGCTTATTCTCGAAATATCACAAAATTATTTCTGAAGTAAGTTAATCTTTAAATAAATGCATTAATTTATTCTATCATACATTAATTTTACAAGAGATGTGTTGGAGCCAACTCACTCGGCATGAGCGTCGTTGCTGTGCACGTGTGGAGGGAGACAGTGGCTATATGTCGACCTTAATAATGAAAAATCTCTAAAAGGCCCCCTCAATATTTAAAACAAATAAAGACCATTTTCATGAATCATCAATTTAAATTAATCAGAGTTAAAATCGAGATAAAAATAATTAAGCCTTCATGCAGACATAAGAAATTTTTTTCATATGCATGAAGTTTAGAGAACGATTGTGACTGTGCATATTTTAATATTGTTCCCCTCAAAAATTAGACCCCTGCAATGGCTATGCCTTTAGTGACCTAACTTTATCTAGATTAAAATTTAATATTGATTTTATACACTACTTTTTATAATGCATTCTAAAAAATTTATTCAGAAAAAAAAGTTTTTTGTTAAAAATTTTTTTATAAGAAATATATATCTCACCATAGTAGTATATATTACGAACATACCATCCAAATTAAATAAAATTTTAGTGTTCTTGTAATATATCTTACTCCTCATTCTTTATAATTGAAACTGCACTAACATTTTAGTTACAGCAGATCAATATAAAGGCAATATAACAACTATATAAAAATGAAAATAAACAATATCAAGTTCCTCTATGACAGAATTCACCAAAGTGGGCCCATTAGAAAATAAACACTGTTCTTTTAATTTATTCCATATCAGGTTTTATCCAAATTTACAGTCTAAGATCAATAGATTTTACTTCAAAAGTAAAAATATTGTTTAATTACTGTCATTTAAACCAATTCCAAGCAATTAAAGCTTAATAACTTAATTTAGCTTTACTTATCATATAATTCAGCTAAATTAACTTGAAATGTAAAATGAAATGCAACTTTGTATTGGGTGTACTTTCAATTAGGGTGGAAAAGTAATAGGAAATTATTATTATAATGTTTCGGATAATCGAAAATTCATTTCAATTTGTTAACTTTTGATTTGATATGAATTTTAAAATTTTTTGAATATCTAGACATTTTGTAGTGCTTTAAACTGTAATATCAATTAACTTCATTTATAAAAAAAACTATCAGTCTTTAAGAAACAAAATTATTAATGTAGCTTGAGAAACGTATTGAAATTTTCTAAGCAAAACTGTAAGTTATTTATTTATAAACTAAGTTTATATATTATTTACTGCTTATATCATTTATATATTATTTACTGCTTTTTTTATTATTTTATCTTTTTAAATATATATTAATCATAACTTTGAAACTAATTAGTATTTAACTTTTTATGACTGCATTAAAATTGAATCAGGTTTCAGAATTTTTTTTTTTCTGAATTGTACAGTTAAATGCAGAAATTGACATTTACATTTTTTTTTCATACATGTTTTTTTTTAAAAAAAAGAATGAAGAAAAAAGTTTTTTTGGGAAAAATCATTGAAAAGATTATTTGACCTATTAATTAATTATTTATTCATATTTTATAGATATTTACTTGTAATAGTTATTTATCATCTTTTCTTAACATTATTCTCTATTTTTATGACTTGATTCCTATTACAGGGTTCCCACGGTCTGTAAATTTTTTAAAAGTGGCAACAAAGATGTATATAGATGTTATAAGCTATCAATAAGTATTTAATTTTTAAAAAAATTATATGGGTGCAAAAAATAACTCTGGAATAATTTTGTAATTCACAAATGAAACAAAAACGTAAGAAATCCAAAAATTTTAATTTTACCCAAATATTCTGGAGCCAATTCTATATTAATGTAATAAAAATAGTGAGATCTTTTAATTAAATAATTTTAAATTTTTATGTAACTATCTGTTTGTGGTTAACAAATAAATATAATAACCTATCAATCAAAACATCAGCGTAAGTAGAAATACAGAAGTCTCTCAGTTATTTCTGCATGAATTTAAACTTTTAGGATTGTGACAAACACATTGTATGCTTTCAAGCCTTTAGGCTATTCAAGACATTGGTTAACATTTAAATATTAACTATTAGAAACATTTATAGAAAATTTTTAATATTTCAAAACCTGTATGTTAAAAAGTGTAACTTACTTGTGAAAATAATAATTTTTATTAATAATTTTACAAGCTAATTATCAAGTTATTGAATGGCAACAAATAGAATTTACTTTTTGAAATATAGTTACTTTTTTTACAGAGTCAAAATTATGTCATTAATTAAATTCATTGCTTTTAAATAACATTATCTGAAGAATAAATTATAATTGTCAATATAGGAAACACAAACCAAAACAAATGTTAATAATTATGGTTAAGACATAGTAACCAAGCCCAGAAATTATTAACATTTAAAGTTTACACCGAGCAATATTAGCTAGTTATTTGTGCGAACAAACAAAGCAAAATATTAATACAAAGAATCTTACTTATTATAATAAGAAATTAAAAAAGTTTTTGAAATAAAATCGGGTCAATTATAAATCCTAATGGGTTATATTTTTTCTTTATTTCAATATCTTTAATGTAACTTGAATCTATTTTCTAAGAGCGAGACGTTAAAAGCGGACAGTGTATGAATATTTCAGTATTTTTATTTATTTTATATATATATTTATTTAAACTAAATCGGATTGTTAAAAACTGTCAGACGGTGCGAAATCAAAATTGTTTATATTTACAATTCTGCAAATACGGTTACGAGTAGAAATAATAGACTGTTGACGTTGCCAAAGAAAACTAATTTTGCATTATTAATAATAATAATTTGTACAGAACTTTCTCAGAAGCAGGCTGTAACTGTATTTATAATATTTGAAACCGAAAACAAAAGCATGTGATTTTTCGATTTTCGTTGGAGGTGGTAATGTGTATTAGAACTTCAAGTATTTTTTCATTAAGCTTTCCTGATCGCTTTTTTTTCTTTCAACAATCAATAGTAAGTGATTTTATTGTTTTTCATTCTGGGTTATTATGCGTTTTGTCTAGCATGTAATATAAACACATTAATATGCATTTTCCGATTTTTATTTTTTTTATTTATTTATTTATTTTTTTTTTTGATAAACTTTTTTTTCCTGATTTTTCTGAATGGAGCTTATTTTATATTCGATTTTAAAATTCGATTTTTTACAAATAAAATTTTTTTATAATTATTATTGTTGTTGATAAGCCATAGTAACATTTTTGAATAAAACAAAACAATTAACTTTTTTCATCATCTACGTTTAGTTATTTTAACTCTCTTAAAAAAGTTTTAAAGTATACATAAACTTATCGAAAAAGTAGCTTGAAATAAAAAATTTAAAAAAATGATTTTCTTGAAAAAAAAAGAAAAGGTTCTTTTCAAGAAAGTATAATTTCTCTAGAACCAATAGTTAACAAGAACTTCCTTTTTCTTTCTCTTTTTGTTTTTAATTTCTTATTTTTTTATAAATATTATGTGTCTTTTTAACAACAATTTACGAATATCTTATAAATGAAATTTTTTTTGCTGATCAAATAATTTCATTGTTTGAGGTAAAGTTATACAAACGCACAATACTAATATAACGAAAAATTATTTCGAAATTTTAGATCAGTTTGTAGTTTGTAGTTTGTGAAGGAGTTATTTTTAAAATTTCAAAAATAATGTTATAGGGTTCATTTAGACCTTTTCTAGTCTAAGTGATTAAAACAGGGTACTAACGATATAGATTGTTACTTAAAATTATAGCTTCAGCATGGATTGCTTAAGAAACGCTGATGGAGACATTCGCATTTTCTTAAATTTCACAAAAACTTTTTCCTTAAATAAAATCGACTTAAGAACATAACTTTGATTTCTCAAAAGAAGCATTTTTTTATTGGTAAATATCTGACTCTCAATGTAAATAAAAACATTATATTTAATTGTTTCATTATTTAACGTGTTTTGAGTCTTAATTTAGAACACTGAAGTGAATTATTTAAAATTTTATGTGCTCGTGACCCATATTATTATAATTTCTTCTGAGACTCTTGTTAATTGCAAGCCCGATAAACCTGTTAACCGCAAGCCCTGTTAAATAAAGACAATCCAATTTTCTTAAAAAATGTAGCAGCTTATATATTATTAGAAAGAAAATATTTATTATTATTTCAGTGCTGTTTTATATTGAACACAAAAATGCTCTAAAATAAACTTTTTTATGTTTCCTTAATCAAAAGCTATAAACATGCAATTGAATTTATTTTTATTATCATATTATATTTTTAATTTTGTTCCATTTTTCTCTATGTCTTAAAATTAAAGTTAATGACTAAAAACTTCAATAGTACATTACAGTGCAAGTGAAGAAACTGATGATTTCACGTGTCGTGAAACTGCCGTGTGTCGGATTTGCGCAATGATTATGTGGTTCTACAGAATTTTCGTAAAGATTATTGGGTTCCCACACCAAAAAGTTTTGAAGCGTTTGCTAAAATTATTTCTCTCATTTAAATTTTTTTTTCATTACTTATAACCGTCAGGCCTTAAGACTCTTTTTCTTTAATTTTAAAAAAGTTCGGACTCTTATCTTCACATATTTTCAATGAGAGATGTGCTAAAGCTAGTTTCCAAATTTTACACAAGTTATTGTTATGCAGTACAGTCGTCCCGCAGTAGACTGATCGTTAAGACACGGTTCCCAGCAGATTACCGAAATCAAGCATCACTGGCTGCGGTCAGTGTGCGGGTGGGTGACCACTTGGATCAGTCTGCGTGGCGACCGAGGGTGCGCGGTATTGTTGCTCGCTAAACAACCGTAAACTGTTCTAACGTAAAATGCTCGTCTTAGCGAGCAGGTCATCAGATTACCGTAGCGGGGGTGCCATCCCCTCTGCAGAAGATCAAAATTGTGATGGCATGTCTTCGGATCATCGTCAGGGATGTTTCCCAGACCGTCGCCAATAGCCAATTGTGCAGCTCTAGTGCGACGTAAATGAGCTACAGCAACAATGCAGTACAGTCCGAAAACATTTAATATAACAAAAAAGAAACATCCTGAATATCATATCTCTAATTGTTTCATTCTTGAACCTAGTTAAAATCTCTATTTATATACTAATTAACTAATACCAATACGAATCGTAAATTGCGCGTATTATAGAAGTACTGAGTTACAAACTGAAACGAATAGTGAGAATCGAAAAAAATTCTTGCTCTCATTATTAATTGTAAAACTCTTTCTTCCGAAAGATAATTTCATTAAATTTTCCTTAAAACTTTGTAATTATTTGAATTCTACCGATATGTTGTTATGAATTCTTTTAAATCACGTATATCAACGTAATTTCATGGTAGCAGACCGAAATTTCAATCTGTTAAACTGGGATCAAAGAATGACTGTTTTAAAATACGGCTTTTCATCTTATGTGTATCAGTTAATTATTCTTAGGAACTATAAAATTGATTTATTTTCAATTTTGGCGCATGTTTAATTTAAATATACAGTGAATAAAAAATATTCATTTCGATCATTTCTTTAATTAAATAATAAAAAAAATTTTTTATAAAATTATATATAAGTAAATAAGTTTAATAATTCGGAATTTTTTTTTTAAATTCAAATATTTATTTCCTTGTATACGGTAATTTTCTCTTTTTTCCCCTTCTTTCATTAGACTGTAATTTTCCTTTGTTTTATCTTCATTTTGAACTTACGGTAGAGTGACCACTTGGATCAGTTTGCGTAGGGGCCGAGGGTGCGCGGTATTGGTCTTCGTTAAACTGTTCTACCGTAATAGTGCTTGACTTTGCTTGCAGGTCGTCGGGCTACCGAAGCGGGGGTGCCATCCCCTCTGCAGATCCTTATGAAAAAATCGAGGTATAAACGAGGTATATTTTAAAGGTATAAAGTAGGTTGTTATTTAAATACCTCGTTAAGGTTGAAAAGAGTGCAAATGAATACCTCAAAGTCAACCTCAAATATACCTTAAATATACCTCCAGAGGTATATATGTTTCAACCTGAGGTGTTTAATTTTACATCTGTGGAGAGGTAGATATTTACTATTTTAAAGTGTTTCATTTTCAACCTTAAGTTATCACTTATCAGCTTGAAGTATATTTTTTTACACTTGTGGAAGTATTTATTCAACAACCTAAGGTGTGTCATTTTACACTTCAGATTATTATAAATCAACCTCAGGTGTATTTTGTTCGACTTCAGGTAATTATTTTTCAACCTCAGGTATCTAATTTTATGCTTGTAGAGGTATATATTTATCAACCTGTGGTGTGTCGTTTTACACTTCAGGTTATTATAAATCAACCTCAGGTATATTTTGTTCTACCTCAGGTAGTTATTTTTCAACCTCCGGTATCTAATTTTATGCTTGTTTAGGTATATATTTTTCAACCTAAGGTGTGCCATTTTACACTTCTGGTTGTTATAAATCAACCTGAAGTGTATTTTCAACACTTGGAAAGGTTATTTTTTGTTAACGTTATGTGTTCCATGTTCTACCTTAAGTTATTATTTCGTAACCTCAAGGATATATTTTTGTATTTTTAGAAGTATTAATTTATCAACCAAAGATGCAACATTTTATACTTCAGGCTTATGTAGCTCTATCTAAACCTGTTTTTTTTAGTACTTACGAAGGTGAGGTGTTATACGGACCACCTAGTTTATTAATTTTGGATACTGTAAGCATCACATACTGGCAGTCACATATAAATAACTATAAGCGATATCTAAAACTTAGAAAATAATTAAATCAGTTGTTTAGTTATTGAACATGGAAAAATTGTAATAACTGCCATTGCACTGTAATAACTGAAAAATTGTAATAACTTGCCACTGTAATTTTGAAATCTGTACAACTGAAAATTTTTTATCAGTTTTACATATTTAAAAAAACATTTTAAAAATTTTTTATAATAAAAATTTTAAATTTATCTGGGAAACTTATGGACAGTAATGGTCATTAGATACTCGTGTGAGATATCAGAAATAAGCAGTTTTAAATTATAATTTCACAAAACTAAATGTTTCAATTCTGCTCATGTTATTACTTACGGAGTAGTGAATCAATCTGAGGTTAATTCCATATGGTTTCAGAAAAAAGTAAATTTTGGGTTTTCAGAGTGAAAAATACTCTAATCTCTGTTTAAAAAGCTTTTGATTTGTAAAAGGTTAGCGCTGATAGGATTCGTTCAATCCTGAAAATTTTCAAAAAGTAAGGCAGTAAAATTAAGAAAATAATATGTATTTTTAAGTATTCGTATTCGACACAATGTTTAATATTTCCAATTAAATCTAGTTGCCAAATACGAGTATCTAGCTTTTAATTTTAAAGTGGAAGATAGTAAAAAAATTGTAACTTCTTTTTTAATTTACCGAGCTTTTGTTTAGTAAGACCATGGAGTAATTAAAAAAAAGTAAACTGTTTTAGAATTTCAAGTTTATTTAATTTCACGAAAACATTAAAAAACAATGTTCAATAAACTTACAAGAGAAAATAATGTATGTAATAAAACATTTATTACGATATATATCCATCTATTGATACGAAAAAAAAATCAGTGTTCCAATACAATTAAGTTTTACACACATTATTTAAGCAAAAATTTTATACAGATTAACACATTATATGACACAAAAGAAATAACATCAAAAGAAGAACATCAATTTGCTTCATAAAATAATAAAAAATACATAGACTGATTAATTGCAGCACAAACTTATAGAAGATAATCATATAATTCAAAATACTCAAATCTTTCATTTAAACAAACAAGCTAGTTGCAATATACAATTGACCTACCATACATTTAATACTGCTTAGTTTTATAAGCTATTACAAAGAAATAGTATGGCAAACAAAGCAGTTCCATAATCAATAATTGACACGCTGAAACAATATTTTGAAAAGGTAGCAGGGCCAGAATATACTTTCACATCGATGTTTGAAATGTTCCAGAGAAATTAAACAAATACAGACTAGAAACAAATACAGAATAGTTTCCATTGAAACTAGAACTAAACGAACTGCAATTTAAAAATATTCTAGAAAATAAGATCAAGCAATTTCTTTAACGTATTTTGTTATTATCATGAATATTATAATGAATGTAATATGTGAGACAAGTATTTATCTTATTCACATTAGAATAATAATTAAAACAGTTTATATACCAAACAGGTTTTTAGCACCGGAGAAAGCTTCTCATCTGGGGCCGATGCACCGCTAAATTTTAGATTTATCAAGCTTTTGAGTTTCAGTTTATAGTTTGAAATTTTTATTGTACGTTATTAAATGTTTATCGTACGAAAAATTGTACGGGAAGGGTACCTCAATAACGGATATAACACCGTAAATTGTTTTTAGAATAATTTTAAAGTAATAATAGTAATAATTAAGTAATCAACAATAACTATCTACGAGGATATTTATTAAAATTTAAAAAAAAAGTTTTATATAAATACATACTTCTAGATGTAGCTTCAGATAAATGAATATAATTTTCTTATTAGCTCAGATATTTAAGTTTAGACATATGATACCGAATAGGAGCTTTTAATGGGTTTCAATTATTAGGTTAACATCCTTTCATTTGATAAGTAACATTGTTAATACTTCCTTGAATGTAAACCTCCTCCTATAATCCACAGTAATGCATACCTATAAGTCATGAGGAGTTGACTATTCACAATTGATTATCTATCAAGTGTCTGAATAAATGTTTCATTCATATGAACACCTCAAAGATTATATTTCTGTTTTTTATTTTTTTATTAACCCCAGCTGTGTTAAATACAGTCTTCAAATTGATAAGAAAATGAAAGAAATTTTCATTAGTGAAGAAGCATTAACAGCATTTAAGACGTCATTTCAACTTGAGGGGTCTTATAACCTGTGTTGTCCTGATGAAAAGATGCTGCTGTCGGAATTATTTCACAAGAGCAGTATCATTTTCTCTCCTTTCTTTTCAAAGATAAAGCAAGGTGGCAGGAGAAAAATGAATTCTTTAGTAGTGAAGCAGCTCTACAATATTTTTAGTTACGGTTAAGGCAAAAAATGTACATGTTTGGCAAGTTACTGATTTTTTATCCGGGCTGTTTGAGACGCTCGAAAATTGATCGTAAGTGCGTTTTGTGCTCCTCGCTTTATTCGATGCGATTAAGATACCGTCGAAATATGGGATACAACAATCTAAACCGGACTATATATATATATATATATATATATATATATATATATATATATATATATATATATATATATATATATATATATATATATATATATATATATATATATATATATATATATATATATATATATATATATATATATATATATATATATATATATATATATATATATATAGCTAATTTGCTCAATTTGTATATGGCTAAAGCTTGATGATCAAAGGTAAAACAAAACAAATAAAAGAGTTCAAATGCGGCACAAAACTTGAGCTTCCAAAACTTATTTTGAAATCATCTCGACTAGTTATAAACATAATGCTATTCATCGAAATAATTTTTACAGCACTTAAAAATGCAACCGCCATAGGTGAAAAATGTGGTATTATTGATAACTAAATAGTAGCAGTAATTATTCAAAATAATACAAAGAAAATATAGTTTTTACATTTCTATTACTTTTAATTATTAAAATGGTAACGAAATATTAAAGTAAAAAACTATTTTTGAATAGACTGAAACTTATTCAATTAAAATAAGTTTTCAGTAATAGTAAGCAATAATTATTTGTGGAAATAATTTTAAAAAATGAAGTTGTAAATTTAAATGTTTTTCAATACAACTTTGAAATACTTTTTACTTTATATTTAAATATTTTTTGAAAAATCACTTAGTAATTAAAATGTATCTTTCGTTTCATGTAAACGTTGTTACCATAAGCTAATTACAGCAACTGTTTGAAGATTAGAAAGTAAGTCATAATCAGCAAATACAGTCTTCTTTAAGATATTGATTCAAAATAAAATTCATTCAAAAGTATATTAGACTTTCATTTTTAAAGAAATAAGAAGAAGAATGTAGAAAAACATTGAAAATATTTGCCATTTAAATTATAAACGAAGAAATTCACATAAAAATGATAAAAAGTTAAGATGTTATCAAAGTTACGTTATATTAATTATATTAGCTACGTAAATTTACTTCGACGTTGTTTTAAAAGTGAAAAATATTCTACCAACTTGTCAAGCTTAATATTGTTAACAATATCTTTTTCTGCTTTGAGTAAAAGCAGTGAATTTAGGTGTTCAGCGGTCATTGTTGTTCGAAGATCAATTTCATCTTGCTGAAATTCATTTATCGAAACTGTCATTGGTGCAGTTAACGCTAATAGATTTAATAATAAAAACTTATGAAAGCATATATGCTAAAATGATTATTCTGCATTTTTAATACAAAACTGTGAATTGAATTTTTACATAATTACAAAATTATTAAGTTTTTTTTATTAATAACTAACTTAAACAAATTAAAAACTGTTAACTTTAGTCAAAAAGATAATATAAAAACATTAAATACATAAGAAATACAACAAAATAGCTAAAAAGAATTATTTATGAAAAAAACTGAAATTTTTCTATTTTTAAACACGTTACATTTTCTATAAAATTAACATTAGTACATTTTTGTTCATAAAGGATTGCAGTTTGGATTTATAAAAACAAAGCCTACGAACAAATATAGAATTTGATTTTAAATTTGAAATTTCAATTAAATAAGATCTATAAAAAATAATTTCAACTGAAAAAATCCAACAAAAAAATTTAAAAAATACTATTTCAAACACAAAATAAAAAGCTTAGTAAAAAGTAAAAAACGGAAAAAGAATTCCAATTTTCAAAATTCAAATGTGATTTATCTTTTTCTATCCCTAGCTCCTACTAATGAATACAAATAACATAACATTTTTAATTGCTTTTTTTTCTTTCTTTTAATTATTTTACTGCACAAAAGAGATTAAAAAAATAATTTTATCTGCTTCATAAAAATCAACTTTTACCCATATATATATATATATATATATATTTAAAAAAAATCTTTTTCTGAGAAAGTCTCATACCTAAATTTTTAGCAATAATTGAGGAAATAATTTAATTGGAAAATAATAACACATTCAATGCAATTTAATTAAATTTAATAATTAAACAATAAGACTGCAAATGATAAATATGTATTCATAAAAAAATTATACTTGCATTCAAAACTTAAGCTGCAACAGATTGGACGATCGTTGGCTTGTGAACGGATTTTCTATTTTATTCAATAATAATATTAATTTATAAAATACGCTTTGAGTAACTACCTAAGTACCCGTTCTAGACAGTTAAAGACAGGTCAGTGAAGTAATTGGTACCACAGCTGAATGTGCATTGAGCTCCTTTCTTTCCCTTCTTAACCACATGGACAAAGATATTGTCTTTATTCTTGGAAAAAGTAAGAGAAAACATGAGAAAATATAGCTTAGGGCATTTCTAGCTAACCACTCTTAAAAGTTGTGATATAGTATTATTTCTTAAATAAATTTGAAATATTCAGAAAAATCAGCAGAACATAAGATATATTTTGGAGTAAGAGGGAGGAAAATGGATGGTAGCAGAGTTCGCTAAAATAATTTTATTTAGTATTTCTGCATTGCTGTGTAATAATGCATGGAATATATGCTGTGTAATAATGCTGCTTCACAGCAATACAGAAAATTAAATAAAATTATATCGCCGAATTATTCTACTACCACCCAAATCCTCCTCTTGCTTACTCCAAAAATAAAGAGCAAAGCAAGATAATATCAGAAAATACAAAACGTAATATTATAAAGCGTTAAAACTAATGCAAAATAATACTATGGCGAACGCTAGATAATCTTAGTTTGCATTGAATCTAATATTATACGATGCTGAGCAAACAGCGACCTCTTGTATCTTTCTAATCTCAAAAGTTGTGCAGGATACCGTTAGATTTTGCCGATTTTCTGGTAATATCTAATATCAGGTGCTACTTGGGTAGTTGCGAGCTAGGCGGAGTTTGAGATGTGCAAGAGTTAACTTGCAGCACGCCTGCAATATCGCTAATTTTATCGGCTACGGTGACTAAGTTGTTTAAATCTTCAGTCAGTGCCGCGAGGATACTTTGCGATGTGACGGGGAGACGAGAGAGCCACAACGATTTTAAAAGTGTCTCGACAACGTTTTCTCCGGCAAGACTACGCATGCGAGTTAGGAGTTGCGAGGGATGTTGGTCTCCCAGCTCGAGACCCTGTAAAAGAGTACGGATCTTAGACTCTTGGCTTTCAGAGTGGAGCTCAATAAGTCTATAGTTTTCAAAGCGCCGTATTTGTTTGATTGAGGAGGTTTAAGAATGATATCGGCAACTGAATTCAAAACATCGGTTTCAATAGCCGAAACAACGTGATGGAATTTAGTTTCATCGACTGAAACCCCAGCAATAAGAAATTGAGCCTCTAATTGGGCAAACCAAAGGGTAGGGTTTACCTTCCAAAAAGCAGGTGGCTTTATGGCTACGCGGAAAATATTTTGTGAATCAGGAGGATTTGAATTTTCAAGGGTCATTTTGCTGAATTTTTTTTTTTTTAAAAAGAATGCGCGATAATGCAATAAAACGTTAAAATAAGAAATATACGGTAAATTACAATGTAAAATAAATTCGTTAGTAATCCTTATGAAAATAAGCGTTGTAACACAAAATAGTAGCAAGAAATTTCTAAACTAACGATGGTAAATTAAATAACAGAATACAATATAACATGCACCTAATTTTGAACAAAGTAAACAAATGAAGTAAAAATAAGTGCTAAGTAAAAATAAATTTTAACTTAATCATGACCGACCATCGGCTAGTTTACCGACTCATGCAAGAATAAAAGTTGGAATAATAATAACAGAACATACCTGGTAAAAAGGGTAATCCAAATGCATGCTACCACAGCGATTAGCATAAATCGTGAAAAATCATAAAATATGTGAAAAAAATAACATATTTATAATTGTGTGAAAGGCTGTAACGTTATTTTTAAAACGAGATCATAGATTTCCGAAAAGTATTTACGATTAAGAAGGATTTTGAAGGCTAATGCGGGAAACATAACACGCGTTCGGTCACCACTTTGGGAAGTTACTGATTTGGGATTATGCTAAAGAGAAAAAAACAGTTAAAAGTAACATGCCAATAAAAAAATAATTAGAATCCTAAAAAGGAACAAGATTAATATGAGCTAAGAGATTGACGTAGACGAGAATTATAAACAAATAATAATATTTAATTTAAGGGAGATGAAAAAAGTTACAAGCATAGACAAACGACGTCCTACCCTAGCCTACACCGAGCTTCAACTGCCTGAGTAGGTTACTCGTGTGCACGTGAAGGATTAAGTTCTTATGCAGACATTTTGGGCACGCTTCGGCCTGAGTCTCTTTGTTCGTTTTTCGAACTGGGAAAGTTCAGTTTGCGAACGGGAAAATTCACCACAATTTACGAATGGGGAATTCACTACACATGCTTTAAAAATGGTTAAATGTTGCATGTTTTGTTTCTTGCAATTTAAAGCAGTAATAATATTTCTTTTTCTAATTTACAAAAAGTAGTGTCAGGTTTAAACAGATGGAAAATGACGTTTCGGGGCAAAAATGACTGTCCGCGTCCGGTTACGGGAGTGTTCGCTTTGTGGAAAATGTACATAATGGTATATATATTTAAAAATATGTCCGTATTGAGAGGTGTCCATAATAGGAGGTCCTACTGTAATTGTAAAAAGGAATTTTAGATAATTGCATGATTAGTATCTCATAATTATTAGATATTTGAATAAAAATGAATGCTGTATAACCCGAAACAAAATTAGATAAGATATATCAGCCAGACACAAATTATTTGTATTTGTAGAATCATCCAGAAATGAAAAATACAAAAATCTTTAATATTTTTGTTTTTTATTTTAAGCTCGATAAATTTAAAAAGTTGAAAAGAATAATTATTAAGAGCCAGTTTTTTCTTCTTTCAAAACCAAACTGATCAGTTATTGAAGTTGAAAGTCGATCAAATTTTCAGTTCTTGCTACTTTCAAATTATGCCAAATGTACACCCACTCTTATTTTTTTGGTTCTACTCATTAATATGCATCCGCAGAATCTTTGCTGCTCCTTCTTGGCATAAGTATATTTTTTGACTGTCAAAAATTAAGGAAACAACTTTATTTCGAAGACTTTTGACCTTCGATGCAAAGGTCCATTGGAGTTAGTGTGAGAGTAGTAGTATAGACGAAATAATGGTCAGTACCGTGGTTCACTCATTTCACAAAAAGCATTACCACATGTAAATAGATGTTGTTTTTTTTTTTGTTCAAAATTCCAGAGAATCCTCAGTTTTGACCCCTAAATCCTTAAGAATATTTTTATCCTCGCAATAATAATAATAAAAACACGCGTTGTATAGTTTTAACTAGAGAACATGTCAAGTATCCAATCCTGCCTGATTCTTAAGAAACTGACTCTTAAAAAACTGAAAGAGCTCTGGAGCATGGGAAATTTTGGAGCTCTCCATTTCCCTACTAATCACATGATAAACATTTATTATAAATAAAAATACATCTTAATACAAAAAGTGAAGTTTTAGTTTTAATAGGAAATCTGACATACTTAAAGAGCTGTTCAGTCTATGTTGAGATAATTTTTCTGTGAAATTACTTAATTGAGTTATAAAGTGTTCTTGTTTGCACATTTCATCAAAAAAAAATAAAAATATTAGTGTGACCTTGAGGATCATGTCAACATCAAGTCAAGTTTGATGATCAAGGCAATAAGATGAACCAAAAAAACACTATGACGGCTCCGAAGGGAAAACATGAAATATCCACTACTTTTAGCTTCTCGGGACTAAAAGAACACTAGTCGGATTCCAAATCATCGAGCTAGATAAAAAATAAATTTTATTTAAAAAAAATTTTAAATTTAAAATCAGCTAAGACAAACAATAAATGTAGTATTATGGGGACAAAATGAGTGAAAATATCAAAATTCTTTTATTGACTATTCTATTTATGATGCATTTATTTGTAACAGTTCGAGTTAACATGTCTTATATACTAATGAATTGAAATTATATTTTTGTAGTGGTAGACACACTACAGAACTTTTCATCAGTGAAAGGGACTCTTTCCCAGCATTGAAGTTTTCAGTAAGTGCCTTTGCATTAGTGCAAAAAGGCGCTAACCACTCGGAAACCAATTAAATTTATTTATTATTTTATTTTATAACCGTCGTTGAACAGCCGACCCAATTTTTGGGTTTACGACTACAAACGTTCAACTCCGTAGCCTTGCAATTTTGAACCCAATCCAGAAGAGGAGAGAACTCCTGGATCAAGTATTGGGAGAAATTTGCCTTCGTGGAGGACTTTTTGATGGAATTAACCCGCATTTGCGTTACATGGAGAGGACGACTACGAGAACCTCCCACGGTTAGCCTGACGGGAAGGGGACTCTAACCCATGATCCATCAACCACTGAGGATATTTCACGTCAGCACTGTGGTCGTTGCAAGCCGGATGCGAAATTCGTTTCGACCAGCCATCGCTGGGATCAAACCCCGGTTCACCTCATTATGGTTAACTTATCATTACCTCATTTTGTTAACTTATTTATTTTTAATGAAGTTATATTGAAAACTGATTGACCAGGTTTTCTTGCCGCACCCTGTATAGAAAAATTCTGAAGATGAATGTTTGTTGTGGAATTGTTAAATATTTAATAACTTTTCAATACAAAATCTATTCTTTCATTTCTCAAAATAAACTCAGAAAATATACAACGAGCTAAATAATATTTTCAAAGAAAAATTTAATTAAGATAACACCAAAGAACTAAATATTAAAATTTAAAAAGGATCAAAATAAATCCTAATATATTAATGAGGAGATTTCAATTGAAATTAAAAATTATAGAATTCAAACATAGTATTAAAACATTTAAAATTAAAATGGTAAAAAAGATTTTAAGTAAAATGTGTTAATTTAATGTTTGATAAGAGCTTATTATTAAAAAAGCAAAACATGGGCTGTTTACCAAATTACTAAAAACCAGTTAGAAACTACTTACAGCAATACGATTTTGAAAAATCTTATCAGCTTCATGATCTTCAGTAGTTATGTAAGAAAATGAAGTATACTGAAATAGTAATATAATATAATTTATAAATTAAATTGACATTATTCAAAATTTATAATAAATTAGTTGAGTTGTTCGATCTTAACAAAACTCATTGTAATTATTGAAAAAAAAGTATTGGTTTAAGTTATAAATCAAGCAGTCCACAAAAAGTTATAATTTAAAAAGTTCGTTTTATTTAATAAAATCTCATTTAAAACTGTTATAATTTAAGTTAATATTGTTATTTATTGGAAGCAAGACAGCCAATTTTTTCAAAGTTATGCATTTAAAAATTACATAAATTATATGGTATAAAAATACTAATATAATGGAAAAATTGTATTCGTATTTTTAAACATTTTTTACCATTATTTTTTTTAGCATTATATTACCAACATTTATTACCATTATTTAAGTAGTTAATATATTGAAATAATTAGTAAAAAATATTTAATGATTGAAAATATTTTTTATTAAATAAGTTTAATAAGTGTAGGCAAAATTCTTTGTTTTTTCCACTGAAAAGAATTTGTGAAGTACTGGGGGAGTATTTTGTAAGGTACTGGGGAAGGTGTTTTGTGAAGAACAGGGAGTGTTTTCGAAAGAACTGGCGATCCGTAGCGGGGCTTGTCTGGGAAGTAAAGGTGCTTGTTTCGCATTGCAGACCCCATTGCCACCAGTATGCTGCTGATTACAAAATTGGGGAGCCTTGACTTCCCCCTCAAACACAATGGAATGTAGCGAAAATGCTTTGCATTTTGATAATAAAAGGAAAAATATAGTTATATTTTCATTGGATAAGAAAGCAATTCTTCCAATTAAGTAATTGAGAGAGCCGCGATGGCTCAGGGAGTGGAACGTTTGCCTCCCTATGAGGGGATCTAGGTTTAAATATTAGCGGCGATTAGTTGATACGAATTATGCTCCCGGCTCGCAGCGACCACGGTGCTGGCGTAAAATATCCTCAGTGGTCGACGGATCATTGGTTAGAATCCCTTTGCTTTCGGTTTTACCGTTAGAGGTTTACGTGGTTTACCTCTTCGCGTAATGCAAATTGCTGGTTAGATTTATCAAAAAGCCCTCTATGAAGGCTAGTTTGTACCCATGTTTGATCCAGGAGTTCCCTTGTATTATGGGTTGTGTTTAAAATTTTAAGGCTACATAGGTAAACATTGATAGTCGCAGACTCAGAATTGGGTCAACACCTGTTATAAAATAAAATAAAATATACATTAATAAATTAATATAGGATTATTGATTTATTGGGCAATTTTTAGTAAGATAATTAGTACTTGAAATAACGATCATCTATAAAGATTAGACATTTTAAGGAAATATGCATAGAACCATATATTTACTTATAAAACATTACAAAACGCATCGTGTGGCTCAACATAACTTCTTGTCCACGAAAATAGAGGAAAATATAAACTAATGAAACAACGTAACCCAGGTCATCATCATAAATGGCTCGACAGCCCAGGGTGGACTTGGTCTTCTCAAGAAGTTTTTTCCAGGCTAACTTTTTTCCTGCTAGTGTTTTCCAGTCTTTAAGACCAAAAGGTCTTTTTCTAGGCCATCTGTCCATCTCAAATTCGGCTTGCCTATTTTTCGTGTGCCACCTGGTCTGGCATCGAAAACTCTTTTTGTGGTACGGTCTTCGTCCATTCTGATAACATTTTATTCTTTGTCGTTTATTAAAGTTAATAATATCAGGTTCATTATATGAGGGATAACGCTCTAGATTTAATCTTCTAAGTCATACATCATTTTTTTGAATTCCTCTAAAAATAAGACCTTTCTCTCAAAGGTAGCCAACATAGCCTCATCCTTACAAGATATGGTTCAGGTATCACAAGGTTAAAATTGATCTTAAAAGAGATTTATATAATAAAACTTTTGTTTTTCTATGAATTACACTATATTTTAACGTAAGCCAGGTATCTCTGATAAATATTAATTTTTGTTTTGTTGAGGAATGGATTGTACAATTTTTGTGGTAAAAATCATAAAACCGTAATAAAATTTTTTACGTCAAGAAAAGGTAATAAGATCAAAGAGTTTACTATATACATCATTTAATATTTATATGAATTTATATAAGGCCATTCCTAAAATACTTACAGCTTTTAAAAGCTTCTTTTTATTTGCCTCCACGTTGATTTTCTGCTCTTCGATTTTTTTCTAAAAAATTAAAATAATATTTATAATTCATTTCTTTCAATTAACACATAATACACTTTAATCCAACCTTTATTGTATTGTATGATCCCTTATAACCACATTTAACACATATTTTTACAATTCTTGTCAAAAATAAAGTCTATACGGTAGCTCTAATTTAAACGCTTGTTAATTTCAAATAAGCTACCTAATATTTCGTCAAAAGTATGCATAGAAATAAAAAATTTAGAAATAGGTTGTTATTTAACTGCGAAATTGTTAGAAAAAGCATTTAAAAAATACACAACAGAAAATATAGTTTCCAAAAATAATAATCTTCTAGACCACATTAAAGATAAAATACATGACTAAACTAACTCCATTCTACGTCTGGGGATATCGACCTTAATTTGGGAAACAAAATGATCAATTCACAAGAAAAAGAAGGACTGAATTATATTGCTGGTTACATACTGCTGGTAGCATTTCGCCGTAAAAATGTTGATTCAAAATTAGAAATAACATCTTCTCGGTACATCCAACAGCAGGGGAGTCAGGGGCGGATTAAGCGTACGCGGGGCCCTAGGCCATTCAAATTTTTGGGGCCCTTGTATAAAAAAATTTTCTCGTATATTTTTAATTTATTCAAATATAAAAGTATTTATATATCTTTTCATTTAAGAAAGCATATTTAAAATTAAAATAAATAATATCCTGGACCTCTTAAACAGTGACAATTTCAATATATAAAATTTGATTGAAAGTGACCAGTTGTATGAGTTTTTTCTAGAGTATATAAAACAATAAACAAACACTTACCTTTTAGTAAAATATTTTGTAATTATTTATTGATCAAATAGAATTACGGACACTAAATAATTATAAAAAGCCAAAAAAATTATGAGACACTTTAGTTGAGGCACTAAATATCTTCTTTTTCATTGAGAACGTCTCAATAATGTCAACAACATTTAATTCTTTGCTTCTTGTTTAAACAAGTCTCAGCTCGCTATGGTACTGCTTTCAATTTTTTCGCGCTCAAATCAAAAGGACAAATTTGAATTTAAAAAATATTGATAAATATTATGATACATAAACTATAATAATACTTATAAATAATAACTAAAATAAATAATAAATAAATATGTAAAAAATTATGTAATAATTATGTAAAAAAATTAATCGTATTTTATTAATATATATTTGAAATTGATTTTTCTTTTAAAAAATCATTGTTTTTCTTAAATTTTTAAAATTTATTTTCAAAAATTTTTTTAAGGGGGTCCCTAATCATTGGGGGCCCAAGGCCATGGCCCAGTCTGGCCCAATGGGTAATCCGGCACTGAGGGGAGTAATACGGAATGGATGAAATTTTCTATGGCAGGATTAATTGTTCAGTCAGCAGCATGGATGGAAGTGTGAAGAAAAGATGGAAGTGTCAAGAAAAGTGTCATCAAAGAACTTTTATAATGAATTAGAGTGATGATATCCCGTAGTGAATAAAACAGCAATATGCTTATTTTGTCGTCTAAGAACTTTTATAAGAATTCGCCATCTAAATAGAAACCATCCTGTTACATCAAAAAGAAAGGCAGGCGAAAAAATTAAAATATGGATAATGTCAAAGAAAATAAAAACTTAAATGAAAAGTATTAATAATTAATAGTTAAAATTCTCCTTATTTCCTAACATAGTTTTTAATGTAGTTATTCTAAATATTTGTGATTTTTTTATAAGAAATTATATTCTCTTAAATTTAAATATCTATAAACAATCGTAAAATTTCTAATATTATTATGAACCTAAAATATTATTTTGTTTTAGTAATTAGCGTTTAAGGTTGTTGTTTCTTAATGATTAAGTATAAACAAATTACCATTAACAGCATATTTTAAAATCAGGATTCTAAATTTAACCCAACTTTACAAATTATTGTTATTGAACAATATGTAGCTAAAAAGAGTCGATATATGCTTTAATTTCTTTTAATAATAAAAATTAAAGCTGAAAATTTTTAAATGAAGTTTTTATAGCGCCATTTACGACAACTAGTAAAATGGTGTTAGTTTAAAATGGTATTTATTTTCATATTATGGCCAAGAAAATTGTTTGAACTATGTTTTTGAACGGAAATAATGTTTTAATTGTGTAAAGTTTGAAAGTTAATATCAAGAAAAAGTCGAAAATTTTTTTTCACAGAGAGAATGATGCTAAGTTTTCATAATATCTATGCTTGCGATCTCCGAGATGTGTGTGCGGTGTGACGTTATAAGAAGGGAAATCATAGCTTCAGCTTCAAGAGAGGAATGAACTAGCCCTGTATTAAGTCAAGCTCTTTCTAGGAGGGATAATGGGATGCCCAATAAGGCATCTGAAAGCAATCACCCTTATCTTGACAGCTGCAGTTTTGAAGAAACCTACAATGAACCTCGAATAACAACAAAACTTGGGTCAAATATTTACAGAGAAAACGATGTATAGTTAAAAGGCTTCACCCAATTCCAGTTTCTCTGCGAAGTTGTGCCAGTTAACCTCCTTTCATTAAAGGTTACACCCGTCTCTTGAAATCTTTGAAATTTTTTTGAATTATGAACCTTATTGAATAATTATGCACCTTAAAACCTTTAATAATTTTAAATAATTAATGATGTACAATTTCATTTAAAAGTTTTTGCATTATTTCTGTGATACAACACCATGCTTATTTCTCTTGTAAAATTCGAGGGGAAAAAAGGGGGGGGGGGTAATTGCTCGCCAATGGAATGCGTTCTTAATATACTTATTACATTATCTTAACAATTTCAATTCTATGGTTAATTACAAATTCTCGTTAAATGTGGGCTCGTTATGAGTGAATCTTACTGTATATTTTAAGCCGTTATCTGAGTATGATGAATCGTCACACACGAGCTATTACTGCAATACAGGGCTAAAGAGAAGGGCTAGTTCTCTTAGAGCTGAAGCTATGATTTCCCTTCTTATGACGTCACGCCGCACACACACATCTCGGAGATCGCAAGCATAGATTTTATGAAAACTTTGCATCATTCTTTCTGTAAAATAAGTTTGACTTTTTCTTGAAATTACCTTTCGTTCAAAAAATTTTCGTGACCATAATATTAGAATAAATACCATTTTAAACAAATAAAAATATTTTACTAGTTGTCATAAATGACGCTATAAATACTTTATTTTAAAATTTTCAGTTTTAATTTTTATTATTAAAAGAAATTAAATCATATAGCGAAACTTTTTTAGCTACATATTGTTCCATAACAATAATTTGTAACAATCATTTGCCTTTATGAAATTATTTCAAACAAAATGAAATGGAAATGTATGAATAATATTTCTACTAACAGTAACAAATTATGAAAAGAAAAAGCATTTATAAAATATTGTATTTTCCCCTAACACGCTTCTCAAATCAAAATAAATAATTCCATGTAAACTATAATTCGGCTTATTTTATTCATGTATATATACACCGAAAACAAAATCATAACTTGACAAGATATAAAACAAGAATTGCAAATTTAACTGTCGGAAATAAAACCTAGTTTAAAATTATTAATCACTTTCCTTACCAATTATTTTGAAAAAAAAATAAAAAAAAGAAATCCAAAAAATCAACATATTTTTTTATTTTATTAATAAATCCCAGGAACTAAAACAAAGCATAATGCACAAGTTTAAAGTTGAAATTTTACTTTTTTCATGTGTAAAAAACATTTGATTGACTATCCCGAGTTATTTCGGGTAAATGAAATAAGTTATAAATATTAGTTTTTGTATGATAGTTCTTAACACAAAGGACAACACAAAATGATACTTTTCAAACGTCAGTGAAGGAATACGCTATTTATTTTTACTCTTACTGCTATGAAAATTCAGCAATCATAGTATATAAAATCGCACAAAACACGTGCGCAGTCCCACAGCCCAACATCAAAACTCCCTAACAAAACTTGGTAAACTTCCAATCACAGCAGATAATGTTTTTTGCTTCCGACCGAGTAAAAACGGGATAAAACAAAATGTACTGACGAATTCTGCTAAGCCCGAGTTTTCTCGGGATGATAAATATTTGCAATATACCCGAGTTAACTCGGTATAATCAGGGAAGCGGTAAATCATAAAATGAAGATCTTCATTCCTCTGATTAAATATTTCAAAAAAGTTTTTTTTATTGGTAATAACGTTCACAATTACCTTAAAAAACTTCCGTCGGAAAAAAAGAATTATTTTGGGTTCCGTAGCCGAAAAAAAAATTAGGAGCCGCTGCTCTAGAACACTTTTTCTCAACTACCAGTTCGTAGATCACGATGCTAATTCTTAGGTCACTATATCAATCAATATCAATTTTATTTGTATTTAAATAGGTTTATTCTCAAAATATTTTTCATCGTAAAGATTATGGGAAGGATCTGAAACAAACTGACCTAAAAATTGTTTAAGTGACACAATTTTGTATGAGTATAAATTATGCCGAAAGTCCAAATTACAAACCTTACCACTCCTTCGGGTAAATCTAATTGAGAAACAGTGCTCTTGAAAGTCCTAGAGCCCCACGTAGGCAATTTATGCAGTAGATATTTTGTTAGTCAGTTGAATTGCACTCAGCATGAATAATTTTTTTTCTCCATTGTTGTCGTCGTAGGCCATTGAGGTCAGAAGGCGATTGTTCTTGCTTTCCAGTGGCGCCATCTATGGCCAAGAATTCTACTTCTGCCACACACATACGTCTCCCACTTTTATAAAGTGGACCCATTCATACATCCACAGATCATAATTTTGACCTGAACCAGAGAACGATCAATCTCCAATCCAGTACTCCTAGAGTTATAATTTGTACTGGGAACATGCAGGACTTTGTGACCCGACAAATTTAACGTGCACACCAGTCACCATTAAATACACGAGGAGTCTTAAGCCGGCTACTTTCGAACTCCCATTCTCACGAACATGAGTCCAGCGCCCTGTCAACAATTATTTCCCGGCCTTTTTTTCTTCATTTTAATTATAACTTGCCTTTTTTTCAGATTATATGTGTCATTATGTTTCACTAGACTCTTGAATTATGCATGCACACAATTCTTTAATTTTTTTATGACACATTACGATGGATATTTGTCATAGCACGTTTAAGCATCTTCTACTATTTTGCAATTGATACATACGAGGATAATTAAAAAATTTATTTCTATCGATTAATACTAGTTGATGATTGGTAAAACCTAACCGTTATTTTTTCTAAATACGATGAGTGGCACCTTATGTCAAGAACTCCAATTAATAAGATTTTGATGATTAAAACTCTGCCGCAATTTAGCTAATTTTTATAAGATTAGATTATCCCTTTGACTTAGATCACTGGTATCTCCATTTACATATTTAAAAATATATATTTTGGAATTTTTTATTTGTCTACAATCTAATAGTTACTAAAAAAATTGTTGGAGTATCGGAATCACATTTGAACTAAAATTTAAAAGTAAAAAAAGTAGTTTGTAATTTTTTTATTTTATTCATATTTAAAAAAATATCAATAATTGCTTTTATAAATTAAAGAAATTTCAAAGACAAAATAACTGTTTCTCTTAAACATGAATAAGTGCAAATTTTAAATATTTAGTGTTTGGAAAATTTTATTTTTAAAGCAGACATGCTGTACAAACCATAAATTATTAAAAATGCTAAATGTAATATTTTTCATTTATTTTGACCTGTAATAATACAAAATAATGAAGGGAAAAAAAATGCTTAAATAAAAATTCTGAGTCAAAGGGTATCTCTCTGTTTATCTACATCGTATAAGTTTTTTTGTCCACTTCGTGATACTGAAAAAGAAATAGGCAGTTAATCCGATGTGAGGCCTTTAGTCGACAACACTGAGTTCTCAAGGCCTTGTTTTGTAATCTCGTGTACAGATTTATACTTTTGTATCTACAGTCCCTGGCCAAATTATTAGACATACTATAAGAGTCTATGTAAAATCTTAATTATCAGGTGATAATATTGTTTTTACGCGGTGGATACCGGTTTGCACTTGTTTACGTTCGTGTATCAATTGGTTAACATTGTAATACAATACGTTAAGTATATAAAAAAATCTCCCGAATAAAAACCCATTACATGTATGTTTAAATATAAAAATATTGCATATTAACTTGTGCAAAGCATGTAATTATTAAAAGACTGCAGTGCTACTTATAATTTTATCTAATTATTTTAGTATACTAATACCTGATATAACTTAAATTCTATATTTATATAATATATCGTCTAGTTCATCCAATCGTCGAATTTATACGATATATCGTCTAATTTAACCAATAGATATACGAACACAAACAAGTGCAAACCGGTTTCAGTCACATAAAAACAATAAAGCTGTATAGTATATACCGATAATTAAGATTTTACATAAAATCTTATAGTGCGTCTAATAATTTGTCCAGGGACTGTATATCTTTTTTAGATATTTGTACTTTTTGCCCTGCCATTAGAAATAAAGAAAAAGGTTAAGAAATAAATTAAAGAATTCTACTTTATTAGACTACTTTAGTCCAATGTTAAGCAATTTAGAAAAGTTATAAATTTTTGTAAAAGAATATTCGAAATGTGAGCATAATATACTAAAATGCGCATTAAACAAAGAAAAGAATTAAAAAGTAAAGAAAAAAAAAACTTACTTTTAAGTTTTCATACATTCTCTCCCGTTGTTTCTGAGCCATGAATCGAAAAGCAGGAGTTTCGATTTTAGGAGGTTGTTTCAGGAGTCTGCAAAAAATTTTAGTAACATCAGGATTCTTCCTTTGATCACTAGTCTTTTTCTCACTTGTTGAGCTTCCTGCAGCCTCATTAAGTTCTTCACTTTCTTCATCGTCAGAGGATTCATAAATTATATTTATTAGTTCATCATCTGCTTTAAAATAAGTAATTATTGTATGCAATAACAAATTATTTTTATTAAATTTAAGATTAGCCATTGGTTTAACAACCAGTAACAAACATGTAATTTAAAGCAAGAATGAAGGTTACTTTTACTCTTTGTAAATGAAATAGGCGTTTAAAGACTCTCCATTTCCATGGTTTCGGTAAATCTTGCTTTTCCTCCATCCACACTGAGGTGACAAAAGTCATGGCATAAGCAATATACAATATAAAGATTATATAGCGTACAAAACGTATACATGAGAACATGAGTAGGGCACTGGCATGGCATTTATTTGTGTTATTCATTTAAGAATGCGTCTGATGAAATTATGACGCAATATGAGACTGAACGGGAAATGGAACATTCTTTTTCGGAAATTGTGTGAGAATTCATCATTCCTACATTCCCTGGCTGTATTATTAGACGCACAATAAGATTCTATGTGAAATTATAAGTATCAGGTGATACTATACAGCTGTATTGTTTTTACTCGGACGAAACCGGTTTGCATTTGTTTAAGATCCTGTATCAATGGATTAACATTGAAATGCAATACGTTAAAAATAAATACAAATAGGAAGTATATAAAAAATCTCCCTAATAAAAACCCTTAATATGTATGTTTAAATATAAAAGTATTGCCTATAAACTCGTGCAAATCATGTAATAATTAAAAAACTACAGTGCGTCGAATAATTTTGTCTAATTAGTATAATATACTAATATAATGCTTGATATAATAAATATTCTATATTTATATAATATATCGTCAAATTTATATTATATATCGTTTAATTTAACCTAACGTAAACAAGTGCAAACCGGTTTCAGTCACGTAAAAACAATAAAGCTGTATAGTATCACGTGATAATTAAGATTTTACATAGAATCTTATAATGCGTCTAATAATTTGGTTAGGGTCTGTAAATCTTCAGTGTGAAGAGTGTGCTGAGAATACCTAATATCAGGCATAATCTGCCTGCATGGACAATGTAGTAGCCGACCACCAGCACTTAATGACCGAGACAGCTGAGCGAGAAGTGAAATGGACGTTAGGACAGTGCGGTAAAATGTGGTTATTACGTCAGCAGAGGACCGACTGGACTAACAGCTCCATATGCATTTTCATAGCATGTAGTACTGGGTTCTATGATTCGATTGCACTGACCATTGACTAGAAATGGTTATGTTCTGTTACTATGAGATCACTTGAACCCATTCATAAACTTCATTCATATACCCAAACAACAATGGAACTTTTATGGAGCATAATGAGCATAGACCTCATTCATATACCCAAACAACAATGGAACTTTCATGGAGGATAATGAACACAGACTTCATTCATATACCCAAACAACAATGGAATTTTTATGGAGGATAATGAGCATAGACTTCATTCATATACCCAAACAACAATGGAACTATTATGAGGGATAATGAGCCAATCCAACGGGTCTTAATTGAAGAACATCCAGGACAATTCCATCGAATGATTTGGCCACGTAAATCCCCCGACATGAATCCCATCGTACATTTATGGGATGTAATATAATCGAGAGGCCAGTTCGTGTACAAAATCCTGTACCCGGAAAACCTTCGCAAGTATGGACATTCATTGAAATTACAAGACTGAATATTCTCGCACGGGATGATTTTGTTTAACACTGTAAAAAAAAAAAAATAAACTAAGAGATATAAAATATTTTTTACTTTAAGTGTAGATAAAATCAAAAGAACGCACAGAAAAGAAATTAGAAAGAAATTAGTTAGTTTCTAATAAATAAATTAAGTAAATAAAAAAAAAACAATCGTTAAAGTTAACGCAAAAACACAAAAATTTGTAGTTACAATGCAACCAATTATAGCAGTGAGCAAAGTTTATCGAATAAACAGTGATTGCAAAAAAGATTCCACATAATAAACTTTATGACTGTCTGAATCTAGAAAATTATTTCTAAACATTTTTGAAGACTATTCTTAGAAGTGTATAATCATTAATCCCTCACGAATAAGTGTTTTTTACAAAAAGTAAGCCATCATTTTATAGCACATTTCATTCTATAAAACACTCAAGAACGTACTTTCGTTCTCTTCACATTCCATATCACTTTCACTTGATTCTTCTCCTGTAGATTTCTTGTAGCTAAAAAAACAAATAAATAAATCTTTTCAGCTGTGCTTAGACAAAATTTAAATTATTCGAATTAACCACACCAATCTACAGTCCTTGGTCAGATTATTAGACGCACTGCAAGATTCTATGTAAAATCTTAATTATCGGGTGATACTCTACAACTTTAGTGTTTTTACGCGGACGAAACCGGTTTACACTTGTTTATGTTCGTGTATTAGTTGGTTAACTTTGTTATGCAACACGTTAAAAATAAATACAAATGGGAAGTATATAAAAAATATCCTCCTTAAAAATATATATAAGAGTGTTGCATATAAAACTCGTGCAAAACATGCAATTATTAAAACATTACAGTGCATCTAATAGTTTGCTTTAATATATTAATATAATACCTGATATGATAAATATTCTATATTTATATAATATATCGTCTTATTTATCCATTCGCGTCGAATTAATATTATATATCGTGTACTTTCACCAATTGATACACGAACGTAAACAAGTACAAACGGGTTTCAGTCGCGTAAAAACAAAAAAGCTGAATAATATCACCTGATAATTAGGATTTTACATAGAATCTTATTGTGCGTCTAATAATTTGATCAGGGACTGTATAGCTACTAGCAAAAAAAAAAAAAAAAAAAAAAAAAAATAGCGATCTAAACATTACAATAAATGACGTTACAATTTAGCAAAGTTTATCGAATAAACAGTGATTGCAAAAAAGATTCCACATAATAAACTTTATGACTGTCTGAATCTAGAAAATTATTTCTAAACATTTTTGAAGACTATTCTTAGAAGTGTATAATCATTAATCCCTCACGAATAAGTGTTTTTTACAAAAAGTAAGCCATCATTTTATAGCACATTTCATTCTATAAAACACTCAAGAACGTACTTTCGTTCTCTTCACATTCCATATCACTTTCACTTGATTCTTCTCCTGTAGATTTCTTGTAGCTAAAAAAACAAATAAATAAATCTTTTCAGCTGTGCTTAGACAAAATTTAAATTATTCGAATTAACCACACCAATCTACAGTCCTTGGTCAGATTATTAGACGCACTGCAAGATTCTATGTAAAATCTTAATTATCGGGTGATACTCTACAACTTTAGTGTTTTTACGCGGACGAAACCGGTTTACACTTGTTTATGTTCGTGTATTAGTTGGTTAACTTTGTTATACAACACGTTAAAAATAAATACAAATGGGAAGTATATAAAAAATATCCTCCTTAAAAATATATATAAGAGTGTTGCATATAAAACTCGTGCAAAACATGCAATTATTAAAACATTACAGTGCATCTAATAGTTTGCTTTAATATATTAATATAATACCTGATATGATAAATATTCTATATTTATATAATATATCGTCTTATTTATCCATTCGCGTCGAATTTATATTATATATCGTGTACTTTCACCAATTGATACACGAACGTAAACAAGTACAAACGGGTTTCAGTCGCGTAAAAACAAAAAAGCTGAATAATATCACCTGATAATTAGGATTTTACATAGAATCTTATTGTGCGTCTAATAATTTGATCAGGGACTGTATAGCTACTAGCAAAAAAAAAAAAAAAAAAAAAAAAAATAGCGATCTAAACATTACAATAAATGACGTTACAATTTAGCAAAGTTTATCGAATAAACAGTGATTGCAAAAAAGATTCCACATAATAAACTTTATGACTGTCTGAATCTAGAAAATTATTTCTAAACATTTTTGAAGACTATTCTTAGAAGTGTATAATCATTAATCCCTCACGAATAAGTGTTTTTTACAAAAAGTAAGCCATCATTTTATAGCACATTTCATTCTATAAAACACTCAAGAACGTACTTTCGTTCTCTTCACATTCCATATCACTTTCACTTGATTCTTCTCCTGTAGATTTCTTGTAGCTAAAAAAACAAATAAATAAATCTTTTCAGCTGTGCTTAGACAAAATTTAAATTATTCGAATTAACCACACCAATCTACAGTCCTTGGTCAGATTACTAGACGCACTGCAAGATTCTATGTAAAATCTTAATTATCGGGTGATACTCTACAACTTTAGTGTTTTTACGCGGACGAAACCGGTTTACACTTGTTTATGTTCGTGTATTAGTTGGTTAACTTTGTTATGCAACACGTTAAAAATAAATACAAATGGGAAGTATATAAAAAATATCCTCCTTAAAAATATATATAAGAGTGTTGCATATAAAACTCGTGCAAAACATGCAATTATTAAAACATTACAGTGCATCTAATAGTTTGCTTTAATATATTAATATAATACCTGATATGATAAATATTCTATATTTATATAATATATCGTCTTATTTATCCATTCGCGTCGAATTTATATTATATATCGTGTACTTTCACCAATTGATACACGAACGTAAACAAGTACAAACGGGTTTCAGTCGCGTAAAAACAAAAAAGCTGAATAATATCACCTGATAATTAGGATTTTACATAGAATCTTATTGTGCGTCTAATAATTTGATCAGGGACTGTATAGCTACTAGCAAAAAAAAAAAAAAAAAAAAAAAAAATAGCGATCTAAACATTACAATAAATGACGTTACAATTTAGCAAAGTTTATCGAATAAACAGTGATTGCAAAAAAGATTCCACATAATAAACTTTATGACTGTCTGAATCTAGAAAATTATTTCTAAACATTTTTGAAGACTATTCTTAGAAGTGTATAATCATTAATCCCTCACGAATAAGTGTTTTTTACAAAAAGTAAGCCATCATTTTATAGCACATTTCATTCTATAAAACACTCAAGAACGTACTTTCGTTCTCTTCACATTCCATATCACTTTCACTTGATTCTTCTCCTGTAGATTTCTTGTAGCTAAAAAAACAAATAAATAAATCTTTTCAGCTGTGCTTAGACAAAATTTAAATTATTCGAATTAACCACACCAATCTACAGTCCTTGGTCAGATTACTAGACGCACTGCAAGATTCTATGTAAAATCTTAATTATCGGGTGATACTCTACAACTTTAGTGTTTTTACGCGGACGAAACCGGTTTACACTTGTTTATGTTCGTGTATTAGTTGGTTAACTTTGTTATGCAACACGTTAAAAATAAATACAAATGGGAAGTATATAAAAAATATCCTCCTTAAAAATATATATAAGAGTGTTGCATATAAAACTCGTGCAAAACATGCAATTATTAAAACATTACAGTGCATCTAATAGTTTGCTTTAATATATTAATATAATACCTGATATGATAAATATTCTATATTTATATAATATATCGTCTTATTTATCCATTCGCGTCGAATTTATATTATATATCGTGTACTTTCACCAATTGATACACGAACGTAAACAAGTACAAACGGGTTTCAGTCGCGTAAAAACAAAAAAGCTGAATAATATCACCTGATAATTAGGATTTTACATAGAATCTTATTGTGCGTCTAATAATTTGATCAGGGACTGTATAGCTACTAGCAAAAAAAAAAAATAGCGATCTAAACATTACAATAAATGACGTTACAATTTAGCAAAGTTTATCGAATAAACAGTGATTGCAAAAAAGATTCCACATAATAAACTTTATGACTGTCTGAATCTAGAAAATTATTTCTAAACATTTTTGAAGACTATTCTTAGAAGTGTATAATCATTAATCCCTCACGAATAAGTGTTTTTTACAAAAAGTAAGCCATCATTTTATAGCACATTTCATTCTATAAAACACTCAAGAACGTACTTTCGTTCTCTTCACATTCCATATCACTTTCACTTGATTCTTCTCCTGTAGATTTCTTGTAGCTAAAAAAACAAATAAATAAATCTTTTCAGCTGTGCTTAGACAAAATTTAAATTATTCGAATTAACCACACCAATCTACAGTCCTTGGTCAGATTATTAGACGCACTGCAAGATTCTATGTAAAATCTTAATTATCGGGTGATACTCTACAACTTTAGTGTTTTTACGCGGACGAAACCGGTTTACACTTGTTTATGTTCGTGTATTAGTTGGTTAACTTTGTTATGCAACACGTTAAAAATAAATACAAATGGGAAGTATATAAAAAATATCCTCCTTAAAAATATATATAAGTGTGTAGCATATAAAACTCGTGCAAAACATGCAATTATTAAAACATTACAGTGCATCTAATAGTTTGCTTTAATATATTAATATAATACCTGATATGATAAATATTCTATATTTATATAATATATCGTCTTATTTATCCATTCGCGTCGAATTTATATTATATATCGTGTACTTTCACCAATTGATACACGAACGTAAACAAGTACAAACGGGTTTCAGTCGCGTAAAAACAAAAAAGCTGAATAATATCACCTGATAATTAGGATTTTACATAGAATCTTATTGTGCGTCTAATAATTTGATCAGGGACTGTATAGCTACTAGCAAAAAAAAAAAAAAAAAAAAAAAAAAAAAAAAAAAAAAATAAAATAGCGATCTAAACATTACAATAAATGACGTTACAATTTATCTTTATTTTAAACTAAAAGGAATAATTTTAATAAACGATGCTTCTGTGTAAGCCGGGCGAGCCAGGCCTGTAGGACGTTGGACTCGTTTTCGCGAGAACAGATGTTCGAATCCCGTCGGACGAACAATCTCCGTGTATTAAATGGTGACTGGTGCACGTTAAATCTATCAGAGTCACAAAGTCCTCCTAGTTCCCATAAAAAATCAATACTTTTGGGGTACTGAGTCAGAGATTTATCGTTCTCTGGTTTAGGTCAAAATTATGATCTCTGGATGAATGAATAGAGTAGGATTGGGTCCTTCCTGTAAAACGGGCTGCGACTTGTGTGTGACTGAATTTATATTCTTGGTCATAGATGGTGCCACTTAAAGAGCAAAAAACGCACCCTCTGTCATTGTGGGGTTCCAGTGTGGCGTAAATAAAGTAGTACTACGACTAAAGTTGTATTAGAAACCTATCCGTTACAGAAGTCATTAACAGTTTTTTTCACATGTTTAAATTGAGTCGAGGTGGCTCAGGGAATAGAGCATTTGTCTTCTAATCAGGTGAACCGGGTTCGAATCCCAGCTATGGCTGGTCAATACGAATTCCGCATTCAACTTGCACCGACCTCTGTGCCTCAGTGGTAGATGGATCATGAGTTAACATTCCCTTGCCTTCAGGCTAACCCTGGGAGGTTTTCTTCTCCATGTAACGCAAATGCAGGTTAATTCCATAAAAAATCCTCCACGAAGTCACATTTCTGCCAATACTTTGTCCAGGAGTTCCCTGGATTTGGTTCAAAACTACAAGACTGCGCAGTTGAACAATAGTAGTCATTAACCCTAAAATTAGGTCGGCTGTTCAACAACGGTTATAATATGAAATATATGCATAAAAAATATGTTTAGATTAAAACACGTGAAAAAAATTACAATTGAACATTAGTATTCGTAAAAGAATAGCAATCAGTTACACTCTTGGACAAAGTTGACTTATTTCAGTTGTCCTAAGGTTACAACGGTTTTGTTCCCTTTTATTGTAACAGGTTAAGCATGGTTTTTGATAATAGCTGTTAATTTAGACGTGTAGTCAATTTATTAGGCTGATTAACCTGATATGTTTCACTTACATTGAAAATAGTTAATAAAAATTTAACGTTGCGTGCGTGTGTTTTAAAAATTTTTCAAAGTTTTTTTATGAATAGCTTCTAATGATTTCAATAATTTTCTAGTTATTCGGTTGGAACATCTAAAATAATATTTAAATTCAAATACTTTTCTAGAAAACTTATTCTAAAACACCTACGCTGGAATAAGGGCTTTTTCATCATTCTTATCCATGGTTATAGCTGTAGCACTGTACACCTACGCTGCAATAAGGGCTTTTTCATCATTCTTATCCATGGTTATAGCTGTAGCACTGTACACCTACGCTGCAATAAGGGCTTTTTCATCATTCTTATCCATGGTTATAGCTGTAGCACTGTACACCTACGCTGCAATAAGGGCTTTTTCATCATTCTTATCCATGGTTATAGCTGTAGCACTGTACACCTACGCTGCAATAAGGGCTTTTTCATCATTCTTATCCATGGTTATAGCTGTAGCACTGTACACCTACGCTGCAATAAGGGCTTTTTCATCATTCTTATCCATGGTTATAGCTGTAGCACTGTACACCTACGCTGCAATAAGGGCTTTTTCATCATTCTTATCCATGGTTATAGCTGTAGCACTGTACACCTACGCTGCAATAAGGGCTTTTTCATCATTCTTATCCATGGTTATAGCTGTAGCACTGTACACCTACGCTGCAATAAGGGCTTTTTCATCATTCTTATCCATGGTTATAGCTGTAGCACTGTACACCTACGCTGCAATAAGGGCTTTTTCATCATTCTTATCCATGGTTATAGCTGTAGCACTGTACACCTACGCTGCAATAAGGGCTTTTTCATCATTCTTATCCATGGTTATAGCTGTAGCACTGTACACCTACGCTGCAATAAGTGCTTTTTCATCATTCTTATCCATGGTTATAGCTGTAGCACTGTACACCTACGCTGCAATAAGGGCTTTTTCATCATTCTTATCCATGGTTATAGCTGTAGCACTGTACACCTACGCTGCAATAAGGGCTTTTTCATCATTCTTATCCATGGTTATAGCTGTAGCACTGTACACCTACGCTGCAATAAGGGCTTTTTCATCATTCTTATTCATGGTTATAGCTGTAGCACTGTACACCTACGCTGCAATAAGGGCTTTTTCATCATTCTTATCCATGGTTATAGCTGTAGCACTGTACACCTACGCTGCAATAAGGGCTTTTTCATCATTCTTATCCATGGTTATAGCTGTAGCACTGTACACCTATACAAAAAAAAAAAAAAAAAAAGAAAAAAAAAATAGACAAACTAAAACAACAAATAGAAAGATTAGATAAATTTCGATGATATAGCATTTTATATCCAATAAAATAATTAATATTTAGTAATCTAATACTATTTTGTATTTTACAGCCTATAAAATACTAATTATAAAAATATGACTTATAATGAACAGAATGAAGTTTTATGTAAAATAAACGGAGGCTTTAATTCAGTAAAAAAAATGAAAATGAAAATTTTTGGGAAAGTTTTTCCGAATACGAGACATACTCTAAAAAAAAACGTTTAGCAGTTGGTCGACTATGCACTAAACTACATAAAATAATTATTTTGTTAGTCTTCATTTGCACCAAATTTATAAAGTGGCAATTGAACAATATATATATATATATATATATATATATATATATATATATATATATATATATATATATATATATGTAGCACAAAGAGAAAAAAAGAGAAAAACGAAGAAAATTAATAAGTTATATTAACTGCGCATAAGCTGCAAGTATATAGAACTCATAAAATAAGCTAAAAAATTGAGAAAAAATGGAGGAAAAAAATATTAAAAATCCGGAAAACAAAATAAAGAAAGGATATAATCTCTTCATCAGCTCACACGATTATATCCGCAAAAAGGAGTGCTTTCTAATATTGTTTCAATATAGCCAAAGCAAAATATATCAATACAATAGTGTGAGGAGCACTCAAAAAAAAAATAGTAATAATTTGGCGCCAATGCAAAACGAGCAATCCTGTTTCTTTCTTTTTTTTTATTACTTTTTTTTTAAAATTATAATTAATTTTCTTAAATTATTATAAATGTATAATTAATTATCAAACTTATTAATTACAAACTTTAAATTACCTTGCGCACATCCATTTTCGGGCCCATCCAAGGTAACTAACAAATTTGACGCGCTTCAGTATTGCAGTAAGAACGTGCCATAAGATATCACTTTATTTATGCTTCTGTTTTCATAGTTTGTAATCTGGCAATCTTATTACGTAATCTTATTTAAATCATTCTAGAAAGATGCCGGAACGAGCAAGTTCATTTAAATTCGCTCCTCACTATGCAGATTTCCTCTCGTGTACTATTCTATAATCTCTTTACATTTTATTTTCTGTTTTTAGCTTGATATATTTGTTTATTTTTTACTTAATGTGTTCTAAGTTCGTTTCAATTTTTTTTTTGAGTGCTCCTCACACTATTGTATTGATATATTTTGCTTTGGCTATATTGATACAATATTAGAAAGCACTCCTTTTTGCGGATATAATCGTGTGAACTGATGAAGAGATTATATCCTTTCTTTATTTTGTTTTTCGGATTTTTAATTTTTTTTCCCTCCATTTTTTCTCAATTTCTTAGCTTCTTAGCTTATATATATATATATATATATATATATATATATATATATATATATATATATATATATATATATATATATATATATATATATATATATACTTACTTTAATAACTCCTCAACTTATCAACTCTTTCATATTAAAGTTAAGCGTACAAATCGAGGTAAACGGGGATCAGGAAGTAATAGAAACTCAATTATTATTATATTAACAAATTAAATAAAAATTTTATTTCTAATATGGAAAAAGATTTTAATAAACATTATAATATTTAACTAATTAAAAATTTTGCTTACTCCCTTAAGAATAATGATGTATATAAGCGTCAAGATCTTATTATGAACTTTTCTTTTATTAATTTGCATTTCAAAATTCTTTGTTTCGATCTTGTAAAAGCAAAAATGAGTAAAATGTCTCCAAATAAAAAGAAAAATTTTGATAATTTATATTTCGTTATTAACTTTCAAAACCCTAGTTTCGATAACATCGAATTTCAAATTATTTTTGAAAATTTTAACATAATTAAAAGCTTTAAATATAATAAATCTCTTGGTAGAACTATATTTAATTATAATGATATAAGCAAAAATTAAGGGAGGATTAATGTATCCAATTATGAATGTCGCTGTGAAGAAGAGAAATCTTTTGATTTTGTTGAAAAACATCATAAACATATTATTACTGGTAATTCAAATATTATAGTAAACTTAGAACTTAAGAATCTAATGATAAAAGGCATAAAATGTAGACAATTTACCATATATCAATTAATAAAATTCTAAAATGCTTTTTTAATGATCTCAATAGTTTTTGTTTAAAGATATCAAATAGATTCTCTTGATCTATAGGTATGCTAACAGAATGGAAGTGGGGTGTTTATTATTACTTTAAAAACTTTGTGTTCAATAATAAGGATAATTTAAATAACAGTAAGAATTGAACAAATTTTTCCAAAATTGTTCAATCAATTAAGCAACTATAAAAAAGTTTTGTAATTACTGCCTAATTTACTGATTCAAAGCTAACAATAATTATATAAGTCTTCTGTAAAAAATTCTATGTTGAACTTTTAATTATGGAGTAAGAAAATAGTAAAAATTTTAAACTTAGTTATTTAAATAATAGTATTGTCATTCAAAAATATTTAGCTTTATATCAGAGGTTAAAAATTAAAATTAGCAATTTACAATTTCCTTACTTAATTATCAGTCTTAAATTTCATAAAATTCCTATAAAATTTAGAGCAATCACATGTGGATCCAATACTTACCTAACTAAACCTGGCACCTTTTTCTCTAACTACTTAAATAAAATTATTAATAGTATTATTAAAGAAGGTTTTTCTTCGATTATCTCTAATAATCATCCGATTTTAGAATTCATTAACATAATAAAATTGATTCTATTGCGACTTTTGAATTCCAGGATCTTTTCAATAGCATTCCCCTTTCTAAACCAAAAGAAGTTCTTTTTGAATTATTGCTATGAATTTAAAAATATCCTTTATTGCGATTTTGATTATTAGGAAATTCTAATTAATTTTTGTCTTTTTAATAATTATCTTTACAATGGAAAGGATATTTTTCTTCAAATTGATGGAATACCACGTGGATCTAATTATTCATCTCTCTTAGCTAACTTATTTTTGCATTATTATGAAAAAAATTATACTGTTAATATTAAATTTGTTTTTAGATTTATTGATGATTTAATTATCTTTAATTTTCAATATTTACACAGAGGAATTAATCTTACTTCGTGATGATAATATTAATTTTTTTAGATTTGGGTATTACAAACAAAGAAAATATCTGCTTTGTTGACCATAAAAGAAATGCTTTTAATATAAATAAACTAATTACTTGGAATTTTCTAAAAACATCTATTTAAATACCATTTTTAATCAAATGAATAGAATTAAAAGAATATGTAGCAATATTTATTTATTCAAAAAACAAATAGACAATTTCTTTCAAAATTTGATGGAAAAAAAACAATGGTTACCCAACTAAAGTAATTGAAATCTATATAAAATCATTAAGTTAATTATATGTTATTGTAAATAAATTTACTAAAAAAACTTTTGTTAATTTATATAATTTTAACCATGCGCAAATCCATTTTCGGGCCCATCCTTGGTAACTAACAAATCAAACGCACTTCAGTACTGCAGTAAGAACGCACTATAAAACAAAACCCCTCTATTTATGCTTTTACCACAATTTGCGTTTCTGTTTTCATACTTTGTAATCTGACAATCTTGTTACGAAAATATTTTAAATCATTCTTGAAAAATTTCCTGTTCATGTAAGTTCATTTGAATTCGCTACTCGCTTTATAGATTTCGTTTCATGTTTTAATGTTTTTTCGCGATATTTTTACTTTATGTGTTCTATTTTATTTATTGTAAATGTTTTGTAAAAAAGTTTTTTGAGTGCTCCTCACACTATTGTATTGATATATTTTGCTTTGACTATATTGATACAATATTAGAAAGCACTCCTTTTTACGCATATAATCGCGTGAGCTGATGAAAAGATTATAACATTTATTTTTCGGATTTTTGTTAATTTTTTTCCAGATTTTTTTCAGGTTTCTTCTTATTTTTATTTTATTATTATTTTTCTTCCCCCCTTTTTTTTCCATGTTTTCTCTACATTTTGAACTTGTAAGAATAAATAAGATTTTGGTTACTTTACCATTATTAGAGAAATTAGCAACTTTCGTTTGAACTACTCGTTTACATTTCTTAATTAAATTATATATATATATATATATATATATATACTTGGGTGCACCCTAATTTTAAAACGTCTTAGAAGTTTAGCTTCGACTTCCCTGTTTCATGAAAAAAAGGATGTGCAAACTTTTAGGTCAATCGGACCGTTATTGATGATGAAGTTCACTCAAAAAGCCCCTTTTCAGATTTTTTTTCTTTTCAATTATCTTATATTCTGGTAAATTTTTATAATTGGTGACTGTTATTCTTGTTAGGAGTTACATTTTTTCAAAACTTTCCTTTCTGTTACCTTGTACACATTTTCCTCTAGCGCCTTTTTGGGAGATGAATCATTGTCGCCAAGAAGACGTTTCAGTTCGGAACCCTTTAATTGTAAGACATTTTTTGAATGATTTCTTTCTAAATTTGTATCAACTTCATCAGATAATTTGTCTCACAAGATATGAAAAGATTTTTATGATTTCCAATCAAATCGTTGAAGCTTAACTACCTTTCAACAAGCTAATTTCAAGCGTGTGGGAAATATGGAATCATTAAGTATACGAGAAGATTTTAGTTCTTGCCAAAAAGTTCCTACAATAAGAACTGACCATTGCATATATAAGTTAGTCAAACTACATTAAAAGAGTTATTGTTTCTTCATCCATTAAATATTAATTTGAACCAGCTAATGTCTCTTTGTCTTTATTCTTGAAAAGGATTCTAAAAATATATATTTAGGGCGTGGATAAGGGGACACAGTTTCTTACACATGGTTATGATGAAATGGAGGAGTTGACCCTGTTAATTACAGTTATTTGATCAAATATTTTACTTCATTATTGAAGCGTTTGTTCAATTATTTTGAATACTATAATTTTTTTCTCTATCATTAGTTGAACAAATTACTATTAGAAAAAGATGGAAAAGGTATAAGATTTGTTTCATTATAATGTTGTAGTATAATTTTTAAAGCGATTTTTAGCCTGCAGTCTCTGGCTATATTATTAGACGCACTATAAGATTCTATGTAAAATTATAATTAGCAGGTGATACTATACAGCTGTATTGTTTTTACTCGGATGAAACCTGTTTGCATTTGTTTGCATGTTTGCTTTGTTTACGTTAAAATAAATACAAATAGGAAGTATATAAGTATATAAAAAATCTCCAGAATAAAAACCCATTAAATGTATGTTTAAATATAAAAGTATTGCATATAGACTCGTGCAAAACATGTAATTATTAAATAACTACAGCGCGTCGAATAATTTGATCTAATTATTATAATACCTGATATAATAAATAGTATTCCTTATTTATATCATATATCGTCTAATTTCTCCTATCGTCAAATTTATATTATATATCGTCTAATTTAACCAATTAATACACGAACGTAAGCAAGTGCAAACCGGTTTCAATCACATAAAAACAATAATGCTGTATAATATCACCTAATCATTATGATTTTACATAGAATCTTATAGTGCGTCTAATAATTTAGCCAGGGACTTTAATTTCATAGGATTGCTTTTGAATTATATTGATACAATTTTATATGTTAAGGGAAAAATGTAAGACCTATTATATCGTACAACTATGTGTTAATACCATTTACACATCAAAGGGAAAAACCGGTTTAAGTCCATTTTTTCACAAAAATAGTGATTGGATCGCCATAAGCTGCTTATTAAGGATCACTAAGTTTTGACGAATCAATAACGTGGAAAATCGGTTCTGCCCGAGAGCCGTGCTTTGAAAATACAGTTCCTGTCATCGTGCTGTGATCATTTCTCTATCCGAATCAACTTTCATGGATATAAACCGTTCTTCCTCACTGATTTTCAATTAATAAATAAAATTAAATAGAAACGTTTTAACAATGCTAAACGAGAAAGAAAATAAGAAAGAGGCATTACTTTAGTGAAATAATCCACAACTATATAACATACTATAGTACAATATCTATCACGCACGTACACGTAAAAAAATGTAGAATAACGAGGCGATACAAATAAATCTATAAAATTGAATAAAAACATAACTAAATAAGAGTGAAAAGGTGTAAAAAAAGAAAAAAAAACTCATATCGTAAAATTATGAAAAAATACACTTTTACCGAAAAAAATGAACCTAACGCGATTTCTTAGAAACAATAAAATAAAATAAAAAATTTTCGAGAGAAACTTTTCATATAAAAAAAATAATGTAAAAACTGAATGCATTTTTACCAAAGTGTATTGATTCTTTTCATCCAATATATACCATGAAATTATTGAAATCGGAAATAAAATTTAAAAAAAAATTATCGAAACATAAGACATCATTGAAAGTGAAAAGAAGAGAAGAAAAGAAAACTGTAGAATAAAGGTAAGAAAAATAAGAAATGTTTTTTAACTTTAGCAAGCAATGTCACTACTAAACTCATGTTGTAAAGAATATAAAACAATACAAACTACTAAATTCATATCATCAAATAATGTTCAATGTTAAATAACTACTCATAGATGTTAAACTAATAGCTGCAATTGTAAGCTTACTGAAGGGTAAAGAAAACCAACGCGATAACAGTCAATAAAATAATAATATTTTTTCAAAAACACAGCTTAAAAAAACGAAAATAAATGAATAAATGATTAAGTGCACCAGACTGTCTACAATCCTTTCAAATCGCCGAACTTCCCGGGAAATCAAGTTTCATTGCTTTGTTAATATTTTATATTTATGACGAGAGAATATTTCATTTTTCTAGCTAAACGTTTTTTTTTTTAACATGTTTTTTATTTAATATGCTATATTTTTATCAGAATATAAATACATTGAGCTTAAACTATACGATAAGTCCGATGTATTTTAAATTTTCTACATTACTCAAACCTTGTTGCAATTGAAAAGTTTTATTTTTATTGTAAGTAAAATATTTTAAAATAAAAGATGCATTTGTTTCTTATAAGAAAATTTTTCTACTAAGATATTATTCTTTGTAGAAAAATTCAAAACAAAATATATTAATACAAGTATATTTCTTGCTTTTAAAAAAAAATGGTTCGCAAAAAATAATTCACAATCCCGACAGTATTTCTTAACTACTGAAGAAGACATATGGCAACAGCAAATAAAAAACATGAATAGCAATAAATAAGAAGTTAAATGTTAGATCGGTAATATATTTTAAATATTTTTTTTAATTAAAGTGAGCTTATATTAGATTGATGGTAGACTGACTTCCATTCGAATAAAAATGTTCTTTGGCAGAAAAAGAGAAGGTGCTTTAATTTTAAACTAATGTATTTTAAAATCACATTTCAACAATCTCATTTATGCATATTTTCACAAGTTAAGACGTTAACTTTTTAAATATAAGAAATGATAGATTCATCAAAATCCATTTTTTTAATCATAATTAGAAGGGTTCGTTATAATTTCGAAATAAAAGCAGAAAATAAACTAAATCATAAAATTACGAATTTCTAAAGATATAATTGAAATAATAATGCACTAACATACCTTCACTTCTAAAACGAACCTCTTCTATCCTATGTCTAAACAACAGTATTCTACGAAAGAGTATTATTCAATATATATTTTAAGTCACGTGATAAACTCATTTCTGATTGGTAGTTATATAAAAATTAATTTCACAAGATCCAATCCAACTTTTCCGAGAAACGGTTTGAAAAGATCTTTTTCCAATGATTTCGATGTTATCATCAATTCTGAAAAAGGAGAATATTTTATTCAATTTTTTTTTTTTTTTTTTTTACTTCTCACTTTACTTAAACATCTGAGATGTTGATATGGTTTATGGAATCATAATTTTCTTTCAATATTTTTATTTCATCAGCAATGCTTTGGATATAAGATTTATATAAGTGAAATTAAATTGCAAAAATTTATTGTTTTGAAAAGAGTTTCTATTTATATAATGTGAGAATAAATTTTGATAATAAAAGTTAACACCAATTTGTTTTGTTTTTAAACATTCTTTTAACATAAAAATTTTATTATTTTTAAAGTCGATAAAAAATTATTTAAATTAGAATTTGACTCTATTAAATTGCTATTAATGATTGTTTACTATCGAAAGTTTAATTGTAAATAAACAAAATTTTAGTTTGTTGAGATAAATTTTACATGTTTATTTTTATTACTAATTTCATTCATAAAATTAAATTATTAATTATATTTTTTTCAACTAAATTCACAAATTCATTTTAAATACTAATTCTTGCATCCTAAATAATTAAATTTTATTAAAATTAAATCTGAAAAAGGTATATTTCTTTTAAATATTTAATGAATATAATTATTCAATGAATTAGTTTTTTAATTAATGTTTAAGTTTTAGAGTGAGTTTAATTATTTTAAATTTAAGCTTGATCGAAATTTTGAAATTTCAGTAATAAGATGATATTTTAATTAAAAAATTTGAATAATTTAATATTTTTAGTCAGCAAAATGTAAAAAAAATTAATTTGTGTTAAAGCGGAATTTTTATCTCCCAAAAAAGTGCCACTACTTCCGATGTTTTCAATAATATTTCTGTGATATTATCTTAACCCTTTTATGCCAGATGTACTACTTTTTTGAAACGCTTTGTTTAAGAATTTCAAAAGGGAACAACATTTGTCAGAGCTCTTCAAAATTATACAAGACATATCCTGAGTATTTGTTCTTGATATATATCTATGGATGGCAGCACATTTTCAAAATTAAAACGGTGAAATTGATGTTTTTACACCAGAACAATTAATTATCAGATATATATATATCAGATATATATATATCAGATATATATATATATATATATATATGTAATAACAGAGCTTCATCCCTGTTATCAGTGGTGTATTTAGCTTTAATAATGCAGTCGTAAGCCATGTTACACACAAAAAATCTTTATTAATGGTAGTAGGCTGGTATCGATAACACTTCACATCCACACTCCGCAAGGGAGGGGGTGGACAAGACTTTGGACAATTCCGGAACAACTTTTCAGGATCACAACATGATGGAAAAAGCCATGCGAAAAGCATTGCTCTCGCTTTTATACTAACACAGATTTGAGTAAACAGGCACAGTCGTTGGCATTCTTGTATCCTTACGCATTAAGGAAAATCATTTCATGCTTCCTTATATGGAAGTAAAAGGGGGAGAGATTCTATAAATAACTCAATCGTATGTTTATCAGCCTTGACTTCCCAAAATAGAATCTCTCTACGCTTATTCTTTAACAAAGACATTTTATGAAATCGAAAGAGATTTAATTCTTTTATTAATACAAAAGTATTATACTTTTTGTATTACATCCCCCCCAAAAAAGATTTTTGGCAAGCCAAAAAGAAATCATAATAAAATTTAGAATTCTCTGAACTTTTAAAATTTATGTTGGTACGACTGTTCCTTTTCACTAATACAAATAACATTTCTTCAATTATCTGTAAAAAAAACTATATACAATGACAACAATAAAAACATGATAATACAATTTATCTGTTTAGGCAACTAAACAGAAAGAAAAATAAAGCATATTTTTATAACTAATCTACTAAAATTTTCAAAAATTTTTCACACAAAAATATACATAATTTTTATGGAAACGAACTGGACAACAAGTGTCTTTACTCAGAATTTAAGATTCTGTATGGTTAAAGGGTTATATACTTAATGAAAATCTGTATTCCCCGTTTAAATGGAGGAAAACAGAATTTCATGAAGCACAGTGATATTGAGAGATCCAGACGGGTCAATCCAAAAATATTTTATAATACTTTTCTCAACTTGTTGAGAAAAAAAAGGTTCAACTTTCATCGCCCTCACATCCAATTGATGTTGAGGTAAATCTCCACACGCGATTCGGATCTCCCAAAAAAAATATAGGGTGTACTTCTTCCATTGAAGAAAGTAACATATTTTGTTTTGTTTTGTACACTATTCATGATTTAATTTCAACATTTGTGGGTTGTTGTATTTCCTAAGATTTGATACATGTACTATTTCAAAATTTTGTTTACTTAAACAATTCTTTTTATTTATTTTGTAATTAGCTTCTGAAATTTTTTGAAGAATTTTATACGGTCCACTAAAAGGAGGTGACAACTTCCTCGTATTAGGATAAGTAAATTCCTCAAACATAACTAATTCGTCAGTTTTAAAGTCTATATCTAAAAATCTAGCATCATAGTAAATTTTATTTCTTTCATGATATTCTTTAGTTCTTTGAATTGCTATTTTTTTAGCTTCCTCAACAGGTAGATAGATTTCTTCATTTAAAGGATTTTCATAGGGGAGTCTACCATGCATGAGGTAAGCAGGTGGAAATTTTGTCACAGAATGGGGAGTTAAGTTATAAGTATTAACTATATCTTTTAACAAAGTAGGCCATGGAGTTTTAGTAGGTTTCTCATTGATTTTACACTTTAAACATGTAATTATTGTTTGACCAAGGCGTTCTACCTTGCCATTTGACTGCGGATGATGTGCAGTTGTCAATAATTGTTGAATCTTATTATGTTTCAAAAATTTTTTAAAATGAGAAGACGTAAAGGCGGCGTTTCGATCACTCAACAAGGATTTAGGTATTTGATTTTGAAAAATTTGATGTAAAAAATTAGTATACGTTTCTGAACTAATGGATTTTGACGCAAAAGCCCAAATGTATCTTGTTAGGTGGTCAATAATTAAAGTTAAATATTTTTTTGTTGAATTATAATAATTCAATCCACCAACACTATCTATTGCTATTAAGTCAAAAGACTGATTCACAGGGGGTAAGGATTGTAATAATCCAAATCTTTTTTGGCGCGGTTTTTTATTTAATTGGCACGTATGACAATGTTTACAAAATTTTGTTATATCTGATGTTATGTTATTCCAATAATAAACAGGGGTTATTAAGTTAATCATTTTCTGCACTCCTGGATGGTTAAATTTATCATGAGTAATTTGCAGAAGTTTTAATCTCAACGAAAATGGAACAACTATTTTAGTAAAATTTTTCTTACGTATACATAAAACATCATTGATATCAACAAAATTACCTTGTAAGTTATCTTTCCTTTGAGCTTCAATTATTTCATTCAATTTTAACAAATGTGAAACATGAACATTATTTTTACTATTACATTTGACAAGTGAATGTGTTGCATCTCTTGAAAGCCAATCTGCTTCAAAATTAGTAGAACCTTTTGTGTATTTAATATCATATTCATACATACTTAACAATAATGACCATCTAAACAATCTACCTTTTAAATTTTTAACATTTTTTAGCCAAACCAAAGCAGCATGGTCAGTATGTATGGTGAATTTCTGGCCAAACAGGTAATGATGGAATTTATTTAGAGAATCGACTATAGCAAGACATTCAAGTTCTGTAATTGCATAATTTTTTTCATAGTCTCTTAAGGAGCGAGAATGAAAAGCTACAGGATGCAATACACCACATTCATCTGTCTGTTTTAACACAGCTCCAATTCCAATTAACGATGCATCAACAAAAAGATGACATTCATGAATAGGATTAAAAATTTTCAAAATTGGTTTACAAATAATAGCATTTTTTTAACAGTTCAAAAGATTGTTGATATTTTTCTGACCACACCCATTTTACATCTTTCTTTAACAAGTTGTTTAAAGGATGTCGAATATTTGCATAACCATCAATAAATTTATTGTAAACATTTATTGATCCAAGAAATCTTTGCAATTATTTTACATTTTTAGGGGGCATTAATTTTTTAATCATCTCAATATTATGGTTATCGGGTGATACAATCCCATTGCTTATTTCATATCCTAAAAATTCTATTTGTTTTTGCAAAAATGAACATTTTGAAAGTTTTAATTTCAAGTTTTCTTGTTTACAAATATCGAAAATCTTTTTAAGATGGGTTAAATGTTCATCATAAGAATTAGAAAATATAATAATATCATCAAAATAGTTCGCAGCAAATTTAATTTTATGTTTATTTAAAATTCTACGAATTGTACGTTGAAAAATGCTTGGTGCATTCTTCCAGCCAAAAGGTAATCTTAAGTATTCAAATAGACCGTTGTGAGTAGCGAATGCTAATTTCTCAGTGTCATCAGAATGAATACGAACATGATGATATCCCTGTGATAAATCTATTTTAGAAAAATAACTACTATTAGACAATTTTTCAATTAAAGACTGTATTAAAGGTAGAGGTTCAGAATCTGTTTTTGTAATTTGGTTTAATTTCCTAAAGTCAATACATAAACGACTCTTTTTATTTTCATCTTTTTTAAAGACTAAAGTTACAGGGGCAGCATAAGGGGATGAACTTTCTTTTATAATGTTATTTTTTAACAATTCCTCTATTTGTACATCAATTTCCTGTTGTTGTTTTGGGGATGTTTTGTACGGCCTTAGAGATATAGGTAAATCTGAGGTTAACCTGACTCTTTGTGGTTCCATTCTGATTTCTCCCACGTCGTGTTTATGTTTTGCAAAAATATCATCATAACTTTTTAAAATTTCTTTTAAGTCCTCATTTTGTATTTTGTTCTCATTTTTTATTCTTTCGTCGATATTGACCTGGTAATGTGTGCACACATTACCTAGTACTATCTTCGAATCATTTGAAATTTTTGGACCTTCTTTCTTTTTCCTATTTTTCCTTTTCTTTTTATTTTTGTTATCCTTAACATTATTTTTTTCAATGTTTACTTTTACTAAAACATCTTTAACTTTTATTTTTTCAAAATGTTTACTTTTATTGAAACATCTTAAACTTCTATTTTTTTCAAAATGTTTACTTTTATTGAAACATCTTAAACTTTTATTTTTTTCACCATTTTTAACCCTAACACTTTGAGAATTTTGCTGTCTAATGTGCAAAGATAAGTTGTCACTGTTAGAATTAGCAGAGGTGATCAATCTCTTACCAAATTGAGTAACAACTGGCCCGACACAGTCAATAGACAAACAAAAATCCTTGCAAGTCTGCAACCCTAGTAAAGCATATGGTAAATCAGTATCAATTATAAAAAACTTAGCTGATTTAATAATTTCGCCTATCTTAAGGGGAAACTCACAAATTTTGTTAAGTGTTAATTGTCCTTTCGTTTGGATAACATTTAATTCCTCACATTTTTTAATAGGAATTTTTAGTTTTGACACAAGGTCTTTTGGTATTATATTCAATGTTGACCCGGTATCAACATTCAATAATATCTCGTTTTTTACATTTTCATTTTGTTTTGGTTTTGGACGTCCATTTAAGTATTTATTTTCCACTTTATATCCATTTAGGTATTTATTTTCGACTTGATATCCATTTAGGTATTTATTTTCCACTTGATATCCGGATATTATTAATTGCTATTGTTTATTTGTCATATTTTGAACGTTCATTTCAACAACATTAGGGTTGTTTACACACGAGGAGCCCATGTGAAACTGATTCAAAAATCCTTTCTTCGAACAGTATTTACACTGATTTATTGGGATCTCCTGTGTTGTATGATGTATTTTGGGTTTTGTCACATTCGGGGTTACACTTTTATTTTTAGGACAAGCCGGAGCTTTATGTCCTGGTGCATTACATTTAAAGCACCTAATGTCATATTTAGGGTTTTCCATTTTCTTCATGTATGGTCCCTTGTTATTTTGAAATTTATTTTTATCTAAGTCACTTTTAATTTTTTCATAGATTTTAAGTTTTTGTTTAAATTCAAAAAGATTATTGGCTCCATAAAGAATTGATTTATTATTTGTTTGGTCTGGTATTCCTTGAATCATGTAAGTGATTAGAGCTAAGTCATCAATATCACTTTGAGTGGCAATTTCTTTCATTTTAAGGAAATATTCTTGAAGAGTTTCATTATATCTTTGCTTTCTTTTTTGCAACATTGCATGTATTTCTGCACTATTACAATCAAATCCAAACTCTTCAAGCAAAAGATTTTTTAATTTTTCATATGAATTTAAACAACTTTCACTTCTTATTAATGTTAAGGCATTACCCTTTAAACATCTTTTCGCAAATAAAAATTTTTGCATATCAGATAATTTAAATAAATTGGCATGAGTTTCAAAATTTTCAAACCAAGAATTAATATTTTCGTGTTTTTCTCCTTTAAACATAGGAGTAACTGCTTCAATATCCGAAAAATTTACTATTAATTTAGTTTCTGTTTCTCTATTCTTTATATCCTTGCTAGAATTTTGACTATAGGATGCCATATCTTTATCAGTATAAACATGAGTTTGTATTTCTTTATCATCATATATTTTAGTATTTAAACTAACTTGCGTAAATTGACTTACACAAGTTTTAATTGGTAAATGTGATTCAAAATCAGTTTGAGTTTGTTTACATTGAAACTGATTAGTTTCATCCTCATCTTCAGAGGGATTTTCCATTACTATCGAATTTTTTAAGATATCAAAATCACATAAACAAGTTAAAATGTGCTTTGCAATTTCATCTTTATTTCCTTCACTGGAAATATTTAAAATGTCTGAAATTTTAACTAATTCCGAAAAATTGAAAGTATTACAAATTTCTTGTAATTTGTTTGAAAATTCTTCATCGCTAGGTTCAAAAGAAAATTCTGAAAAATTTAGAATTTTGTTACGGTTTAATCTAGAAAAATCATTAGGAAACAAAAGTTTAAATAATAACTTAATTTTGTTTGCCGTCACTAATTTAATTGACGTTTGAATCACATTTATTTCTTTAAAAAACATTTTAAATGCACGATAAAAAACAATATTATATCATCATTTTAAAGAAAAGCAATATAAATACAAGAAATACAATCTAACTATTCATAATAAAATATACTCAGTTATTCATAATGAAAATTTTAAAACACTACTCATCTCCGATATCGATAAACTATTCAATCATGCTAGTGAGAAAGAAACATAAGAGGATAAAAAAAAAATATATCTACAGTACTTTCTTTCCATTTTCCACACAGTGTCCTTTGACCTTCATGACTTTTTATGTTGAAGAGAAACAAAAAATATTATCCTTTTTTTGTTTTTAACGCGTACATTCACTTTTGTTTTCACAATTTGAGCACTACGGAATTGTAGGGTCATCGGTCATTTCCAGATTGGACACTGTAGGGTCATCTCGATCAACACTATGGGTTTCAGAGAGGCATGTGACGAGCTCGAGCCAACGTCAGCATTCTCACATCGATGAGGTGTAGTTAAAGATGGAGTGGTAAAACAGACCTTCCTTCATTCGTTTTTCACCGCGGACTAGGCACTTCTTTCTTTCGTCCTTCGTCCCCCGGGATGAGGTTTTATCAACGTTGTAGTCAGCCGGAAAATAGATAACAATGGTTTCCTCAGCAAGTAAACATCCTGGCGTCTTGTAATAACAGATCTTCATCCCTGTTATCAGTGGTGTATTTAGCTTTAATAATGCAGTCGTAAGCCATGTTACACACAAAAAATCTTTATTAATGGTAGTAGGCTGGTATCGATAACACTTCACATCCACACTCCGCAAGGGAGGGGGTGGACAAGACTTTGGACAATTCCGGAACAACTTTTCAGGATCACAACATGATGGAAAAAGCCATGCGAAAAGCATTGCTCTCGCTTTTATACTAACACAGATTTGAGTAAACAGGCACAGTCGTTGGCATTCTTGTATCCTTACGCATTAAGGAAAATCATTTCATGCTTCCTTATATGGAAGTAAAAGGGGGAGAGATTCTATAAATAACTCAATCGTATGTTTATCAGCCTTGACTTCCCAAAATAGAATCTCTCTACGCTTATTCTTTAACAAAGACATTTTATGAAATCGAAAGAGATTTAATTCTTTTATTAATACAAAAGTATTATACTTTTTGTATTACATATATATATATATATATATATATATATATATATATATATATATATATATATATATATATATATATATATATATATATATATATATATATATATATATATATATATATATATATACAAATTTGTGCTATGATTTCAAAGATTGTGATAGTGTGCAATATATTGAGAAATAAGAAAATATTTTAATAAATTTAGAAAGTTATAAAGTATTTATAGTTTTCCTTTTCTCATTATTACTAGAAATGAGAAGATGAAAGTCTCATTAAAAATATTAGGATATTTTTAAGAAATGATCTTAAAGCTTTTTACACATTGCGTCATGTTATGTACAGATATATTATAACAATTTAACATGATTAATTAAAATAATATCTGAAATATTTCTAAGCAAATAGGTAATGTGGTATCAAATTTGAAATTCGTGTTTCGTATGTTAGTTTTATTGTTACGTTATGCTTTATTAGTATTTATTTTAAAAGTTAATTTGAAATATGAGAATGAAATATTATAAATATATATTCATATAAAAATAAAAAGTTCAGTAATCAAAAACTCCACATACCTGTAAAAAAAAAAAAAAAAAAAATGGAAGGTTGTCTAGTGATGATGTGGTATTAGTGAACGGAGGATTTTGTTAGAATTTCGGATTAGCATTTTCTTTTTCGATTTTATATTTAAATTATTTTTTATATTTTGTGTTTTCAAGTTCTAACCGATAGTGTATTGTCCTGCGAATAGTGACATGGCATACAGCTTTTGCTGTTCACTTCGTTGTTATAATGAAGCATTTCTTTTAAAGGTATGGTGTGTTGTTGGCTGCTTATGTGTTACAACACAACAAAAATAAAAAGAAGAGATTGCCGTGTCGTGATCTGTGGCAGATTAATCGCCAAGTCTTGGCAACTTCCAGACAGAGGCCCACACGAAACTTAAAAAAGAAAAAAAAAATCACATTTTTATTTTTCCAATTTAAAATCAATTTTGCTCCTTGGCGATTAAAGTTGGCGCGGCAGATACGGAAATATCCCTTAATAATATCGCGAAAAAATGACATTGACCAAATTTCTTTGGTCATTATTAATAATAGCCGGTTAATGTGATAAATTCGCTTAATGTATTCACTTTAACCGGTTTATTTGGCTATTGTTAATATTGAGTGGTTAGTACTAATAATAACCGACTATTCAAATTGCCTGTATCATATCATATATATATATCCTACTATGTAGTATGTGATCTATACACACACATTATGAGCCTATTATATTAGGAAAACCCCTTACCTATTATAATAATAAGCCCATTTCATTCCATAAATAACCTTGTAACATAGTTTGTCAAATTATATTAGAGTTCTTTTCTACTTTCAATAATGATTTCTGACTACCACTATGTAGTCATAAAGAATCTTTTTTTTTTTTTTAACAAGAATGGCATACATCACCACCCCTTAAAAAAAGGATCATGCTTTGTTTTTTATATTATGATAGCTATATTATAATGTTATGATAGATATTTTATAATATTATGATATTATAGTATATGATAATATAATGTTATGAAATATATTATTATATTATGATAGTAATAAACAGCTGTTAAAAATATTATTTTCTTTGTTAGGTAACTACTATGGCGGACAAGAAAATTAAACATTTTGGAGGATGTCATTGTGGAGCTGTTCGATATAGTGCTTTAGCCTCATCTAAAGTTAGAGTGTATTCTTGCAAGTAAAAATCTAAATTACTACCATTATGTATTAGAAATTATCAGAAAAAAAAAAATTTTTTGACGATGTTTTACTGAATTTTTTTTCCGAATCTGTTTGTGAGGGGCAGGTCCTGATCTAGAGTTGCGGGGACCCTAGATCAGGTTGAAATAGTCAGGGCCCCTCGTTTTAATTAAAAACTAAATTTACATGTTGTTTAAGTATTTGGTTTTTCTAAAATTATTTATTACAAAAGTAAATTACGAATATTTGTAAATTTGAGTTAATATTTATTTCAATTTTTGTTAATATATAATAGATAGTTTTTAAGGAAAAATCCAAAAAGAAATCATTTGTGAAATTTTGGGGCCCCAAAATTGTGGGACTCTCATGATAGTCCTCTCAGGCCAATCATAATTTATCATAAGACATCATTCATCATTTATCATAATAATATGATATTATATATATTATATATGATATATATATATTATATATGATATTATATCATATATGTAATATCCCAATTTATCTTAAGGCATACCATAAGGCAATTCCAATCGAGTTCTTCTTCCCCGAGCGTCTCAGAAATACTCTATTGGTTTGAGATTTGGAGATCTGGTAAGTCTCACTGCACAACTGAAAAACGATTATAGGACTCTCAATACTTCAAACCAGTAAAAGTGATTCTCTCATTCAGTCAATAAACTATTACCCGAAACCACCACAATAAAGTGTCCTTTAAAAGTGGAAACAATTGGAACTTCTAAACTATTTTATTTGCTATTTGGAATGTAAGACCACTAAGAGGGGGTACTATTCCCTTTATTAACTCGTTTTTTCACTTTAATTCTGTTTCATACCTTCTAACTCGGCTGAATGATCAGACGTATATATTGCAACTGTTTCTTAATTATTTTATTCGTACAATATCATATTAAATTGAGTGCGCAAAAAAGAAACAAAAGTGCGTGTTGTGGCTATTTCAAGAATGCTTAAGAATTTCCCAATAGCTAAAATTTATATTAATTATAACCCAAGCCCGGTCGGATTTGGACTGAAGTAACGTGACTACGAATCCAGAGGAGACAAGTAATCATTAAATAAAAAGATACAATTTTATTTAGTACGAGTTAAGCAATTATTAATAATTAAGAATATAGAGAACTTAGCAAGAGGTATTTTTAAAATGAGGTGAGGTAATGAGGAGGAGGCCTACAAGTCAACATGAGAAAGTAATATTCAAAAGTACTCTCACCATACATCTGCGGAGGGGGGGGGGGTTTCCTTCTGGCCTCTTTTAACGACATCCAGTTAGTTACACTTCTTCATCCATCTGCTCTTTTGTCATCTTCCTCGTCTTTAGCTAACCTCGGTCCCCTTTCCATTGGATGGGATCCTTCTCCAACGAGGGTGTTAGCTTGATCCCCCACCGCAGATTATTGGTCAAACAACCTAAAAGAAATAAAGACCGACAGGGTCACTATTGCCCTTGCCGCCCGACTACCTGGCGACTGCCCCTGGCTTTGACGGCAAATTCCACCGCCTTTTTCTCACGCTTTCCAGGCCTCCCTCCTTTACAATAAATCTTCTTAAAAGTGACCATGTCACTACCACATCTCACCCCTTCCTTAACAAAAAAATTTAAAAAAAAAAAAATTATACATAGATAATTCAATATTTCTTGTACAATATTAGAAACTTAAAACCTTACCAACGGTTTTACAAACCTAAAAAGAATAAAAACAATTATAATAATTTTTTTTTTCTTTCTTTCCAGCTTCTTTAAGTGAGTGCCCGTGCACTGACACTCGCCCAATCAGCATAGAAAGGGAGGGAAAAAAATGTATCATTCAAAACATTAAAAAAGTTAATAATAGAACTCATGTAAATGGGTAAGAGTCAGTTCACATTATGTAGATAAGTAATCGTCACTGCACAATTGTAGATAGGTAAGAGTCATTTCACAATTGATACCCTCTTCATAGTCACAATGCACTGTCACAAATGATCACTAGTCTAGTGAAATTTTCACTCCTGCAGTATGAATCCCCTTTCTGTTTCCCGAACAACATCACGTTTTTGGTATCTTTTCTTCTCGCACACGTCAGTACACAAAGGGTTAGACCTTCCTTCTGTCAGCTGCAATGGATGATTCTATCCCATACCTTTCAGGACGTTCATTGTTTCTCACACCCTTTTCGGAGCATTACGGGTACTCCATGCCATCATCAACAAAAGTTCTATGCAGGTGGCTTTCCATTCTTTTTCACTCGTTTACTATTACTTCGTCACCCCTGAGATTTTTTTTGGAACTTTGACCACTGGAATTTGAGGCGCCAAAGGACCCTAGGCGTGTAGTCTCGCAATCACTCCTGTCATTGCCGCTTATATCCACAGAAAAGAAAAAAAAAAAGGTCCCATGAATAGTTCCAAGAAGGCGAATGTGTCGTCGTAGTAAAACAGTTTTTTTTTTCTCTTTCTTTTTTTTTTCAGTGACATCTTGTATTTTTCTTATAGAGGGACATTAACTTTTTTTTTTTTTTTTTTTATATATGTCTATCTCCTGTCAACCTTTTTGGCCTCTCCTCACCACAAAACAAACACCATATACATTTACATATTTATAAAAAAAAAAAAATTTATTTTTATTATTATTATTTACACTAATCATTCTCATTTTTAACTTTTTCCTCATAAATTTAATTTATTCTTAAATGAGGTAATCTTTCTTGCATTTTTTTTATTCTTCGTGTATTAACCTTTATTATTCTTGAAAAGTTCCTATCCATTGATTTTAAAGATAATAAATTTGGTGAATGTACTCTAAATACCTCAAAAGGACCGTCAAATTTTGTTCTAAAACGAGTTTTATTCTCTACAAAAACTTTGTCGCCCATTTTAAATTCACTTTTAACTGCTTTTTTCCTTTGTCTTTCGTTTTGCAAATCTCTGGAGGTTATCATATTTTTTTCAGCTTGTTTACTGACAGATTCTATTGTCTTTACTGTATCGAAATAATACTTATTGTAATTACAATAGTCGGATTCAATTTTTTGTCCCCAAGTATCTGTTAATAGTTCTAGCTTCCTACCAAAGAATATTTGATTGGGGCTGAATTTCGTAGATGGGTGCAAAGATTCATTGTAGAATGACTGGTGAAGCATCACCGCTAAATCAAAATCTCTATCTTCTAAGGCGCTAGCATAAATTGTCTTTTTTAGTGAACTATGTATTCGTTCCAACTTACCATTTAAATTTGGGTTATAGCTACTAGTCCGCATAATCTTAATTTTCAAGCGTTCATTAATTGCTTCATAAATTTCAGATAAAAATTGACTACCCCTATCAGATAAAATTGCTTCGATTCTCCCAAAATTACACTGATATTCTAACAATTTGGACGTTACGATATGTGTTTTAATACTAGACACTGGGTATAATTGTATTCGCCGCGAAAAATGATCTATCATTGAAATGACATGTTTCCCATTCGGAAAAATACCACACATATCAATACTAAGAATCGATCCCGGTTTCCTTGGAAGAGGAGTGTTTCCAAACTCCCTTTGCTTTTGTTTAGTTGGTTTAACCTGACAACAAATTTCACAAGACGCAACGTAATTCCTTATGTCACGATATAATCCCTTCCACCAAAATTGTCTTTGAATTAAATGAAAAGTCTTGTCTGCGCCCAAGTGTGATAAGTGCATATTTTGTATTATAGTACGCCGTAAACAACTCGGTACAACGATTTGTTTGACAAACTCTTTATTAACATCAATTTTTCCTAAATGCATTAATAACCCTGACTCATCTATATAGAATCTTTCCGTATTTTGTTTAATAGGCAATTTCCCACTGACTATTCCTTTTTTAAATTTAATTATTTCTTTGTCTTCCAAGGACTCTTTGAGCAATATCGACCTATCGATGATATTATCATTCTCATTCTTTTTTTTTCCTTCTTCTTTTATTAACGCAACTTGCTTTATAATAGTTTCCCCTTTCTCATTCTGCTTTTCATGCAGCTCATTTGTTACACTCTTAGGGGTCCGCGCTTTCTTATTCTCCTGTTTCTTACCCTGCTCCTTTTGACTCTCCTTGTCATTCAACTGATTATTATCCTCCTGACTGAAGTCAACAAATCGCGATAGGTAATCTATTAAATGATTGTCTACACCTGCTATATGTTCAATTTGAAAATCATACTCAGCCAAATACAATAACCACCGACCTATAATTGCGGGGGGATTGTCCAATTTTAAATTATGTAAGAGTGGCTTATGATCGGTTTTTATTATGAATTTTTCCCCAAATAGGTACTCTCGAAAGTATTTAACTGCCTCGTATACCGCTAATAACTCAAGTTTAACCGCTGAATATTTCGATTCACTAATTTTCAATTTTCTTGAAAAAAACTTAATTGGTCTCAGGGTGTTATCTACTTTTTGGGCTAACATTCCTGCAATCGCCGTAGCTGATGCGTCCGTATTTACATAATAGGTACTATGTGGAATTGGTTGAATCACAAATGGGGCGTCTTGAAATAAATTTTGCAGCGTACGGAATGATTCTTCACACTCGGTTGTCCATTTAAATTTTTGCTTTTTACTCATCAATTTTTCCAGTGGGGCTGCGATCTCTGCACAACGTGGTATTAATGACCTATAAAAATTTACGACTCCCATAAATTTATGAACTTGTTTTGCCGTTTGTGGTCTTAAAAACTGTATGATCTTCTGAATATTGTCTACCGATGGCGTAATCCCCTCTTTTGATACTACATGTCCTAAAAATTTGATTTTTGTTTGAAAAAATTTACACTTTTCTGGGGATAAAGTTAAATTAAACTTTCTCAATCTCTCAAAAATAGCATTTAATCTTTCCATCATCTCATCAAACGAATCGGCCAGAATAATAATATCATCCAAATAATTATAGATTCCTAGGCTATCTAAATCTTTTAAAACGTGTTCCCTCATTAGTTTAGAAAAATATGCCGCACTGTTCTTTAATCCGAATACCAGTTTAGTAAATTGAAATTTTCCGAAAATGGATGTAAAAGCAAGGTATTTCCTATCATCTTCTGACATTTCTAATTGGTAGAAAGCTGAACTTAAGTCAACTGAGCAATAATATTTTGCTCCTGCCATATTTTTCAACAAATCTGAAATTTTGGGAAGTGGTACGGGGGACAACTCTATTACCGAATTTAATGCCCTTAAATCTAATGCGAGGCGGTATTTAACTTCCTTCGTTTTATCTTCCGATCGTTTCTTCACCAATAAAATTGGTGAAGCCCACATACTATCTGTTTTTTCTATTATTCCCGCCTGCTCTAGTTCTCCTAGTTGTTTTCTTAACTCCGGCTGCAATTTAAAAGGCACAGGATATGGTTTTGATGTTACGGGTTTGTTGCAATTTACGTTTATTTTTGTCTTAACGATGTCTGCTTTCCCTAATGATTTAAAAGATTTTGAAAAAACGTTATAATATTTCGATAGCAACGTTGACAACTGTTCTTTCTGATTAGGATCCAAATGATTTAAGTTAAAATCCTTTAAATTAAACTCCGATTTTCTTAACTTTTTTACCTCTTCCGAAACAATCTGAATAACATTTATGTGAGTTTTCTTATTTTCGTCCTTTGGAACGTTTTCAACATCAATAATCTCGATTTCATGTTCGAGATACCCCAGTTTCATCTGTTTATTTATCGTTACAGCCTTTTCAGAACAATTAGTGATAGCTATGGCTATTTCTCCATTTTTAGTTTTCACTACGGCTTCTTCTGTGTTCAAAGGTAATTTTAATATTTTTGGAGTAAACAAATAATCTTTATCCTCAATTGAATCTCGAGGTCTTAAAACTACAAATTCCGTATTGTGACCCTCAATTTTTATCTTATTTTTACTTACCATAACTATGCTATTTACGCACTTCTCTTCGCTCGTTCCCATACTAATTACAACATTTCCTATTTTTATACAATTATTCCTCGTATCGATTATTAATTTATATTTTCTCATAGTAGGATATCCTAAAATCGCATCATACTGTACAAATTTATTTCTAGTAACATAAAAAATATCGGATATTTCAGCCTCCCCTAAATTAAAACGTAGTTTAACACACGCTACATATTTTATTTCCTCTCCAGTTAATGAGCGGATATCCGTTCCTTTCACATCCATTTGTATTTCACAAAACTTTTCTAATTCATTATATTTTTGTTCACTTAACAAATTAACTGCCGCTCCCGTATCTACTAGCATTTTTCATTCTGTGTATGCATTATGATCCATGACCTGATCTTCATTTATTCTATGTAAACATTTTCCTACGATCAATGGTATTTTATAGTCGCTACTTATTGCCGATACATTCGGTATTATTTTGGTACTATTTTTAATCCCTTGATTTAATTGTAAGTTTTTTGTACAATTCTTATAATCAATCAATTTGCAAATATCTTTATTGAGTGTTACGTTTCCTGAAATACCCTTCTGGATGATTTTCTTATCTTTTATCTCCTCAACTACTGATTTTACCTCAGTTATCTGCCCCCGAGGATTTTCGAAGCAGCCATTTAGTTTAAATTCCGATTATTGCCCCTGTACGACCCTCTACTTCTATTGATGTTACCCCGTTGATGTTGATAAGTTGGTCTATTCATGAAAGCACTCTGCTCCTCAACCATTCCACGCCTACTCTGCGGGTTATAACTGCTGCGCTGAAAGCGATCGTTTGTTGCTCGCTCTCTATTGTTTGCTGCTCTATTTAGAGTACTGCAAACTCTTTGCAATTCAAAACAATCCTTAGCGAAATGATTACTTTTTCCGCAATACATGCAAAACATGTGATTTGAAGCAGCTAAAGATTGATGGTTTGTCGACTGTTCAGGAGTTGCATGCATGTTGTTTACTCCTACAGCGTTAATTCTCAACCTAGCAAACATTTCGCTGGCAGATTGACATTTTAAAGCTGTTTCGACGGCCTCGTTAAAATTATTCGGTCCTTTTAATACTACCTCTCTTTGCAATTCTGGTAGTATCCCTTCAATAAATTTTGCTAATAGGATTTTGTCTAACATTTGACTAGCTTCCTGAGATATCACGTTACTTGCCCCCATAAACTGTGTTCCTGCTCTTTTAATTCTTTCTGCAAAATCCCTCACTGACTCATGCTCTCTCATGGCCATGTTTGCGAATTGTAAGTTTAATTCAATTAATGATTGCTTCTTTGTGAAATGATCCTGAAATTTGTTTTTTACTTGCGTGTAAACATTACAATTAATTAAATCTGTATCCAAAATTAGAAATTGCCTTGCCGCGCAGTAGTTACTTTTTGCCGTTTCTGCGCCGACGGTGCCGACGGTGCCGAAGGTGCCGTCGAGTTGAGTTGAGTTGTTTCCCTCCTGCTGCTGAGTTGAGTTGAGTTGTTTCCCTCCTGCTGCTGAGTTGAGTTGAGTTGTTTCCCTCCTGATTTAGTTTTGGTTTCGGTTTCCAAAGTTTCTTACTTCCGGTGGCAACACTTAATTTAGTTTCGGTTTCTAAAGTTTCTTACTTCCGGTGGCAACACTTAATTTAGTTTCGGTTTCTAAAGTTTCTAAATTCCGGTGGCAACACATAATTAAGCATAGGTTTCGATTTTCTTTTTCAGTTTCGATTTCGATTTTTAAAAAACAGTCCATTTTAACCTATTTCTGTCATCTTGCTTATTTCTGCCCGCTTATAAATTAAGTTTCGGTTTTCCTTTTTTTATTATTATTTTTTAGCAGTGGCAACATTCATTTATATAAAATTACTATTAAGGATGGCAACACTTAATTAAGTTTTGGTTTTAAAAAAAAATAGGAAGACGGTTTTCTTTGACACCTCATGATTTTCGAGTGGTACCAGCTAGTGGTGCCATCTACTGGCACCGCCTAATTTTCGGTGGTGCCATCTACTGGCACTGCCTAATTTTCGGTGGTATCATTTAGTGGCGCCATCTAGTGATTAAAATAGCAACTAATTTCTAGATATAAATGTTTGTATTGATGGTGCCATCTAGTGTCAAAAATATTTACTAATTTCGTTCATTTAAATTGGAAAAATTTAATTATTAAAAATAAATAATATAAATGCTCATATTTAATTGAGGATTCGAACTCACCATCTCCAGGGCAAAATGCTTCCATGAGATACTGGTTTTTCAGGCACGCTAACCAGTATCCCAAAGACGCATACAGATACAAGGAACACTTATAGTTTTAAGGAAATAAGTTTAAACTCGCACGCGGTTACGGATAAAATTTCAGTTTAATCTTTTTTGTTGATTTTATTATGACACGGCAGCACTGACTATTTCTGCCCGCCTTACGAACTAGCTACTTTGATTTTTACTTACAGTTTCTATTTTAATATTACTTTAGAGTTGTGGCAACACTTTATTTATATTAATAAAAATGGCAACGGCTCCACAATGACGCTTCTAAATTGATGATGTAATATCATTTTCACTTTTACACGCTACGAATCGTGAGATATCCAGTTCAAACAAGATTCAACAGGGTTGGTCTTGGTCCATGACGTATGAGTATTGAATTCAGTTCTTTTTACTGACATGTTAGTCACGTGACTGTTTCAAATTTTATCATTGGATATTACTTATTTTACTTTGTTAGAATGGCAACAGCATTCTCTGCAATTATAGTATTATCATTTTGGAGTTCTTAGTTTACAAGCACACAACTCTCGTTTCTCGGTAGCGACGCACATTTAACATTGATAATGGTTAATATAAGCAGCGAGAAGAGAAAGATTGGAGATGTAAGTGAATCATCTACAACTGAGTTCAACAAGAAGTTAAGAACGAAAGTTTCAAATGTAAGTAATAAAAGTAAAATTTAATATATTTTTTTTTTTTCACTGTTGAAAGTATTATAATCTTTATTATGTAATTAAAAGCATTTTTCTTTTTTTTTTCTACTTTAGAGTAATGGAAAGTTTGCAGAAGATTGTATTCCAGAAGGAGGTCCATGTCTTATCCTGTTGAATCTTGATTCTGCGAGAAGGATGGTCGATAAGTATTACAATAGAAAAGGTATTTCTTCACTCTCAGAAAACACAATGAATATACACGGTTCAACACGTTATTTCTACCCACCACGTAGTAAAAATTCAAACAGGACGTACAGATATGTTTAAAAATATAGAATAAATGTTACTGTCATACATCATGAATAGTACTAACAATAGTAAGTGGACCACCTAAGAAGCACTTTACCAATACCTATCGTTCTCGCTTTTTGATAGCTGACAATGCGATTCGCAAGTTTTTGCTCCACCTACTCAAAACGTGTTTTAACCAGTGAAGATTCAGTATAAGCTCTCTGTAGTAAAACTAGAACGATTCAATAATACGATTTATTCGCACGTGATTTTTTAATTTAAAGATTATGAAACAGAATATATATATCTGTATCTGATTTTACGAAATTAAGATGGAGAACGATAAAATTGTTTGTGATCAATGTGGCACTACATTTACTGCCAGGAAAAGCCTATATCGTCATCAGCGATCTAAACATAATAAGGAAATTCATCAGTGTGATCACTGTGGTGGAAATTTTAGTCGTCGTGACGTACTTTTGAAGCATGTTAAATTACATTGTAAAAGGAAAGCATCTAATGCTGAAGCTTCAAATGCACCAGCACTTAAGAAAACTAAAATACCTTTTTCGGGAGTTGGAGAAGCAAGCACCAGCACAGCCCATAGACAGGAACTACGCAGGCCCAATGTAACAGCTTTAAACAATCGGGTGAAAACTTGGAACATTGAAAATTGGGACGGACTCAAAGACATTAGAGAATTTTTAAATTCTCTTCAAGAAGAAGTAATTGAGCTCATCATTCGCGAATTGTCTGAAAATGATTTAAAAGTTAATTGTCGATTGATGTGCATTTATGAAAACACAATGGGTCCTGTCCCGCTGACTGAAGAAAAGTGCTTCAAGACAAAAAACACGGTTGTGGTTCAATCGACAGATTTAAGGGAATTATATTCATGGACCATGGAAAAATTAATTCGAGAAAGCGAAGAATTTCTGCTGAAAGAGTCAGGATGGGTTTTAAAAGAGATACTCTCTTTGGAAGTGAGAGTCAACAAATATAATCCCCTAAGAGGTTCTACTTACATTGAACTCCCAGCCGTCATCAAAAGGAAACATGCCGTTTTGAATATTCAAAACAATGACAATCGCTGTTTTGAATGGGCAGTTCTTTCTGCACTACACCCTGTGACAGATCACCATAATCATCCTTATAGAACGATGCATTATGAACAATTTTTACACGAGTTAAAGTTTGATGGTTTAGAGTTCCCCGTAAAACTCATGGACATTAAGAAGTTCGAGAAAATGAACGATATATCTATCAATGTATACGGTTTAGACAAAAAAATGAAAGTGTTTCCATTGGTTATCACCAAGGAAGAACGAGAAAGGCATGTGGACTTGTTATACATAACTTCCGACTCCACTTCACATTACACTTGGATAAAAGATCTTTCTCGTCTGGTATCCACACAGATTTCCTTAAATTATCATAGGAAATTTATCTGTAAACTATGTCTACTGCATTTTGGTAGTTCAGAGCTACTTTTGAAACATCAGAAGGACTGTCAACAGCATGATGCCATTCGAGTGGAAATGCCCAAAGACAAAACTTTAACGTTTGAAAATGTTAGGCATACTTTCGAGGTGCCCTACGTGGCTTTTGCTGATTTTGAAAGTTTCACGAAACCAATCGACACTTGTGATCCCTCCAATGAACATTCATACATGTCTGCTTACCAAAAACATGAGCCATATAGTTTTTGCTATTATATCACCTATTGTGGAGGTCATTACAAAGATCCAGTTTTATACAGAGGGCCTGATGCAGCCAAAGTGTTCTTCGAAGCTATGCAAGAGGAAGCTCGAGAAATCCAAACAATCTACAAGAACACTATACCTATGCAATCTCTTTCTTTGTTAGAAATAGAGGAGTATGAGACCGCTGCGTGCTGCTATATGTGCCAGAAAAAGTTCTCGCCGGAAAATATTAAAGTAAGTAACATTCTTAATATAATTTTTTCTTTTATTACTTAAATTATAAGAACAAAATTTATCTCGTTGGTATTCTAACTAAAAATATATGTAGTAATATATATTAGCCTAATGTAAACAAAAAAAAAAAAAAAAGAACTTATTATAGTCTATTGTGTTAGATTAGAATTTATGATTATACGTATATTTTAACAGATATGCTGGGAAATTTTTCTTCTTCTTTTTTAGGTTAACTAAAATACAATTTTTTTTTTAAAGGAAAACAAAAAAAAAAGATAAAATAAATAAATAAATAAATAAAAAGAGAAAAAAAAAACATATTCTTTATTTATATATATTCAGATGATTAAAATTTTTTTAGGTTCATGATCATTGTCATGTTACTGGTCGTTATAGAGGAGCAAGCTGTGCTCGTTGTAATTTGAAGGCAAAGATCCCGGATTTCCTGCCAGTTTTCTTTCATAACTTAAGCGGTTATGATAGTCATCTTTTTGTAAGAGAACTAGGAGAAGATGAGGAAGATATTGATGTCATTCCTCAAAATACCGAGAAATATATATCTTTCTCAAAAAAGATTAAAGGTGGCTTCAAAATTCGCTTCCTAGATTCGTTTCGCTTCATGCCAAGCGGTTTGGATGAATTATCCAAAAATCTCAATTCAAATGACTTCCATTCAGTTCGGCAATTTTTTCCCGTAGACAAAGCCTCACTAATCCTCAGAAAAGGTGTTTTCCCTTATGATTATATAGTTGATCATAGCAAATTTAGCGAGAGATCTCTACCCCCTAAAGAATGTTTTTTTAACAAATTAAATGAAGAGCCCATCACAGACGATGAGTACGCTTATGCATGTGAAATTTGGAAGACTTTTAATTTTACAACACTCGGCGACTATTCTGATCATTATTTAAAAACTGATGTTCTACTTCTAGTGGACATTTTTCAAAATTTCCGTAAAGTTTGTATGGGTACTTACTCATTAGATCCCGCGTGGTACTATACGTCCCCGGGTTTATCTTGGGATGCCATGCTTAAAATAACAAAAATAGAAATAGAGATATTTCAAGATTACGACATGCTACTTTTTGTAGAAAAGGGAACGAGGGGAGGAATTTCGCAATGTTCGAAGCGTTATGCAAGAGCAAATAACAAATTTATGATCGATTATGATAGTTCAAAGCCCGATAATTATATCATGTACCTAGATGCCAATAATCTTTATGGTTGGGCTATGTCCCAACCCCTACCCCTTAAAAATTTTAAATGGGTTGACCCGCAAACGGTCGACATCACCCAAATTTCTGATGATAATAGCCAGGGATACATTTTAGAAGTTGATCTTCTATATCCTGACACACTTCATGATGCCCACTCTGATTTGCCTTTTGCCCCTGAAACTGCATTACCTCCCGATTGCACAGAAAAAAGATTGATGACTACTTTTTGGGAAAAAAAAAAGGTTATGTCATACACTATAGAAATTTAAAGCAATGCTTGAAATTTGGGTTGGAAGTAAAAAAAGTTCACCGGGTGTTACAATTTGATCAAGCCCCGTTCTTAAAACCATATATAGATTTGAATACACAGAAGCGATCTCTATCCAAAAATGATTTCGAAAAGAGCTTTTATAAGCTCATGAACAACTCCATATTCGGCAAGACTATGGAAAACATCCGGAAGAGGGTAGATGTGAGGCTCTGTTCTAATGGAAAAAAGGCTGAAAAATTGATAGCAAAACCTAATTTTCACGATAGAACCATTTTCAGTGAAAATTTGGTTGCTTTCCACATGCAAAAAACACATCTCGTTTTTAACAAGCCTATTGCTATTGGAATGAGTATTTTAGACATCTCGAAAATATTAATGTACTCATTCCACTATGAAAACATGAAGCCAAAGTATGGGGAGAACTTACATCTTTTATACATGGATACGGACAGTTTCGTATACAGCATTGAAACATCTAACATCTATGAGGATATCAAAAATGATATATCGCATTACGATACCTCCGACTATCCAGCTAATAATCCTTATCAAATGCCCCGAATAAATAAAAAAGTGCTTGGTAAGATGAAAGATGAATGCCAGGGAAAAATAATGACCGAGTTTATCGGTTTAAGATCGAAATCATATGCCTATAAAATTGAAGGCGAAGTTACGAAGAAATTAAAAGGCATCAAAAAATCAGTCATTAGGAATAAGATTTCCTTCGAAGATTATCAGAACTGTCTGTTTCTTAACAAGAATAAGATGACCACCATGAATCTAATTCGTTCAACCAAACATCAGGTTTTTTCAATTAAAGCTAATAAATTAGCTCTTTCGCCTAAAGATCAAAAAAGACATGTGCTCCCCGATGGTATAAATACTTTACCGTTTGGACATTACTCATTGTGAATCAATGATTGAAAAAAAATTACTTGTATTTATGTGCTTCTAAATATGATTCATTGATGTTTGAATAAAAACTTTATTATTATTCTATCATAATAGTTTCATGTTTTTTTTTCTTTTTATATCAATTACTTTTATTTTTAATACCACTTTTATTTTATTTTTAAATTGCATGTATTTAATGACATCAATATTTTTTTATCTTTAAATTTATTCTCTGACAGCTGCTACAGAAAAAGTTCATCGCACATAATTCTTAAAAGGAAACAGAAAAAAAAAAAAAAAAATGGATATTTTACGTATGAAGGGGCCATTTTCAATGATCGTTGGGGGTCCATCCGGGTGTGGAAAAACAGAATTCGTTAAGAAACTTATTAATTTTAAAATGATTAATCCTTTTCCTAAAAATATAATTTGGTGTTATGGTGTTTATCAGAAATCATACTATGAAATGAAAAACATAACTTTTTATGAAGGGATTCCATCCAATTTAAGCCAACTGCATGACACTCTAATTATACTGGATGATTTAATGAGTGAATTAGGAAATAATTCCAAATTAACTAAAATTTTCACAAAATATTCTCACCACCAAAACATTTCAGTTATATTCATTGTTCAAAACATTTTTCATAAAGGGAAGGAAATTCGGGAAATATCCCTAAACGCACATTATCTCGTATTATTTAAGAATCGGAGAGATCAATCTCAAATAACACATCTAGGTCGTCAATTATATCCTAGCAACTTAAAGTTCTTTCAAGAAAGCTTTGAAGACGCAACATTTAAACCATATTCTTATTTATTATTAGATTTAAAAAGTGATACGGATGAAACTTTACGCATGCGTACAGGTTTGTTTCCTGGAGATACTTATTATGTTTACCAACCACGATAATATTATTAAAGCAAACGAATTTGTGGAAGTAACATGTCTGCTGTCATTATAGATTTCGAGGGGTTTCAATTACCTTCAGGGGGCTATATCGTGAAGGAACTTGCTTTTCAGGCCGTAAATAGTAATTCCTTCGTCGGTAATTTTCATTTTCTTCCCCCCTGTTCTTTCGAAGAACTTACTCATCATCAAAAATTTCAATATAAATGGGTAACAAAACATATGCATTTAATAGAATGGGATGAAGGAGAACTACCATATCACCAACTGCACACCGTGGTGAATTTTTTGTCTAATATATTCACTCAGATTTATGTTAAAGGATTAGAGAAAAAGAGATTTATAGAATTTTTGATTGGAAGATTTTGTAAAAATTTAGAAGATGTAGGATGTCCAAAAATTGATCAATTAGGTAGAAATTTAAACTCTTGTTCCATTCACACTTCTAATTTTAATAGGTGCGCACTCAATAAGGTGAAAGCTTTTGCTAGATTTTTAGAGAATGATAAATAGACTCGAATAATAATTACATCAATCATTTGATTACAAGATGTCAGTGTGTACTGAACAAACTTTACAGCTCTTAAAATTAATTTCTAAAACTAAAAACTCAAAGTCTCTTTTGAAAAAGTGTTCAAAAACTGAGATAAAAACTTTGTGTGAGTGTGTGTTAAACGTGCTGCGTGGAAACATTACCCTGACAAAAACTCAAAAAAGTCGATTATACCCTTTTAAAGAAAGCTTGCGAAAACTTTCAAACAAAAAGATACCCCTATATAAGAAAAAGAAAATTATTATTCAAAAAGGGGAAGGATTTTTGTCTATTTTATTACCAGCTGCTATATCAATTATTAGTTCTTTAATTCATGGAGCACAGTAAGAAATTTGTACTAGTTCCAGAAGACAGGGTTCAAGTTCAAGAACACTTATCTGAATTAGATCAACAAATGAAAAATATATTACAGAATAAGGATTTAGCAGATCACGAGAAAGCAGCTCTGTATTTACAAATATTACAGAAGTATACACATTTTTCAATTTTGAAACCGAATAAACCAGAACCTCAAACGAATGAGCAGGAAATTCCGAATAAAGAAAATCCTATAGTTGCGTCTGCAGAAGAGGATTCTTCAAATATTAAAAAGGAAACAGAGGACTTGGAGGAAAAAATTCTAACTGTAGTTCCACTTCGATTTCAAGAAAAAGCTAAAGATTTATACGAATTTTTAAAGAGCAATGAATCTCTCCTTTGGAATACTAAAGGTGAAATTTTTCACGAAGACAAGGCTGTTCCTGGAAGCAACATAGTAAATCTTATAAATGACTTTTTGCGAAATCGAAAATCAGCTCCAGTGGGGAGAAATGTATTTTTAAAAACATTAAATGATGTTCAATTACCGACACATTTAGACGTAAATAAAAAATTGTATAGTAAAAACAAAATTGTTAAGAAACCTGTTATGTATGCTCGCAGAAATGCCTGGTTGAAACTTTAAAAAAATAAATATTTATTAATGCAAACTTTTTGTCTTTGTCATTATCTTCAAAGTTTCCTTTTTCAGATAAAAATTTTATATTTAGAAAAGAAATTAAACAATATTTATAGATTTCGGTTAAATCGAAATTTTTTTTTTTAAGAAACTTTTTCTTAGGTATAATTTCTTTTCGAAATTATTATTTTTTTTTTTTAAATATTACTTTTCGAAATTAGCTTTTTTTATTTATTTATTTATTTTTTTTTTTTAAAAATATGATTTGAAAATAATAATTTTAATATAAATAAAAATGCTAGACTTTCTTTTTTTTTTTTAAGTAAGGAAATAAAAAAATGAAACAATAGAAAAGCATACACAATTTTTAAATTTTCTAATTTATTTTTATTTTCTAAACACAAATCTTACACCATATCTTTTTTTTACAAATTGATACACTCGAAAATCATTTATATACAACTGATTTAAAATATGAAACATAGAATACCCTTGACAGCGTTTAAGTAGAAAATAAATACAATATTGACCGCACACATTTGAAGTCAGTGATTGATATACTTTAGAATTCCATTGTACAGCTGAGTAAGGAGAAGTATTCATGCCGTAAAAGCTGGGTGGTCTGCCATAGGAGTCATACAATTCTAACTCGTTCTTCTCATTGATAAATATACCCAACCAGTGGGTTCCAGGTTGGGAGGATTCATCAGAGTTCATTATCACACACGAATTTTCTTGTAAAATCGGTAGGGTGTCTATAGAATACACCCCTCGAAAATAAGGGGATGTCATCTTTTCTTTAGATAAAATATGAAATAGCTGCAATCCATCCATTCTTTAGTTTCCGAAATCATACAAAATATTTCTAGACTTGTTTATTTCAATTAAGTTTTCAAACTCAGCAAAAATGATAACACATACTGTGTGTTCTAATGATTGACTGAATTTTAGTTCTAATCGCAAATTACTGTGCTTTATTAAATTTAAATGTTCTCCTGAACATAAATCCGGTGAAAGATTAAATCCGAATAATGTATTAGAGTTCTTATATTCTTCTCTGGAAATAAATATTCCTCTGTCTTGACCCATTCGATCTGTTCCAACAAAAAGAGTTTGATAGGCACGTATATATTGATTTTGAGAAAAATCAAGTTCCAAAGGATTGTGTGGTACGGGTTGTCCGTCTACATACACTCCGATAAAATTTAAATTAAAATGTTTAAATTCGTAGGGTGATTTCGCAAATGTTCCATGAAAAGCGTCATTTTCTACACATCCTACAATAATTTTTTTTGGCATTTGTCCTGAAAATATGTTATCTTGAATGAAAGACATGCTTCCTTTAGGAATCGAATACACTTTGCAAAGAACTCTATTAATAGGATATTTTGCACTTGTTTTCTCCAGTGCCTTAGCATGACCAAGAATAACTCCGGGGTTAACACGTACTTTTCGAATGAATAAGGAAACATGATCTAATACAACTTTAAAACCTTCAGATCCCTGTAAACAAAATTCAGGCTTGCTTCGCATTAATTTTATTTTCAAATCCACTAAATTAAGTAAGAGACGATCTTGATAAAATAAATCTGAATGAATACAGCCAATCATTTCTACTGTAGCACTTTCTTTAAAAAATTCAGTTCTTTTCTTGAGCCCATCTTCATTATCTTTGTAAAATAATTCAGCTGTTAATTGAGAAGTTTTGCTATCATATCCATGGTTTAAGAGCGTCTCAATATACGCTCGATAAGGGTAGGTATTATTCGAATTAGAAACCACGCGATCATTTAGGGATACATCTACTTGAGAAAATAAAGAATGAAGAAATAAATTCACAGGTCCTATAGTATCATCTTTAGTGATAGCTGAATTGTTAGCTTTCACTATTTTCGCTTTCACATATAGTTGCGTTTGACTGAGATCTATATAGTCTTCTCCACTTCCAGAAATGTGAAACTCCACAGGTGCGTTACCGAAAACATTAGAAAGTGGATGAAATTGTATCCACTGCCCATCTTGAATAACTGTTTGAGTTCCGGGTAAATTAAAAAGTTCCAATTCCGACTTCACGCATTCGGGGGAATCTTTCAATAGAAATGTCATTATTACGGGTCGAATATATCGCGTCCACTCACTTTACGTGCTTTGGAGGAAATGATTGTTTTCTTTTTCTTACGCTTTCTTTTATATCCTCCTTTCCCTACCATTGACTGTACTTTATCGAGGGCTTTTTGAGTTAAATTCTTTCCGCTTTCTTTACTTCTTGTTTTTAGTGCTTTTTTAAAATTTTCTCCTGACAATACATCCGACGCGACACGACTGCCCGTTATTAATGCTTCTTTTGCAACAGTTTTACCTCCTTTTACTAAAAAAGGTAATGCCGCTCTAAATAATCGACGAAATATCCCTCCGATTCCATAACCTTTTTGGAAATTAGCACCTTTATAATAGGCTAATCCCGAGCCAATTTGACTCGCATAATGGTCTTCAAACTTTTTAGTGCAGCAAACATATGGTGCATTCATCTTGATGGCTATATCATTAAATGAGGATACACTAATTGTTGTATACTATTTATAGTATTTGCCTCAGACGAAAATGTAGTACTATAATCACTTTACCTCTTTCAAAGGGAACAAAATCACCTGAATTGAGTCTCAGCTCAACTTGAATAGTTTGGAATGAATGCCTCATTAACGGTAAGTATTGTGGTCTATCGTAATACTGACTAATCGTTTCCCCATCTTCTCCTTTGATTCGAACGATTCGTAATAAAGGGGCTTGTATATCGCCTACAATTTGTGGTGAAATTAAATCTGAGTAAACGTAAAAAACGGAAAAGTTAGACAATGCATCTGCAGCAAATTCACTTTTCATGCTACCCGTTATGATTGTATCACGTTGAAATCCTAGCAATTCACCTAACTTCTCTAAATGAAGACTGCTACCCTCCACTGCATTAATTTTTACTCGCTTCGTAGCTTTATTATAATGTAATGTAAACCGACTAGGATTTTTTGGTAAAGTGAGTTGTATAGCTGATACAATATCGAACATTGATTCATAACAACCCACGTCAATTGTTTTCTTAACAGTCGATGTGATATTGCCAGTACTAATTTTATATAGAAAATAATTATTAGTTTCATTAACGTTATACCATGAATGAGGATAGATTATTTCAGACAGTCCTACTTCCCATTGTCCATTTAAATCAACTGGAACAGGTAATTGAGCCTTAAAATGAGATAATTTGTTTTCAGGAAAGAATTGCATGGAACTATCAGAAGGCAATGTTACGTAGAAAGACATTTTTGAAAATGAATCTGTAATAAACAAGTTCTACTATTTATACTTTTTGAATATCAGTTACCCAAGCATTAAATTTTTCAGGATAACCCATAAATTTGACAAAATATTCAGTTACTCCTCGTCTTTTTCTTTCTTTAAGCACTTTTTCGACTGGATAGAAGCCTGAATCTTTTACTTTTTGCAGTTCTGCTTCGTAGAAAGTACCTTTTATCTCTTCACCCCCCAAATCTTTCAATTTATAAACAACTGGAATTCTTTGCATGATTTCATAAATTTTAAAAAGTTCTACACTCCAATTTTGTTCATATCCCTTTTCAAAGTGAAGTTTTTTCTTACTTATGCGTACAAGATCACCAATTTTAAGTTTGGGTATTTTAGATTCCTCGTTTGTTGGAGTACCATACAAATTATGTAATACCTGTTTCATATTTTGTTTATTTACGGAAGCAGGTTCCATTTTAATCGATCGATGATATGAATGATTATAGCTATATATTAGTTTATCTATAACATCAATGTAATTCTTAGTATTAAATTCTGTGAAGTATTTCCACATTTTTGTTTTTATTGTACGGTTAAACCTTTCAACTATACTGGCTTTAGTTTCATTATTGGTCGAAAAATATTTGACATTCATATTTTTTAAATAGTTCTGAACTATTTTATTTGTAAATTCTGTGCCAGCATCTGTTTGTAAAACTTTAGGCTTTCTTTTTTTAAAAATAGATTCTAGTGCAGACTTAACATTTTTTCCAGACTTATCTTTTAAGGGTATTGCCCACGCAAATTTTGAGAATATGTCAATACAGGTTAATAAGTACTTGTAGCCTTTATTAAACCCTGATAAGGATTGCATATCAGCCAGATCTGCCTGAAATTGTTTATCAATATCGTTTACAAACACACGATTCTTTTTGAATTTATGCTTAACCGGTTTATGAAGTGTATAAGAATCTTTTTGAGTTAACCATTTTTTTATATCTTTTCTACTATATTTTCCTTTTAAAGCACGGTGTAAAGCTTCCGGGCCACCGAAGCTACTTGGAACCTCGGGATTTCGGTAGAACTTAGCTAAATTTTGATTCATCTTTACTATAGAACAGAACTTATCTGAATGACTGTCTAATTTCAATCCCCTGCTATTTATGTTTAATTTTTAAATTTTATTTCTTACCTACACACCATAGGACTACTTTTTTTTTGCTTAATTAGGCAGAAAATTTTACATATTAATGTAATTAAATTACACAAACATAAACTCATGCAAACTTACCAATCTATATAACACTATTATTTTTAAAAGTAAATTAAATACACACATATATATGCAAATAACAATTTAATTAAATTCTTAAATACTTATAATACAAAATTGTTTTTAACACTCATCCTCATAAAATTCAAAAGTATTTTCTGGACACATGAAATTTCTCACTTCTCTTGCAACTAAGTCCAAACGTAGATTTTTAAAAAAATTAGTTGATACATAATATATAGGCTTTAATAACAAACCTTTTTTATCTTCCCATAAATCGGAATAGAAACGTTCAGCAATTTCCATTTCCTCGAGGGAAAAGGCATAAGAATCAAATGTTTCTTCACAATGTGCCCACAGCTCTTCGGCGAGAGATTGTGGCTCTTTTAAACCCTTCTCCACGAGAAGGCCACGAATCGATTTTTTTAGCACTTCTGTTAAATATGTTTCACCGAGGCTATAGTCTAAGGATGAAGGTAATTTTTCTTCAATTGGACCCTCATAGTAGTTCTTAAATGCAGTTAAGAGATTCATGCATCGGAACACTTGGTCTAGTACACTGGCTGCAATATCCTTGTAGCGTTTAATCATTTCATTCCACTGGGCACGTGAAATTGAAATTTCTTTACAAGTCACTTTATTATCGAGTCCATATTCAAATCGCTTAAAGCGAAAATCTTTAAAGTTCTCACTAGTTATTTGAATTTGATTTTCTGGAGGCAATAATCCACGAGGTATCTCCTGCTTTGTATCTGGAACTTTCTTAACACCCATTATATGTTCAGTCCACCAGGGTCTCAAAGTGATTCCATTTCTTGTGGGGTAGTAATGTTTTTCATACTTCTTGTATTGTCGAATGTGAACCGTAGCATTACCATGAAAAGCACTAGCAACAACGAAAACATCATCCCCTATTGGAAATACTCCTTCTGGAATACAATCTTCTGCAAACTTTCCATTACTCTAAAGTAGAAGAAAAAAAAAAAGGAAATGCTTTTAATTACATAATAAAGATTATAATACTTTCAACAGTAAAAAAAGAAATATTAAAATTATAAGCATATTTAGAAATATTAATTATTATAAGCGTCATTACTTACATTTGAAACTTTCGTTCTTAACTTCTTGTTGAACTCAGTTGTAGATGATTCACTTACATCTCCAATCTTTCTCTTCTCGCTGCTTATATTAACCATTATCAATGTTAAATGTGCGTCGCTACCGAGAAACGAGAGTTGTGTGCTTGTAAACTAAGAACTCCAAAATGATAATACTATAATTGCAGAGAATGCTGTTGCCATTCTAACAAAGTAAAATAAGTAATATCCAATGATAAAATTTGAAACAGTCACGTGACTAACATGTCAGTAAAAAGAACTGAATTCAATACTCATACGTCATGGACCAAGACCAACCCTGTTGAATCTTGTTTGAACTGGATATCTCACGATTCGTAGCGTGTAAAAGTGAAAATGATATTACATCATCAATTTAGAAGCGTCATTGTGGAGCCGTTGCCATTTTTATTAATATAAATAAAGTGTTGCCACAACTCTAAAGTAATATTAAAATAGAAACTGTAAGTAAAAATCAAAGTAGCTAGTTCGTAAGGCGGGCAGAAATAGTCAGTGCTGCCGTGTCATAATAAAATCAACAAAAAAGATTAAACTGAAATTTTATCCGTAACCGCGTGCGAGTTTAAACTTATTTCCTTAAAACTATAAGTGTTCCTTGTATCTGTATGCGTCTTTGGGATACTGGTTAGCGTGCCTGAAAAACCAGTATCTCATGGAAGCATTTTGCCCTGGAGATGGTGAGTTCGAATCCTCAATTAAATATGAGCATTTATATTATTTATTTTTAATAATTAAATTTTTCCAATTTAAATGAACGAAATTAGTAAATATTTTTGACACTAGATGGCACCATCAATACAAACATTTATATCTAGAAATTAGTTGCTATTTTAATCACTAGATGGCGCCACTAAATGATACCACCGAAAATTAGGCAGTGCCAGTAGATGGCACCACCGAAAATTAGGCGGTGCCAGTAGATGGCACCACTAGCTGGTACCACTCGAAAATCATGAGGTGTCAAAGAAAACCGTCTTCCTATTTTTTTTAAAACCAAAACTTAATTAAGTGTTGCCATCCTTAATAGTAATTTTATATAAATGAATGTTGCCACCGCTAAAAAATAATAATAAAAAAAGGAAAACCGAAACTTAATTTATAAGCGGGCAGAAATAAGCAAGATGACAGAAATAGGTTAAAATGGACTGTTTTTTAAAAATCGAAATCGAAACTGAAAAAGAAAATCGAAACCTATGCTTAATTATGTGTTGCCACCGGAATTTAGAAACTTTAGAAACCGAAACTAAATTATGTGTTGCCACCGGAATTTAGAAACTTTAGAAACCGAAACTAAATTAAGTGTTGCCACCGGAAGTAAGAAACTTTAGAAACCGAAACTAAATTAAGTGTTGCCACCGGAAGTAAGAAACTTTGGAAACCGAAACCAAAACTAAATCAGGAGGGAAACAACTCAACTCAACTCAGCAGCAGGAGGGAAACAACTCAACTCAACTCGACGGCACCTTCGGTACCGTCGGCACCGTCGGCGCAGAAACGGCAAAAAGTAACTACTCCGCGCCCGTGCATTTTGCTTTCAATATCGTTGCCTTCTCTTGTTCGTCCCAGCCTGCCATTTCTGATATTTGATCAAACTGAGAAAAAAAGAAAGTGGTCGTCTCTTTGTCCCCATCGAAAGGAGGAATTAAATTTGAAAAATTCAGGTTTATTTGTCGTTGCGGTTGTATATTATCCGAGCTTCTTCCTGCTGTTAATCCTGACGGCTCTGTCATATTCAACGCTATTTCTGGGGTGTTACTTAATTGTGAATCATTTGGTTTATTATTGTTAGCCATTTTTCTCGTTATTGCGCCCACATACATGAATCTTTGCGCACAATTTAATCTCTATATACTGAATTCAATTAATTATACTTATACAATTAGTTACTATTTAAATAATAGTCAAATATTGTTATTCATATAAGGCAAGTCTAATTTTTTTATATTTTTTTTAGAACATTTCCTTAAAAACAGTCAGTAAACAAACTAATTGAACATCCTCTATTCATTCTAGTCTTAAATCTTTAGTAAATTATAATTAAAAAAATTAAAAAAATATTTTCCCAGTATACATTCACATAAATGAGAAAATAAAATGATTAAATAATATAAATAACTAATTATGATACCTAACAATTCCTAACCTTCATCTCTTAACTTCTTAATCACATTACTTCAATCATCAAACTCCCTTATTAGAAAAGAAGTCACGGCACCAATTTAATGTTGTGGCTATTTCAAGAATGCTTAAGAATTTCCCAATAGCTAAAATTTATATTAATTATAACCCAAGCCCGGTCGGATTTGGACTGAAGTAACGTGACTACGAATCCAGAGGAGACAAGTAATCATTAAATAAAAAGATACAATTTTATTTAGTACGAGTTAAGCAATTATTAATAATTAAGAATATAGAGAACTTAGCAAGAGGTATTTTTAAAATGAGGTGAGGTAATGAGGAGGAGGCCTACAAGTCAACATGAGAAAGTAATATTCAAAAGTACTCTCACCATACATCTGCGGAGGGGGGGGGGTTTCCTTCTGGCCTCTTTTAACGACATCCAGTTAGTTACACTTCTTCATCCATCTGCTCTTTTGTCATCTTCCTCGTCTTTAGCTAACCTCGGTCCCCTTTCCATTGGATGGGATCCTTCTCCAACGAGGGTGTTAGCTTGATCCCCCACCGCAGATTATTGGTCAAACAACCTAAAAGAAATAAAGACCGACAGGGTCACTATTGCCCTTGCCGCCCGACTACCTGGCGACTGCCCCTGGCTTTGACGGCAAATTCCACCGCCTTTTTCTCACGCTTTCCAGGCCTCCCTCCTTTACAATAAATCTTCTTAAAAGTGACCATGTCACTACCACAGTGCGAACATCCTGAAAAGCTTTTTTTTTTATAAAACTATCGGATTTTCATGTATTAGAGCTCGAGGTTCTAACTTTATACATGCTAATTTATTTGTAAAGACGATATTTTAATAAACATTCCTTTTTTAAAAAAAAAATTTGTTCTTGAAACTCAATATATATATATATATATATATATATATATATATATATATATATATATATATATATATATATATATATATATATATATATATATATATATATATATATTTATATATATATGTATATGTATATTTGGGGGGGGGTTAGGACCTCTTAATGTATTTCGTCATCTGAAAGACTTTAATATTTCAATACTAATCACCCGATTCCCTTTAAATTTAAGATTACGCAATTAAAATGGTATAAAGATTTGTATACTTTAAATTTAAATTTTTAGCTCAGTTTCAAAATAAGTAATAAAAAGTAATGAATAATAATTGTTAATAACTATTTTTTATTCTAAATTATCTTTGGATTAGTACCTTTTTAATTTGAGTGCAAAAAAAAAAAAAATTTTTTTTTTTTCGCTTCATAAGTTCTGGAGATTTAGCGAAATACGCTAAGAGTATAATTAGCACTAAATGGTTAAAACTTCCAACCACTCTTCTACCTAAATTAATGGGACTATAGTTCCCAGATTGCGGCTACCTTTTATACTTTGGGGGTCAGAAATTCAAATCCGTTGAAAAAAAGGTATGTTTATACAGAGAAAGTACATTTTTGTGCCTGATTTCGTAACTTAAAATATCGTCTGCACTAATTAATAAACATATTTGAAGTTTCCGCCTCGAACTATAATGATTGAGTTTCAAAACGTGAAGATCCGATCATTAGATCAAAAGTTATTCACAGTGGTCCGTTTTTTTGGCACGCTTTACATTTGAACATCAGTGTACTATACATTTCTCCACGCAGCTCACAAAGAATCGCTTTGGCTTAACATACAACTTCATTTATAGATTTATCAGTATGTTATACTTTTAATATTATATTATTAATGTCATAGAATGTATAATAAGACGTTTGTAATTAAACCATACAAGAGAAATAAATTTGTGATTAAATGTTTCAGTTGTAGCGTTTGTTGGAAAAAACAGTATAAAGGATTTTCTGTACCTGATGAAGATTTTGAATTACTCCAAGGGAAAGATTATTTAACTCTGTATACTTTTAATACAGGAGTTGCTAAACATTATTTCTGTAAAACATGTGGTGTACAGAGTTTTTACAAACCACGCTCAAATTCAGATCGTATCAGTAAGTATTTCTACATTCAATTTTTAGATAGGTTACAGTCGACAAAAATAAACAAATATCAGCCTGAATAACTTTTGTTCCTAATGATCATATTTTCATTAACTAAGTGTCAATCATAGTTTCTGGGGGTGACCACAAATATGTTAATTAATTAGAGCTAACTATTAATTAATTTACGAAATCAGACACAAAAACATACTCATGAACTCAAGCTCAACATTCGTTGAATGAAATGTTTTTATTCAATAAAATGTTTTATTAAATGAAATGTTTGATTCAAATCTCTTTATTAAATTACGAATAAATTTTTAGACAACTAAAAAAGAAAAATCGTATTTTATAATTTATAAAGAAGGATTAGCAATCGGTTATTAACGAAAAAAATATGAATGAAAGTTTACTCTACGCACACGTCAGTCAACTTCCTCGTAAGTTAACCAATTTAAATATTAATCACCCCGTTTAAAAATTTTTTCACTGTCGCGAAATAATTTTTTTTAAAAATAACTAATTTAAATTTTTCTCGGCTTCTACCAAAAAAAATCTGTTACAACTTTAGATTTTGAAATAGAAAAAAAAGTAGATTAATATAGTTTAAAAAATTTTATACCTCATAATTTAAAATGTTTTCATCCATAAATTAAATAATAAAAAATGATTTAAAAAAATTATTTTTCTTTGGGTAAATGGGTTTTATAATTGCAATTTTTTTGAATTGCTTAAATATTTTTAAAAATGACTAAAAACGCAAAAAATTAAATTAACATTAAGAGGTTAAGAATCTAAAGGTTATCTCAGAGAAAGTACGTTTTTGTGTCCGATTTTGTAACTTAATTGATAGTTAGCACTAAATAATTTGCATATTTGAAGTCACTCTCATCAGTAACCATTAAGAAAATCCGATCATTAAAACGAAAGTTATTTAGGGTGATATTTTATTTTTTGCCCACTATACGTATAATTGAGAAATATTGACATGTAAGGCTTATATAATTAATTTAATAATTAAACGTCACTTATTTCTCTTTATATATTACATACTTTGTTCATAATTTTAATATTAATTGAAAGAAGTGAAATTTAATTTAGAGACGATGATCGAACCTGTTTTCATCTTCTTCATTTCGCCTTCAAAAAATTTTATTATTTATTTAAACTACATTATTGAAATAAGTGGAGAACATTTTATGCTAATTAATAACTTTATAATGTAGCACAAAAGCTACATTATAATTAATTGGAAAGTCATTGTATTGTTTTATAAATGATGCTTGATTCAAAATGAATTTTACCACCACACATATAACAAATGAGTGAATAATCTGTCACACAGTTAAAAGCTAATATGAGACAAAAATGTAATTTTTTTTTTAAACTTGTCTTTGTCTGGTTTTTTATTTTGTCTAGTCTATTGTCAAAAAAAATAAGAAAAAATTCAAATTATAAATAAAGTTTTAGCATGTTTATTCAAAATGAAGTTTGAATAGTTCTAATTATTCAATTTTTGGAATTATTCGCATTCAAATTAACGAGTGGATGCTGCATTGTATTTGCAGACAAAAAAAAAAATAAATAAATAAATAAAGGATAACCATTAAAAACTGTTAGTTAACATAAAGAAAGCATTTCTCTCAAATAGAATAAAAAAAAAAATTTTTTAATACGTATTTATGTAAATATGTAATTAACAAACTTTTAAAATTTAATATGGTGAACCGAATCACAGTAAAATTCAGTACGCAATTAAAAATATACCAATTAATATTTATGATATGTTCATATTATGAATGGGAATTATGATATGTTCATATTATTCTATTAATTTTTAACTTTCATGAACAATGGGAGTTGTTCCCTTGCTAGTTTATGGTAGTAATTAAAACAAGCCCAGTAAATTCATTTCACAATTAAAAATACCAATGTTTTAAAGTTGAAAATATTTTGTATGGCTATTCACTTATTAAACTAGTCAATGTCTGGAAATAACGATGTTTTTGCTTTTTTTTTTTTTTTTTTTTTTTTTTTTTTTTGATTTTTAGGTATGAATGTTTCATGTATTGATCCTGGTACTATTAAAGAGATGGAGGAAGTACAATTTGATGGTGTGAACTGGGAAGAATCAATGAAAAACAAACCTGTGACCTAATTTTACAAAGGCTGTACAATTTTAGTAAATAAAACGAGGTCATAATCCAGTGTAACTTTGGAATTTCAGAGGGCATCAGATGTTATATAAAATATTCTTGGAATTTCTTCTCATAATCAAGAATCATATTTTACAATAAATTTCTGTGGGGCCAGGATAGCCTGGGTTGGTAGGACACTGGACCCAAGTCAAGGTGTCGTGGGTTGGATCCCCGCCGGCTGAAGAATCCCCGTGTAGAAAATGGTGACTGATGCACGTTAAATCTGTTGGGTCACAATGTATTCCATGTTCTCATAACAAATCCTACCTCTGGGGGTACTGATCCTGGAGTTTCTTTGTCTTTTGGATTGGGTTCAAAATTACAATGCTATGGAGTTGAACATTAGTAATCGTTAACTAAAAATTGGGTCGGCTGTTAAACGACGGTTATGAAATAAAATAAAATACATTTCTGTGAGCCGTGATGGCTCAGGGGTTAGAAAGTTCGCCTTCCAATGAGGTGAACCGGGTGGAATTTGTGAGGTGAAAATTGTGAATAAAAATTACATTACACCCTTTTAATATGAATTCGAAAAATTTCTCGTTATTAAATACATAAGATATTGCATAATTACTAGTTTTAATATATATTTTTAGAATGTTGCTAAAAAAAGTTTTAAAAAGTGTATTAATTAGGAATTACGGATTAATGTTAAAGCAATAAAAAAAGACTAATAGTTTCAAAATCTAGTGAATCAACTAAGGAATCAGGTCTGAAAACATCAAAACCAGTTTGACTGCCTGAAGTAACAAAGAGAAGCTTAACTATAAGTATTACAACTTATTTTTATTTTTTAATTTATCGTGATAAAATTTCGTGATGTTTATAATAATCACATTTCTCATTCTTTCTATTTCATCTGACAATCAAACTGGTTTCAATATTTTCAGTGTTGCGTTCCTAAGCAGCGGTTCATTATATTTTGAAACCGTTTGTATTTTTCTCTCGTGAATATTAATTATGTCCACTAATGTTCTTTTACTTCCTTTTTTTAAGAATTTTACAATACATGCGTATATTTTCATATTTTTCTTCATTTACTGATTTAAATAAAATTTTCATAATTCTTAGTGTTCTTGTGTATGTACATTAAAGCCCTAAACACAGGGCTAAGTGCTTGTTCACGTTTGGATGATGTGTGCTCTTGTGTACTAGCTATTTTTTTTTTATTTTTTCCTTACCGTGGAAAAACAAACTATCCCAGCTATTGGAGTAATTAAAACTATTTATGGAATGGAAAAATTGCAACCTTTTAAATTTTTATAATGTAAATGTTTTTTCAAGCCAACAAATGAGTGTACGATAAATATATATATATTTTAAAAAGGAAAACTGCAGTTTTGTGATGCTTTATAGTATATTGGAAGATCTTTACATCATTGTCTCGATTTTAATTTATCGCACTTTATTCAAAAGCTAAATTTTTTAATTCTGAAACATCTTTAAAAAACAAGGAAAAAAGTTTAAAAAAAAGGGGGAATAATGTATTTAAAAAATAAATTCCACTCTCAAAATGAATAAAAACAAGAAAAATTATTACTACTAAATAAATGAAATGTATGTAGAATGAACGAATTATCAGCGAATATAATTTCCATAATAAATTACAAGCTTATAAAAGCTCCCCATATCAGTTCTTCAATAGGACAGAGAGAGAAAAAGATTTGAACACAGTAAAAAAGCATTTGGGAGGGAGGGAGCAAGACCACCTACGGTCTCTTGGAGAATGAACTTGGGGGTGGAAGTTGCCTTCCTCCCTTACTCAAAGGTAGAAAGTGACTTGAGTTTCAAAGGCAATGTTACAAAAAGTAATAAAGATAAAAAAAATTGACCTACATTTTCGTGGGATTCCACCTACATTTGCCCTAAACCACCTTTCATCTAACCTGTCAAAATGGAAAAAAGGGGTGGGGTCGTACAGGTGTGGCAATTCGAGGGGTAAGAAAATAATCTTGCCTTTTGAAATAGGGAAAACGGGTGAACGGAAAGAGTGAGTTAAGTATAAAAATGGGGATTTTTATCTGTATTGGAACACTACAAAAATTTGTTCAATTGAGGATCTATTTATTTATAAACATGTTATACTTAAAAAGAAACTTCTAGGCATCTTTGGAAAATGTTTAACGTTTAACATCTCTATTTTAAGTAAAATTAGTTTAATTCTTTCTTTTAATAATTATTTGCATTGCTTGTTAACTTATTTTCGCTTTTAAACATGGCATAATTCAAAAGTTGAAAGATAATATTCGAAGTTATATATTTCTTAGTTAACATATAAAATATTTTAGCGAGATTTAATTCTACTTTATAAAAATAAACACATTGATATTCATTTCGAAAATACGCAGAATTTTTATTAATTGAACTTTTAGGTTTCAAAAAAATACCAAAATTTACAACTTCAAGGAAAGAAATAGAACTTAATTAACTATTTGATATATAATATATTTTTCATATTTCAGCCTACTTTAATACATTATTTTTCTAAACGAAATTTTATTTAGCACATTGTATAATAACACATTTACATGTTGAAATGATGAATCGTATTATAGGTAATTGAACTTTTAGGTTTCAAAAAAATACCAAAATTTACAACTTCAAGGAAAGAAATAGAACTTAATTAACTATTTGATATATAGTATATTTTTCATATTTCAGCCTACTTTAATACATTATTTTTCTAAACGAAATTTTATTTAGCACATTGTATAATAACACATTTACATGTTGAAATGATGAATCGTATTATAGGTAATTGAACTTTTAGGTTTCAAAAAAATACCAAAATTTACAACTTCAAGGAAAGAAATAGAACTTAATTAACTATTTGATATATAGTATATTTTTCATATTTCAGCCTACTTTAATACATTATTTTTCTAAACGAAATTTTATTTAGCACATTGTATAATAACACATTTACATGTTGAAATGATGAATCGTATTATAGGTAATTGAACTTTTAGGTTTCAAAAAAATACCAAAATTTACAACTTCAAGGAAAGAAATAGAACTTAATTAACTATTTGATATATAGTATATTTTTCATATTTCAGCCTACTTTAATACATTATTTTTCTAAACGAAATTTTATTTAGCACATTGTATAATAACACATTTACATGTTGAAATGATGAATCGTATTATAGGTAATTGAACTTTTAGGTTTCAAAAAAATACCAAAATTTACAACTTCAAGGAAAGAAATAGAACTTAATTAACTATTTGATATATAGTATATTTTTCATATTTCAGCCTACTTTAATACATTATTTTTCTAAACGAAATTTTATTTAGCACATTGTATAATAGCACATTTACATGTTGAAATGATGAATCGTATTATAGGTAATTGAACTTTTAGGTTTCAAAAAAATACCAAAATTTACAACTTCAAGGAAAGAAATAGAACTTAATTAACTATTTGATATATAGTATATTTTTCATATTTCAGCCTACTTTAATACATTATTTTTCTAAACGAAATTTTATTTAGCACATTGTATAATAACACATTTACATGTTGAAATGATGAATCGTATTATAGGTAATTGAACTTTTAGGTTTCAAAAAAATACCAAAATTTACAACTTCAAGGAAAGAAATAGAACTTAATTAACTATTTGATATATAGTATATTTTTCATATTTCAGCCTACTTTAATACTTTATTTTTCTAAACGAAATTTTATTTAGCACATTGTATAATAACACATTGACATGTTGAAATGATGAATCGTATTATAGGTAATTGAACTTTTAGGTTTCAAAAAAATACCAAAATTTACAACTTCAAGGAAAGAAATAGATCTTAATTAACTATTTGATATATAGTATATTTTTCATATTTCAGCCTACTTTAATACATTATTTTTCTAAACGAAATTTTATTTAGCACATTGTATAATAACACATTTACATGTTGAAATGATGAATCGTATTATAGGTAATTGAACTTTTAGGTTTCAAAAAAATACCAAAATTTACAACTTCAAGGAAAGAAATAGAACTTAATTAACTATTTGATATATAGTATATTTTTCATATTTCAGCCTACTTTAATACATTATTTTTCTAAACGAAATTTTATTTAGCACATTGTATAATAACACATTTACATGTTGAAATGATGAATCGTATTATAGGTAATTGAACTTTTAGGTTTCAAAAAAATACCAAAATTTACAACTTCAAGGAAAGAAATAGAACTTAATTAACTATTTGATATATAGTATATTTTTCATATTTCAGCCTACTTTAATACATTATTTTTCTAAACGAAATTTTATTTAGCACATTGTATAATAACACATTTACATGTTGAAATGATGAATCGTATTATAGGTAATTGAACTTTTAGGTTTCAAAAAAATACCAAAATTTACAACTTCAAGGAAAGAAATAGAACTTAATTAACTATTTGATATATAGTATATTTTTCATATTTCAGCCTAATTTAATACATTATTTTTCTAAACGAAATTTTATTTAGCACATTGTATAATAACACATTTACATGTTGAAATGATGAATCGTATTATAGGTAATTGAACTTTTAGGTTTCAAAAAAATATCAAAATTTATAACTTCATGGAAAGAAATAGAACTTAATTAACTATTTGATATATAGTATATTTTTCATATTTCAGCCTACTTTAATACATTATTTTTCTAAACGAAATTTTATTTAGCACATTGTATAATAACACATTTACATGTTGAAATGATGAATCGTATTATAGGTAATTGAACTTTTAGGTTTCAAAAAAATACCAACATTTACAACTTCAAGGAAAGAAATAGAACTTAATTAACTATTTGATATATAGTATATTTTTCATATTTCAGCCTACTTTAATACATTATTTTTCTAAACGAAATTTTATTTAGCACATTGTATAATAACACATTTACATGTTGAAATGATGAATCGTATTATAGGTAATTGAACTTTTAGGTTTCAAAAAAATACCAAAATTTACAACTTCAAGGAAAGAAATAGAACTTAATTAACTATTTGATATATAGTATATTTTTCATATTTCAGCCTACTTTAATACATTATTTTTCTAAACGAAATTTTATTTAGCACATTGTATAATAACACATTTACATGTTGAAATGATGAATCGTATTATAGGTAAAAATTTAAGTTTTATTTCGTTGAAAGAGATGATTTTTCGAAACTTTTATCATAAAAACTTTCTTAAAGTAACAAAATTAATTAATAGAATTTGAAAGTTTAATTTGATTTAATATTTAAATGATGCAAATCAGCAATATTGCACTTTATGCATATGTCATTGACTTTTTAAGCACAGTAAAATCAGTTTAGAGACATTTATTTTAAGAAAATTGATTTTACATCTCTGCTAGTCAGATAGTATTATACAAAATCATTCGTAAAGTTACTTAAGCAATTCTAATTAAACTTCTTTGCCTAAATTTAAAGCATGCTGAAGTTAAATAAATTATAATTTTAAGTAAAATTGTTAAAAATGAATGTTTAGAAAGAAAACATCATATTATTAATGTAGTAGTAAAATGGGATTACCTTCAGCATTTAAAAAAAAAAACTAATTGTCGAAGATAAAAAAAAAATTAAAAATTCTAAATACATTTGAAATATTGATATTAGATATATAAGACTAAAATCAAAATAATTAAATAACTTGAGGCTAACGTAAATTCAAAATAATTAAAAGAAAGCTTGGAAAAATTAATTTTTATTTATTACAAAAATAACCAGGAAAATTAAGGGTAAACAATTAATCCTATTAACACTTGCCTTAGAATTTTGCCCAATTTTTGATCTGGAGGGAAAAATGAAGATGAATTGCCTAAAATTATAGTTCAATATCTCTCTATTAATTACAAAATCGTATGGGCCACCAACGCTATATTGCACATACACACGCACACACATATTTATATATATATATATATATATATATATATATATATATATATATATATATATTATTTTATAACCGTCGTTGAACAGCCGACCCAATTTCATGGGTTTACGACTACTAATGTTCAACTCCGTAGCCTTGTAATTTTAAACCAATCCAGAAGACAAGGAAACTCCTGGATCAGTACCCCCAGAGGTATTGATTTGTTATGGGAACATGGAGGACTTTGAGACTCGACAGATTTAACGTGCATCAGTCACCATTTACAACACGGAGGAGTCTTCGGCCGGCGAGGATCGAACCCACGACCTCTTGTACATGGGCCCAGCGCCCTACCGACCAGGCTATCCCGGCCCATATATATATATATTGTGCAAAACAAAGCACTTTGAAACATTAAAGGGAATAAAAAAATAATACTTGATCGGGAAAAAACACATTTAGCATGCTGAAAGGGCCGAATTTGTCTCGGATTTCACATCGTAATTTTTCGGAATTCCAATTCGTCAGTCAAAAATGCTCAAAATTCTCCAATTCAGATTTGCAGAATTTTGCGTGATTTACTTGTAACATAAAACCAAAATGTTTAGTATTATCAAAGAATTTGTCTCTTATTTTGTTGCAATGTAACCATTTTTGGGGACAATTTTTGAATTCTGAGGTTTTTATTTTTTTAACAAAAAATAAATTGTTTCATAAAAGTTTTAAATTATTCTCTTAAAAGATCTTAATTATTCAATTCAAATTTTCTATCTGTCACAGTTGTAAATTTTTAAAATTCTAGTCAAATTTCGCTTACTGTAAATTTATTTAAATTTTTTTCGAAACAGATTTTTTAGCAAAATAAGTTAATTCCTAATAACAGTTTGAAAGTTTTATTGCAAATTAATAGCAAATTTTGACTAGAAACTGTCTCATGTTTAAGCTCTTAATTTCTGAAACCTAATTAAATTCTCTTGGAATCATAAAAAATTTATATTAATTAATTTCATTGATAAGATTGATTTCGTTCATTTATATATCTTATTGTTCGCTTACGAAAATCTAGTGACATTTTTAAATTACATAATTAATTTTTCACTCATTTCACTCATTTTTCACTCATTTCTTTAATTATATTTACTTAATATTTTTTTGATAAGTTATGTAAACATAAATTCTACATAATAGATATCAATTTAAAATACCTCAAGCATTTTATCTAGTATGTAAAATATAAACTATTTTTACTTGCGAAGAATACAATGGATTAACAGTTATTCTAGGCATAATTATTATGTTTGTTAAATTTAATGCATACATAAAGTTGGTATAGGACACTTCAACAGTTTTTTCATCCATCATAAGATTAAGTTAAAAGTGTGATCATAAACTTAAGTATAAAACTGTTAAGGAGACAAGTAATTCTTTTAGTTTAAAAAATGTATAAATTTTATTATGATTTCCAATTCTGGGTTTTTTTATTTTCTCTTTTGCATTAATGATGAGTAACTATATCTAAAAAATCAATACTAACTTTAACTTGATTGATTAACTTTTCTTGTTTGATATTTCTTAAAAAAAAATTTTTTTTTTACATCTTTCATTTTTCCTCTTTAGTTTGATAGAAACTACTTTAGTTTTTTTTTTTTTTTTCCAATATCAAAGAAATCGTCATGAAGCCATCTTCATTAGAAGAATTACTTGTTTCATTTTCAAAAATGCAAAAGACTAAGTATCAATCTGTACCACTTTCTTAGCAGGAATATGCACAGTTAATTAGCTGTAAGCCTATACAATATTTTCTAAATTAAAATTTTTTTATTTTGTATTAACTTTAGAACAGTATTCATTAAATTATATCTTTCAGTTATGATATTTAACTGTTCTCTAATAATTCAAACAACGTACATTAATTTACAAATTGCAGGGAACTATTTCTGGCCTTACCATTTGTGAGAAGAATAGATTATTATACAAACTAAACTGAGAATTAATCTTATATTTTCTAAATGAATACATTTTATTTTGAATAAACTTTCAAAGTTGTAACTAAATTTCAGTTTGTTTTTGAAATTGCATTTATAAATTTACTGGCTAAATGTTTAAATTTACATAAAAATTTGTATTTTAAAATTGATATAAAAATTATTTTATTAATAAATTAGCAATACGTTTAATAGTTTAAAAAGTTGTTTTGAATGTCTCTTTCCTGTATAAAATGAATGAGCGATTTTCTTATTAAATAAGTGATTTATAACACAGACTCTTGTTTACGGCCCTAATCAAATGAGTTTTTTTTAATTAAGTTTTCACTTTGTTTTTATATTTATATCAAAAAAATATTATATCAAAAATATTAAGATGAAATTAATGTTTGAATAATAATAATCGTATAAATTCGGTTGTAAAATTTTAAAAGCGAATTCGATGTATAATATTAACCTGGGTATTATAATGAAGATAATAATATTTATTAAAATAAATTAATTACCTGTATATTTTTGGTACTGCCTCAGACAATTCTTCTTTGGACCCGTTCTTCAATGTGTTGCAGAATTCCTTTCTCCTAATTTTATCAAAATCGAGTGCATGCCCGTGGATATCATGCGATTTTTTTATGAAGCCATTTTTCATATTTATTTTCGCCTTGCAATTATTATCTTCGCATCGCCAATATATTGTGTCGCCTTTATATTTACGATGGATATTGTACAGATAATTCTTGTATAGCAAAAGATAACCATTTCTTGAAGATTTGATATATTTCAACTCGGGCATTTTCGAAAATGAAAAAAAAAAAAAAAAAAAAAAAAAAAAAAAAAAAGGTGAAGGCTCCAAAAAAAAAAAAAAAAAAAAAAAGGTGAACTGTATATGTTAACGAGAGTAAAATTGAATGATGGTGAGGGAAAAATGTTTTTCCCTTTCAAGTTGTTTTCCTGGAGAAAAAGGATTCTGTCCCCTATATAAAATCCCTCTATGGAAATAGTACCCTCCCCCTACAAACGGACCCTCGGTGCCACAGGTGCACATCATTAATTATCTTTTAGGTCTGAAGTGGGTTAGGTGAAAGTAGAAGACACCTTTTCGATTCGTAAAGATTGAAAAAAATAATTAGTATTTTTTTTTAATTGATCACTCCGATTCCCTATATAAAATCCCTCTATGGAAATAGTACCCTCCCCCTACAAACGGACCCTCGGTGCCACAAGTGCACATCATTAATTATCTTTTAGGTCTGAAGTGGGTTAGGTGAAAGTAGAAGACACCTTTTCGATTCGTAAAGATTGAAAAAATAATTAGTATTTTTTTTTAATTGATCACTCCGATTCCCTATATAAAATCCCTCTATGGAAATAGTACCCTCCCCCTACAAACGGACCCTCGGTGCCACAAGTGCACATCATTAATTATCTTTTAGGTCTGAAGTGGGTTAGGTGAAAGTAGAAGACACCTTTTCGATTCGTAAAGATTGAAAAAATAATTAGTATTTTTTTTTAATTGATCACTCCGATTCTTAAACAAGAAAAATCGATTCAAAGTATGACAAGCCCGCCATAGACTTTACATATTAAAAGCAGAATTGAGGAGTCTGCTTGGTTCAACACTTTTCTCCCGGCAACCACGATTGGGGACCCGACTTTCTGATGATATGAGCTCGCCCCGTGCTCTTTGTTCGCCAAGAGCTAGACAATAAGGTCCATAAGTTTGATCACCTTCAAAAAGTCTAAAACAAGTAAGGATCTTTCTATAATAAGGTCTTGTTTTAAGAGACTGAGGCAGTTCAGTAGATGTTCAGGGCCGAAGAGCACTTGGTACAGAGGGCAAAACACTTTTCTCCTCCAGAGTACCTCAGTGATTTCAGGTGTCCACAGTGTGTGATGGCGGTTTGAGACTGACGGTCTTTGTCAGCTGTCAAACAGCTACTCGGTCTGGTACCCTGTTACCAATTGTGATTGGGTGGAGTGAGTCATGCTGATTTATTTTTGGCTTTAGAAATGGAGAAGAGCTCCGAGGAGGTAAGAGACACTAGAGGGAGGCGCAGTGGCCTCAGCTGCACCTGCCTTGGCAAGACTATCGGCCATTTCATTGCCTGATATATCGACGTGTGAGGGTATCCATTGTACAGGAATTCGACAATATTTGGAGAGGTGTAAAAGTTTATAAAGGATGTTCATGCTAGTATTGTGCTCACTCTGTGCCAGCTAGCCAAGTGCTGAACAGCGCTTCTACTGTCGGTAAGGATCCAAATCTCTTTCGGAATTGAAAGAGACAGTATTGAGACAAGTTCGTCATCAATGGCGAAAAGCTCGCGGGAAGTATTCTACTCCCGTGTGTTAATAATACCTTATGATGTGAACACCTGCTGCATTTTATAGTAATAAAGATTTCATTTTATTTCATTTCTGGTGTTGATCAGTCGTCTCAATTTTGAGTTAACGGCTATCAATGCTCTACTCAATATTCAAACCCAAAAGAAAAGGTATCTTCAGGATGAGATAAATTAGTTTTTGTAAAGGACTTTTTTTGATGAAACTATTTTATTTACGTTACACTAGAGCTGCACAATGGGCTATTGGCGACGGTCTGGGGAACATCCCTGAGGATGATCCTCTGCTGTGTTGATGGCTCCTCCGCATAGGTAAACCGAAGATGTGCGGTAAAACAAGAGCCGATATTGCTCCCCTGATTTAAGTGGTCACTCACTCGCTTACTGATCGCAGCCCGCGTTACATGGAGACACAATAAAAATGATCAACAAGCCGATTTTAACCCATGATCCTTCTACCACTGAGGCACTGTGGTCGGTGTGGAGTAGAATTGGGAGGAATTATACTTCCCACACGAAAACTTCTCATGGTTATTCCGACGTCAAGGAGAAAGGACGTTGGCACCGTAGTTGGTACGAGCAGGGAGCAGAATTCCTATTTATCAGTCATTTGAATCTAGGTCATCTCATTGGTAGGCATACTCTATCCCCTAAGCCAGTGATTATCAACCTTTTTTTTAATTTTTTTTATTGTCACGGCACACTTTTTACGATTTCGAAATTTGACGGCACACAAAGAAAAAAAAAGTTTAAAAGTTGTTTACTTACCTATTATTATAGTTTACGATAAAAAATGCTGCGCAAAATAGTTTATGATAATAATTTTGAATGTGAAATAAAATAATATGTACTACAAAAACAACAGTGCGTTTATTAAGGGATTAATTATAAGTTAACTGTTATTTTACTTTTACTTTTTTTGCTATTTATTAATTGTTAGCGTGTTTTTATAGTTATTAATTGTTAGTTTTTTTACATTAATAGTTATTTTTTGTGATTCCTGATTAATTTTTTTAAAATTAATTTTTAAATTTTTTGTTAATTTTTTTTTTTCGTTAATTATTCAAGGTTCAATTCTGTTTCTATACACCTAAAGTAAACTCTCATTATTTTTCATTGTTGAGTATTAACATTAAAAATTGTGATAATATAATTTGATTGTTAAATATATTGATCGTGATGAGACTATAATGTAGGACCTTTCTTTCTTATTGCTCATATTTTTTGAAGGAGAAAACAACAACAGAAACACATTTTAAGCTCACCATAAGCACATTTTTAGCACAGAGTAAAAGTTTGGTATGCTGGAAGGATTATTTTAACAGAGGTTTTTTTCAGAAATTCTGAATATATGTATATACGTTTACTAATATATGTTAATTCTGAATCTGTGCTTTTTTGTCATTCTTTTTCTCAATTGTTTTTCTTTATGCTATAGTTTTTTAGCTGTTCAAAATCAATTAAGACTTAGAAACTTGAAATTATGAAGGTGAGTAGAAAATATGCGAGGAAAGAATGCAAGAAAATACAATTAGATTATTAGTTTTATTTTATTTTATAACCGACCGTCGTTGAACAGCCAACCAATTTCGGGTTTACGACTACTAATGTTCAACTCGGTAGCTTTGTTATTTCGAACCCAAAACAAGGGAACTCCCGAATCAAGTATTGGGAGAAATTTACCTTCGTCGAGGACTTTTTGAGGGAACTAACCCACTTTTGCGTTACATGTAGTAGAGGAAAATCACGAAAACCTCCCACGGTTAGTCTTACAGTGAGAGGACTCTAACCCATTATCCGTCTACCACTGAGGCTATTTTACGGTCAGCACTGGTCGTTGTGAGCCAGGTGTGGAATTCGATCCCGGTTCACCTCATTGGAAAGCGATCGCTCTATCCCCTGAACAATTACGGCTCGACTTAAGATTTTTATATAATATATGATTTCTCTTTTCCATAACTGAAGAATATTAAGTGGCATTTTAAAAACACTGAAATATGTTATGTTGAAGAAAAGCGTGTTGTAATATGTTGTATATTGTAGATTTATTGCTTAAAAAATCACTTCATTCAGCAAAATATTTAGGTTATGTGGTTTTCTTTGGATAAAGATTTGCAAATAGCAACCTGATGGTACAATACATTTTGAAACTTATTTTCGCAAATTCACCATAAAATGTTGCACAACATGTTCTTCAATTACGATAAGCTACAAGGAATAAACTTTCTTAAATTATAAAACCTAAATTACGGTATCTATTCAAATTAATTTACATGTTCTATTGAATTTCCTTTAGCACATTCTTTCGATGCATAAGTTGTTCGTTTAACGACTCTATCTAGTCTTCCTAAACTACTCCAAAGTATAACAATTAAATGCATCAGTGTTAAGTTTCAGATTCGAGAGCTGAAAGGTCATTCAAAAACCTTAATGCAACTAATTGTCTCAAATGCAAAACTTAGTTTTCCAAAAAAAAAGATTTTTTTTTAAAGGTTCATGGTTTTTCTCACCTTGTAATGTAAAGTTTGTTTTGGCAGCATACCAAAGCAGGGATGCCAACTTGCTCAGCTTTGTTTGAAAATTATTTCTAGAGATTGTAAAATTTATGTTTCAATGCATAATTATTTAAAACCTTTGATTTGAAGTTACTTAGCCTTACCACTACTAGATAAAGAATTCAAACGTATATGGGAAGTGCTATCCCACATTTTTGATAAGAATTCTAAAAATATATATTGAAGGCGTTTTTTTGCGGTACGTCCTGTAAATCGGCCAGTGGTTGATTCAGTATAAGCTGGGATACTATTTGTTAAGAGTTGGTAAATGTAAAACAAAAATAGCTGATATATGGCTTATCGGTAAGTAATTGGTCAAAATATGAACTCCATAGCTTTTGTAACGGGTCGCAATCGGGAAAATTTGATTGTGTCGGTTGAGCTGAAAAAGGCAGACATAATTGTGGCACACATACGATAGTATTGGCCAGATAGGAATGTGTTATGTGTCCGACCCTAAGGGCTGGACACTTTTTCGCCGGTCAACTATATTGGACCGATAGCAGTTTTATTTTGATATGGTCCCGTCATTACGCCTTAAACGTTGTGTTTGCAGTGATGAGGCTCTTAAAGTGTTTGAAACTTTTGCGGGAAATTCTGCAAGCTTCAAACTAATTTTCTACCACATAAATTTCTTTGTGAAAAGCCGTTTCAACCCTGCCGATGACCAGAGCAGAAGAATAAAAAAAGGAACGGACATAACGCTTCAAATGAGCGGGTGACATTAAAGTCATCAAAACGCTAGGCGGCGAAGCACTTTATAGATAGATTTGTCTATCATCCACGCTTAGTGTAATGAATATATAAAAATTTTAGCTGAATGAAGTTCTTTCTTATCAGATATAGATTTATTGATATGAGTAAAAAAACAATAAAATTTATTGTCATGTTAACTCAATAATGCACTGAAATAAATGAAAGTTTTTGAATTCGCTTAAACCTGATAATTACTTTAGATGGCCACTTTGAAATCTTTTACGCTCTTTTATATGCCAGTGAAGGAAGCAGTCACTTATTTCTTACCGCCGAGTATCGTTATTGAAAAAGGAAAGAATTCAAAACACAAAAATTGTGAGTAGTTAAAAAAGAAAAGGTGAGTGAAGCCATACCTCATTGAGGGTATGGCTTCACTGTCCAGACTGCTCCTTTCTATTCTATGGTGCTTAATGTCTATATTGTTAGACATATCGATCTAGCCATTTGAAAGGAAGCGAAAAACTATGGAAGTTCTAGAATAGTTTTAAAACAGTTTAGAAGTAACATTCTTTGGTTTAGTTTGGCCTAGATCAGTTTAGAGTTAAATTAAATGCAAAGAAAAAAACATTTACACAAAATGTTAACCTCTTCATCCAGTGAAAAATATTAATTGCAATTTAGCAGTCAAAGGAATATTAAAAAGGAGGGAATAAATTTGTTAAAACTTAACGTAATAAAATGATTCACAGTTTTATTTCATGCATATAAATGAAGTGATAGTTTTATAATATTGTTTATGGACTTTTAGATCTAGTTACTTAAGTGTTAAAAATACCCACTAATGGTTCTCAATGGCTATACAAATGCTCTGCCATTGATATTAGTTTTTGTATGAAATTTTGTCTTTGCAACACGTTGAAATGAAACTTCACATTCTTTGTAAATAAGGCAAGCAATTTAAAGTACCTACTATCCCCTAAAATCTTAAATATGAAAACCAGTTTTCACTAGGTACAACCCGAACGAAATGTACGACATACTATTTGCAAACTTTTTCCAATAAATGTCCGTACATCTTTCAAATTAGTGTTTTGTGCTCCAAGATATTTTGACTGTTGCAATAATGACGATTAACTTCAGATAAAATGCTAAAGTGGTAGAATCTGATATCCAATCTAAGAATTTAGTCTTTAACCTGTAGACCATTGGCGTCGTCAGACAAAATTTATTGGGAGGGGGGACATACTTGGATTGTTACTATAGAAAAGAAATTAATCTTACCTTGCCCTTATTAAAATTCGTACTGTAAAATAAACTTATATCTATCTATCTATATTATATATGTATATTTATATTATACATATAATATATATATATATATATATATATATATATATATATATATATATATATATATATATATAAACTCTAAGCATTAAAACAAAGTGGAAAATTCAAGAATATTAAAACAATTATCAGTTTAGCGTTTTTCTCATATTGCTCCGGTTTAACTTATGTGGTTTTAAAACTCGAAATTGTTGTGTTTAAAGAGGAAATTATAATTATTCAATTGATTGACAGAACTAGCATTAATATTTTGAAAAAATAAAAAACTATAACAATGGTGGTCGGAATAATTTTTATGCATATTTTATTTAATTCATTTACCTTTTTATTATTTACAAGAAAAGAAACAGACGAGATGAGTTATTTTGGTTTTCCCATTTTCGTAACCATAAGAACTTTATATAAATTTACACAAATAAATAAAAAACCCAACACATAGAACTCTCATTTACTTCCTCGTTCGGCAGTATTTATAGTTTCAGTATTAAAATTTTAAAAAATTAATACTTTTAATTCAGAAAAAAAAGTGTAAAAAATGCCAAATTCTGAATATGTTAATTAGCACTAAATAATTACTTTAAAAATCTTATATTATTTTTTAAAAACAAAATAAATAAAACTGCATAAAGTACGATTAAAACACTCATACAATAAATTAAGTTTAACAAATTATCCAATCCTTAAAAATATATTTTTATTATACTTTTTATTAATGAGTATGAGTTTGTCCCTTGACCTCTCGTGTGACAGACGTACCCAGACTGTTCTATCAAGGCTTGTTAGCGGTCACATCAAGTGCCTCACTTTCAACGAGGGCAGGAAAACCTTCGTCACCTGCACCAAGTGCCAAATTCATCAGAGGCTTCTCCTGAGCACCTCTTGGATTGCATGAGACTCTTTAAGGAGGATCTCTTTAGCTATCCTCTCCTAGTCTTCGACTTCCTTTCAGTCAACGAACTCGTGGATCTTCTCTGACTCTGTCAGACAGTGAGGATAAGTAACAACCAACAACATTAATGAGTATAATAAAATCATATTGATTTTTTTCATGAAACTTTTGCATTTGAAATATTTCTTCGTTCTTTTAATTAATTTAAATGTAAGTTGATGTTAATTTTTTGTATTATGATAGAAATTATCAATATTTATGCAAAATTGTTTATTAAATTATAAGCAATTTTTTATAAAATTAAACGTGACATTTAATTTATGAATGAAAACAAAGTTATTGAAAAATGTTTTGATTTATAGTTTTAAAAGTTTAAACGTTACATTAATTTCATCACTATAAAATAAGAATAAACTCCATGCTTTAAAAATAAATTTATGCGCAAACAATGAACGGTAAAATCATGAACTAATGTACGATATAAATAAATTTGGTATATAAACTATGAAACATAAAACAATTCTGACAGTACGTAAACAGACTATTATAAATGTATTACGCAATTTAATACAAACATTTGCTTACCTCTCTAGAAATGAATATCTTTCATGAGTTCTTTTAATTAAAAGATAAACTTTAATAAATAACCGGAAATAGAAATGCGCTTATTAAGAGAAGATTTCGAATGTCAGAGATAGTCACCAAAAAATAAAAAATATCAACTTAATTACCTAAAGGGTTTATACTCCCCCAGAAATTCTAGATAATTGCTATTTGAGACAATTTATGAATAGATAGCCAACAAAGAGGTGGTTCTGTCGATATCCGGCATTTTTAAAAGATGACGTAGGATCCCAGAAATACGATATAGACTATTTCAAAATGCTAAGGGCATTTTCAAATAACGTAAACTGAGGCGGCTATTTTTGAGGTATCAAATGACTACCTGTAGTGTTGAAAGTTATGAAGGATGCTTTAGAATCTATCTTAATCAGTTAAGTGCATGGAGAAAAAGAATTGTGCTATAAGAGTTTTATTGCTTATTGATGGAAGTGGTAACAGTGCTCTAAACACTTGCTTTATTTTTTTATGCAGCTAATTTTTTGTGTATTTTATTTTTAATTAATTTCCTTTTAATAATAATGTAATAAGTTGAACTATGTAAAAAAAGTGAGAGAACGGAAGTAAAAGATATAGATAAAGATATATTTTATTTTATAACCGTCGTTGAACAGCCGACCCAATATTTGCGTCTACGACTATCAATGTTCAATTCCGTAGCCTTGTAATTTCGAACCCAATCCGGAAGACAAGGGAACTCCTGGATCAAGTATTGGGAGAAATTTAGGAACTAACCTGCATTTGCGTTACATCGAGAGGATTTTGCTTTTGAAACATTTAAATGTCAAATTCTATTTTCTCTTCTATACCGCGTAATAGTTCAGTTTTGCAAACTAATTAAATTAATGAATTATCAATTGCCCATTAAATTGTAAAATTTCATTTTTTTTTAATTCTTACATAGTATAATTTTACTATAAAAAAAGGACTATTTTAATCAGGGGACTCGATTTTAGTATATATTGTAAATAAATATAGAGAAACTTTTAAAATTTCTCCTTGTGATTCCTTTTTTTTTTCTTCCGAAGATGCTTTTGAAAGGTATAGCTGGGCACCCTGCTTCTGGGGATTATATCAGGAGACTGTCTCTCCGGGTTGGGGGTTGGGTGTAGGGCTAACGACCCTACACTGTGAAAAACCATTGTTACGAAATCTCAAGAGATAATAAACCACGGATTAAAAAAAAAAATAGTGTGCGGCTTAAAAGATCAAATCTAGAGCTTTATCACTCATATAATGAACCAGACATTATAAACTTTTTTAAACGACAAAGAATAAAATGGGCAGGCCATGTTATCAGAATGGACGAAGACTGTACCACAAAAAGAGATTCCAATGCTAGACCAGTTGGCATATGAAAAAGAGGCAGGCCTAATTTGAGATGGATAGATGGCCTAGAAAAATACCTTTTGGTCCTAAAAACTGGAAAACACTAGCAGTAAAAAGGTTAGCCTGGGAAAAATCTCTTGAGAAGGCCAAGGCCCACCCTGGGCTGTCGATCTATTGATGATGATGCTTTTGTAGTGAACATCTGTGTACAGCAAAATGCTAGTTGCTAAATAAAATGCGCTAAATGAAAAAAAGCTAAATAATCTAGAAAAAAAAGTCAGTCCATCGGCTTAGAATATAAAATTCAATATAAATACAAGTATAGTACTTACAATATAATATGCAATATAGCTAAAATTTTTAATTTTTTTCGATTTACAATATGTAAATGTGCATCCAAGATATTAAGTAAAATTTTAAAAAGATTTGCCACACATGGCTGCTGTCTGTCTGCTTATGTCTTCTTTTCTCGGCAGAACTGAAAGCAGACTTTCCACCAAGACTTTGTTTAGCTCTGCAGAAGCTTTTTACATATTGACATCCACTTGCATTGAATAACCTTTCAGACAGATAAATAATTATTGTTTATCACATATCAACACGAAACATTCTTTCATCTACGATTTAAATTTACTTTTATAGTTATGAATTTTAAGTCACAAAAAATAAACAAAAAATAATGGAAGGTGGGGGACTAAATTTCGAAAAATACCAGCTCTTTTTGTTTCTCAGAAACTATTTAATTTATTTTGCTCAAATTTCGTATTTTGCCATTTAAAATTGTATTCTTTCAAATGATGAAAAAACTGTATACCTTATACACTCCTAAAATTTTTCGGCTATCATTAAATAAAACAGTAAAAAATAATAAATATTTACTGAAAGTTATATCGTGTATGAAATTATCTTTACAAAATCGAAATTAATAATTGTATTGCAAAACTTTTTTCAATTCGCTTATTAAAAATTTGGAATAAAGTGAAATAAGCAAAAAGTTAATATTAATGGGTCTAAACTTTAAACCTTTCTCCTGAACAAACTATTGAAACTATATTTTTCAGAAATCCATCGAAAAAGGGTATGAAAGTACGTTTTTGTGTCTAACTTCCTAACTTAAAATATCATTTGCACTAATTAGTATATTTGACGTTCCTCTCCTGAACCATTAAGAATGAGCCCTAGAACGTAAAGGTCTGATCATTAGATCAAAAGTTATTCTTGTGGATCTATTTATTTTTCTAAGCAACAGTACATTCATTTGAAGTATAAGTCAATAGTTCTGATAATAGCAAAATACTTTTTTCATTTTAATATAGGAAGATAATTTAGCTGGTGGTTATCCACATATCAATGTTTTAATAACTTAAAAGATTATGGTTGGAACAGAAAAATAAGGTGAAATTATGTTCACTTTCTATATTAATATCAGGCATAAATAAAAACGTCTTTATTTTGTCCTTTGTAACTTAAATTTTGATAACAGAAAATGCATTTTCTTCAAACGAATTTTTGACGCTATAGCAGGAAAGTAATATCTTTTTTCAACTCGTTAAAACAAATAATTTTGTTATCTTAACTATTAATGTTTCGAAGGTACCAAGGTAATGTTCGAAGGTATTTATCAGGCTTCTCGCAATATGAATCTCGATATATCAAGCTTTTATTATATTTGCAAAAATACGAAATTTTGCTTTAAAGAAAACATTTGCACCTATGGAAAGTGTATTGAGATTATCCTAAACTAGTTATAATATATGTTGCAAAAAACTTCAATATTTGAGTTTTCTTTATATTTTATTTTAATTGAGTATTTTTATTTTAACTTTTAAAACATACTAAATTAAATAAGTATTAATCGTCTATCTACTAATTAAAAAGAAAGGGAATAAACCTTGCAATTAACATTTACAAAAGAAAAATAAATATTTTCTCAATGATTATATGAGAGTTTTTCTTTTTCATATAAAATTCTTGTGAACTCAATAAAATTTACATTTTAGCAGAAAGTAAATAAATAAAGAACTTAGAAATATTAAATTTATTTAAAGACTTAAGGTATTTATTTTAGTACTGGCATTACTTCATAGAGATTATTTCCTACTTTTAACGCTAAAACCCGTAGTTTGGCAATTTTGAACCGAACATAAAAGTATAATGGAACTGCATCGTAAAGTTTGACGACAAACTCACTTTCAAGAAGGACATCATAGCTCACATTTGCTTTACATTAGTTAAAAAAATGAATACTCCATAACATAATATTGTATTATAATACCGGGTACTACCTACCACAGGAAATATTTGTAGGCATAATATATGGCCTATAGGTGTTAGCACGAGGGCAAGAACATTCTCACCCTTGACATACCCTTGCCTCTGGAGGTATTTATGTCGAAAGTGTTGTCATTGCAAACCGAGAGCAGTATACGAAACACGAGGAAGTAAACTTGGAGATTCGAACCCAGGTCTCAATGGGAAATTAACGCTAAATCAGTTATCATACAGGCCATATCACCTCTAGAATATTTATTAAGTTATAAGAAACAATGGGGGGGGGGGAGTAAAATGTAGTGCATGTATTATAAATTTAGCTATAATATAAACGAACTACATGTCTATCAAAGTATTTGCTAAGCAGTTTTGCAATTCCTCCGTCTCACAATTTTGGAGAAAGTGGTGTCTATAGTACAAAAATTCGGTGTAATAGAATTCTTACTTAGCGGTTTTTTTTTTTCTTCCAAACATTTTCACGACAGGAAGACTAACTTTTCCGACGAGAACAGAGATTACAATGGTGATTTGTATGTCCATTTTGTTAATCACAATTCTTTTTTATTATATTAGAAAATTCTGTTCCTGACAAGTAGAAAATCTATATTTCTAATGGAATAGCACGTGCATTTTAACAAAAGCATAATTGAGGTCGTTACTGTAGTTCATAAGACAACTTGGAAGGCATTACAAGTCTATTTTAATAAAACTAGTGACATATGAGCAATTATAATTCAATTTATTAGCATATGTAAATATAAACACTAAGAAAAAGTTTTTTAAAAAAAAAAATTGACAAAGCAACCAGACTTAATTTCTTCCAAATAATTTCAAAATATAATTGACAATAAGCTGTGCCCCGTTCAAAAAATATTTTTATTTACTGAATGCAGAGAAAGTCTGTATAGTTTGTCTATAGCAAGAACTCCCTTAACCATTCATCTGGACCAGTAGCGGTGACTATGGTAACGAGGTATAACTATTTGAAGTAGGGGTGTGAGGTCAATGTTTAGGGCAGGTTTCGGGGCGGTGAGAGAAATTGAATCTTTTTCTTAGATTTATTGTGCTAGCCCTAGATTGAGAGGAAGCTACCTGCCCTGAAATGCGCTATTGTTTCCATTGCAGCAGACGGCCTCAGACTTAGTAGAGTGGAGTTCTTTCCGTAAGCAAACTATATTATAGTTTGTCTCTAAAATTTGGTCAAGTGAAGACTATCGAGTCATAGCTAGGACAGTCTTTTCTTCCCCTCTCCTTCAGTGGTGATGAATAACTTTCCACGTGAACACAAGACTTTTTCCCTCTGAATTTTCGGAAAAAGTGAACGAAAGTTCGTGAAGTGAAAGTAAAAAGAACATTCTCGCCTTTGTTTTAATTTATTCTCACTTACAAGAAAAAATTTAAGAATGTAATTAGATCTCTTTTAAAGTAGACTCCCGACGATTTTAAGCTCCTCTCGATTGGGGAGGGGTTCAAACACCTCCTAGAAGAGAGTAGGCCTCAGCTCGGGTTACCATAAATATACTTTTGTAGTCCAAACGTAATGACATACTTCGTATTTTCAACCACTGCGCAACTTAGTACCCCGAACGTAATGACATTTTACTTATTTTTCATCAACTGCGCAGTGAACTTCGTCACATCGGACTACTAAATTGATCCGTGTTGAAGCCTTCCTTCTTCTAGGAGGTGTTGGTCAAACCCCTATTTTCACCGCCCTTGAAACTTCCCGGTATTTAAGTTCAAACAGAAGGCCTTTTAATAATTAAGTACACCAAACGAAAAATTAAGTGATAAATTCGTTTATTTAAAAAAACATGCTAAAATATATACAAGACTAAAAAGCTATAAAAGTAGAAATGCTATCGATTATAGACAACTCTGTACCATAGAACTATGTACGCAACTATTCTAAAAGCGAAGAAAAAGCCCCATAACGCAGCAAAGTCTACGTAGAGACTGCCTTTAAGCATATCCATTTCTTTCAAGAAGTCCAATGGCTCTTGGAAAGGGCAAAAGATTTTGTCACAGAACAGCTCAGGTCGACCCATAGAATAAATTCCAAGTAAAACACTTTGATAACTATAACGGATGTAAGATAGGTATGACAACCATTGAAGATAAGGTGGGATGGTTTCCAAACTTATAAAAAATCCACTAAAGAGAAGAATTGGGATTGTGAACACTGGAGCGAGGAAGACTGCATTCTGAAAAGGAAATTTTTAGAACTCGAAATTAGCTAGAATAATTTGGTTCAGTTTCGTTAAGGTTTCATTTAGTAAACACACTGAATTTCAGAAAATAGAAATTTAGTTTTAAACTAGTTAAAACAGATTATTTAAAGTTTTAGAACTAGATTTGAATTTAAAGTATATTTTCATTTAAATATGTCAAAAAAACTGAATTGAGTAGATTTAAATTACACAATTTAAACTATATTTTTAAAAAAATTTTACAATATGTACCTTATTACCCAACTGAAAACTTCATTCACTTCAGAAATAGGTAAGTGCCTTATTTACGTCACGCTATAGAGGCACAATGGCCTATTGGCGACGTTCTGGGAAACACCCGAGGATGAACCGAAGACATCCATCGCAATATTGTTCCTCTGCAGAAGGGGATAGCTCCCCGCTTTGGTAGCCCGACGACCTGCGCTCGAAGTCCATTATTTTATTTTTAAGATCTAAGTCCGATTTATTTATTTTTATCGTCACACTTAAATTAGCAGGTAAGTACTTTATTTACGTAGCACTAGAGCTTTACAACGGGCTATTGGCGACGGTCTGGGAAACATTCCTGAAGGTGAAGATATGCCCTCATAATTTTGATTCATGCAGAGGGGATGGCTCCCCTGCTTTGGTAGAGCAACAACTTGCACACGAAGTCGAGCACTTTACGGTAGAACTGTTAAATGAGGACCAATGCCGCGCAACCTCGTTCCCTACGCAGGCTGTGGTCACCCACCCGCTTACTGATCGCAGCCTGTGATGCTTGACTTCGATGTTTTACAGGGAACAGTGCCTTTACGATCAGTCCACTGAAGAACCACATAAGAAATAATCATGCTTCAAGCGCATTAAAAAGTTCCCATTTTAAAGACATGAATGTAAAACAAATGATTTAAAAAAACGTGAAGTTGCCAATGAAAAATAAAGGTGAGAAACGAAACCACGTGAGCAGAGAGAGAAACTAAAACAGTGGCAGATAGGCAAATCTGGGTAAAAGGCATGTCCACGAGTTAGGAAGAGTCAGGGAAGGACTAATGTGGTTAAGGAACTATTCAAATTAATGAAACAAGAGTGGCTCAGGGGATAGAGTGCTCGCCTTCCAATGAACCGGGCTCTAATCCCAGCAATGGCTGATGGTTACGAATTCCACTCCTGGCTCTCACAGACCACAGTGCAGACATAAAATATCCTCAGAGGTAGACGAATCATGGGTTAGAGTCCCCTTGCAGTCAGACTAACCGTGGAAGGTTTCCTCACCATGTATAGCAAATGAGGGTTAGTTCTAACAGAAAGTCCTCCAAGAAGGCAAATTTCTCCCAATACTTTATCCAAGAGTTCTCTGGTCTTCTGGATTGGGTTTAAAATCAATAAAGCTATGGAGTTCAACATTGGTGGTCATAAACTGAAAATTAGGTAGGTTGTTCAAGAATGATTATAAAATAAAATGAATAAAACAAGACTCTAGGACATAGAGATTTGATTTTTCTTCTATTTCATTTTTCTTTGTTAGTGTGGTTTCATGTTTCGGTTCTCACCTTTATTGCCATTTTTCGTTTGCAAATTTACGTTTTTATTTCAAATCATTTTTGTTTTGCATTCACGTCTAACAAGTCTTGAAAGAACGGAAGTTAACTTTTATGAGCTTGAAACATGCGACTTATTCCTCGTATATTTATTCCTCGTATATTTCGCAAGAGAATGAAGTTTTTAATCTAGTACTTATTTTGCCGCTTCAGTTTCTTTCCATTTATTTAATAAACTTTTTAGTTCCTAAATATTTCTGGAAGACATTAGACGCAACCCACAATGTTGTAGATCATTTTATCAATTATTTTTAAGATTTATCTTTACGGAGTTATTGTGAAAACTAATTTGATTTACCTCGTTTGGTGGGAGTAATTGTGATGGAAAAAGCGTTCAAATCAAGTAACCTTTTGTAGTGCGAATGTTTGGCCTAGATTTGAAGAAACTCGCTATAAAATATTCTTCATTACACAAAAGGCTGCTATAAATTAACTTATTAATTACATGGAAAAAAAAGAAGTTTAATATAATTTGAGAATTATAGCATTCTGAGTTTACTCTTCTAAGCTATATATTTTTAAGTAGAAATTATATTATAGCTTCAGTCTGTGGGGATATACTTTAAAAAAAAAGGTGTCAAAATTTGCACATGTTTTGTTAAAAAAGCAGTTTTATAAATAACAATTTTGTAACCCGAAAATGTTCGACCAGAAAGATTCCGTTTTAAGATTTGCTGATTTTCGTAAAATTTCAAAAGCTTTAAGTTAAAATTTTTTAATAAAAAATAGTTACATAAAATCAAAATTAAACTTTGAATCAAATTTTAAAATATTTCCTACAGAATTTCATTTGTAGTTTTCAGTAACATTCAAATTTATGCATTAGTTTGATTTAATAAGATTTTAAGCACAAGAGATTTCTAACGACGCAAATTTTAAAGACTTCAAATTAGTTTAGTTTCTGCAATATTAGCTGTTGCATCTACGTTAAATTCATGTTCATTTTTCTTGGATACGATGAAATTGCCAGTATTGCATACACAATAGACGATAGCTTATAATATTTGGCAGATTAGCTACACTCTGGATCAGATTAGTTTAAGTATTCAAGGCTAATACAAGATATAGGTAGAATTTTGTGCATAACCTGCATAGTCTACAATAGTTTCTTTTCTGGATTTAATTTTGTAAAGTTATATGGTAGATCGGTGGTTAAAGAAATGTTGAATGTTCCTAAAGTAAGCTCAATTAAAATTTAGGATTTCAAAAATCAATCTAATCTAGCTTTCAATTTTTAACATTTGTTATTAAAGTAAATTTGGTTGTACATTTTATTTGAAGGCTAAGCAAGTATACAATATTTTGAGTTTTGGTTTCTGACTAAAGTCAGTATTTATTTAAAACAAATTTCTGACACCGAAGTGTCCTTTAAGAGTTTTGGATACCAGATACAATAAAGCTTTGTTAGTTTCTGGGCTTTTATAGAAACCTTCAAAACATTCACTAGTTTATGGCACTACTCAATATCAATAGCAGAGAATACGAGTAAATCTACGATCCAACGTGGAACTTCTTGGACGCAAAACTTTACCAAACAATATTTGTAAATTTGATACTCAAGAAATACTTACTTGCACACTAGTACTGGCTCCAATTATAAAGCCTACTGATTGAGCAACTAGCGAGATCATAATTGATGACAAAAGGAATAAACCGAACCGTAGCATGCTATTTGGTTGAGAAGTCATCCAATAAACTATACTCCCATAAATAATTGGAAACAGGAACTGAAAAACCAAAAATAAGAGTTTTAAAAATTTAATCATAAATGAAAACCTTATTTAATGGCACGCCTTGAGCTCTTAAAGATCTAATTTTAACACCAAAAAATTTTAGATATTGAAATTTAAAACAAAGCTTTAATTACTCAAAACTTACAGGAATAAATATCTTTTTTAGTTTTTAAGTAAGATTGCATGAAAAAGTGCTTAAAGTTCATAAAGACTAATTCTAATGAAATTGTTAAAACCTTGTCCTCGTTAAAACCTAATGAAATTGTTTCATATCTTACAATTACTAAGGAACTGCCGTAGTTTTAGACTATCTTTTTTTAGCAAACATAATTGCTGAATAATTTACTTAAAATTAAAAGGATTATACACCATACATTATTTATTAAAATGTCTGGCAGACAAATTTAAATTAATTGTGGATACAAGATTTTAAAAATTTTGTTTTCTGAACTTTTACGTCCTTTTCTTAGGAAGATGCCGGAAGTCATTTAACTTTGCCCAGTGGTCACTTGTGAGCCTAAGTCACGGAGGCGAGCAACGTTACCCACGCCACAGATACCCGTTCATAGGGTGGGTTACATTCACACAGAGAGAAACATCCATGCCCTGAGCGGGATTTGAACCCGCAGCCATTGCCTTCGCAGTCAGACACACTAACCGCTTGACCGTCTGGGCCGGAAAAAAAAAAAAAAAAAAAAAAAAAAATAAGAATTTCTGCTTTAGTTCTTTAAAATTGTGAAAAATTTCTCAAAACTTATAATTGTATAGGGTATTAAACTTTAACAGAAGCATCAAGTTCCTCAAGATGCAATGATTAAAGACCCCCGGAAAAAGTTGCTTCAATTTAATGTTACTTAAAAATTAAGTTTAAAATTTTGTTGCCTAAAAATACAAAAATCAGTCTAGCTCTGAAATTTAGTTAACTTTCTCGTCATTGCTTACATTCAAAACTGGTCTTAAATTATACATTTCAGTTTTTCGGAATTTCAGATTGCATGTCTAGTTTAAGGACACTAATTGCATTAAACTAGGGTGACAAGAACTAAGAAAATTTAAAAGTGGTAGAGAAAGATCGCAAAAAATTCTTAGATTAACATTTACCAAAATATATATTTAAAATAACGCATATTTATCTCTATGTTAAAACGAACCAAATTTATTCCCTAAATTGAGGTTAATATACATTTTTAATTACTTCCAGAGAAGTGTCGCAGAGAAGTGCCGGTTGTGGTCACCCCGCTTACGTATGGTCAGTAAGCTGATCAAACTCAATAAGCATTTATTGGACCTGAGAACTGTTAATCTAAATACAAAACATTTGCTTCGGTGCATTTCTTGAAAACAGGCAAATCTTTTAGAAATTTTTATAAATCTAGAAACAATACCAAATTCAGTATAGACATTGACCCAGTTTACATTCAATGCGTAAATTATGGATTAGTACATACTTGAAACGGAATTTCTGCTACAGTTTTAGCCATGTAATATATCTTAGTACTATACCAACTGTTCAGATGTTCTCTAGCAAATATTGTTTTTTCCATGGGAACTAAAGAAAAGATTAAATTTAGACTAGGAAATAAAAACAAAATTTGAAATTTAAAAATGACAAATACTCACATGTTAATACTGTTGGCATCATGGCAGTAAAGATTAAGAATAGTAATGAAAAGAATAAGAAACCGGAATTGTTGAAAATTTTACTAGCATCGTCTCCTATTCCATAATAAAGCATTCCAAGTAGTATTCCGACAACTACGTGAGCAAAGAAACGCAACTGTGTTGCCATCTAGAAAATCATTAGGATAAAAATTGATGAAAATAAGTTTTAATAAATAGTAAGAGTATCTGGCATTAATAGAGATAAAAATTCTCAAACAAATTAGTTAGATAGGAAACTAATTAGGCATTGCATATTTTGATACTAGTCAAGTACCGGATGCTAATTTACAATCCATCAGCCTTTAACGGCGGTTTCTCTTCAACTGTAGTTTGTCCTAAATACAAGCTTTTATTCCCTTTAGAATTTGGAACCTGAACTAAAAATAGTTTTTACATAAAAGGAATGACAAACAGTAGCGGGTCGTTAAAGGCTGCTGGATTGGAAAATAGCGTTCCGGATGCTATTGTTCAGCACAATTAAACAGATACGAAAAGGATTTAGTATTCGTAGGTTAGAACAATATTGATTATGCAACTTCATAGTTTAAGAGTGGTATAGATACGCTGTGTATTAAGACAAAATTCTTTGATCAAACTAGTTTAAAAAGGAAAATGTACGACTCGTGGTGTTTACCCACAAAATAAAGGGAGAAATAAAGATGAAATGTCACCTGCAGCAATAAACCCTCAAGGGTGTTACGGTAAAAACAAGATTTGAATTTGCAATTTAAAATTTTTTGAACTGCGATTATAGTATTCAAAATTTCATTATAAAATTTTTATTTGAACAGAATACTAAAGCAGCCTGGTTTAAAAATAATGCTGTAGAACCGCAGAGCACAAGTATGACGCCAATTTTAATGTCAAAAATTTAGAATATATTCAGAAGAAACTAATTTGATTAAAAGTTAATTGCTTAATTTTTCAGAAATTAAACATTTTAAAAATGATAGTTTATTTTCAAATGAATATGTGAAAAATTAAATTTGAAATCAAATTAAGATTTTCCCATTTAAAGCAAATTTCAAATTACGTATCAAAAGTTTCCAGTTTTTTTATTTACAGTTTAAATTTGGGCATTATTTCAAAAATTTGTTTCACACTATAGCAAAAAGGAATTTACTTACTGGCTCGCGAAGGGTGCAAATCAAAGACCTGTATGTTAAAACTTTAAATTGATTCCAGGAACTCGTGGCATATCCACTATATCCTTTCTCCAGGTCATTCTCCTGAAATTTAGAGTTTTAAGTAGAAATAAAGCTAAAAATAAGCAATTTAGAAATTTATCTGGAATTTGATAGACTGCAGAAAAGCAATAAGAAAAGAAATTTTACTTATCATTTCCAAACCAGTCAAGAAAAATCGGAAAAATTTAACTTTCAAATCAGTCTTGTTCGAAACCAAATAAAACCTAGTTTGCTATTAATCCAGTAATTCACGAAGAAGCTTAATATTTAAGACTTAAGCCTTTTAATTACAATCTTTATTTAATTTATAGTATGGTTTGAGGACAAGGTCTTAGGATAGTATGGTTTACAATAAATTTTTATTGTAAGCATATATTATTCATACCCATTTTTTTTTTTAATTGAAAAACAATGGTATTTCTTATAAAGTATCTGATTATTGTATACCACTATAATTTATGATATTGTAACGTAGACAAGGTCAAACATTGTCGTTTAGACTACATTAAAAATAGATTTGATAGATTCAAAGCTATTTTACACTGAATGCTTTTTCTGAACTTATTTCAAAAGGTACTTCATTTTATTGGATTTAGTGTGAAAATTACACGAAAAGCAATACCTCACGTAGAGATAAGGTCTATAAAACTACTCATAAAAGAAATTACTTCTAAAAAATCAGTTCTACCGACTCTGGATTAGTTTCCCTCTAGTCAGCGGAAAAAGAATCTGTAAATCAGTTACTCCCCCTTCTTCTCTACACCGTAGTTAATTCTTTTAGAGATTAAATGCCTCGATATTTTAACCGCTTCCCTGATTACCCAGAGTTAATTCTGGTATGTATATACTGCAAACATTTACTATCCAGAGAAAACTCTGGCTTCAGTCGGTACGTTTGTTTTATCAAGTTTTTATTTGGCTGGAGGCAAAAATAATCTGTTGTGATTGGAAGTTAGCCCAAATTTTGTTCAGCGAGTTTTGCTGTTGGATTGTGGGACTGCACACGTGTTTTGTGCATTTGTATATACGGTGGTTGTTTAATTTGCATAGAAAAAAAAAAGAGTAACAAATTGTGTATTACTTCATTGGCGTTTGGAAAGTATCACTTTGTGCTGCTCCTTGTTTTAAAAACTCATGCAAAGACTAATATTTCTAATATTTAACTTTTTCATTTGCTTGAGATAACTCTGGATAAAGAATTATAAATGTTTTTACACAAAAATATAAAATTTCAACTTAAAACTTGTGTATTAAGTTCTGTTTTAGTTCTTTGTATTAATAAAATTAAGTTTATTTTGCTTTTTCTAAAAATATGGTAAGGAAAGCTGTTAATATCGTGTGCTTAAACTTCATTTTTATATCATAAAGCTCAAAATAAATATGCAAAAGGAATTTCTGAATTTATATGCAGCTGAATAAAGTTTTTAAAATGCACAAAATATCAATCATTCTAAAATGTCTGATATTTTCCCTTCAACGAATTTCGTAGATAATAGATATGATATCAGACAAAAAAATTTGTTAGCCAAAGGGCGAGAAAAAAAAAATTTAACTAGTAACATTTGCTCAATTAAGCAACCCTAGAGGAAAATTCGAATTGCAAAATAGCCTTTAAAGTATGACGGACTGGACGTTGAGTTTACGATTGATTATAATTATCTGGTGTGATAACCGTGTTAACTATAAACACCCTTGCTCTAATTTTAGCATTAAATCTGACGTTTAGTAATTTGAAATATTAGGTATTTAATTTAAATAAATTTAAACTTACCGCTAGAAATGAGGGAGCCGTGACGTCATTATCCAGAAGACACAATGTAGAGGCTTGAAGGCCAACCTCAAGCCGGCCATCATAAATACATTCTTCAGCCAGCTTCAGATTGTCCTCGAAAAAATCTTTTGCATCTACTGCATGCTTCAACTTTCCAATCCAGTCACCATGCTCACCAGACGCTACTTCAGTTGCTGAAGAACAAGATTGATATCAAATTAAAGATATGCGCATTAAAAATTGCGTGGAACATATTTTCAGAGAAACTCAAATTAGATATTTGAATAAAAATTTGAGAAGTTCCCTTGGCAAGAGTTGTTACAAGGCAAATAATTCTAACAAACTAATAAGATCACTGACGTAAACCCGTGCTTAACTAAGATAAACTAGCTAAATTAAATTTAGGGTTTGTTTTAAATCATTGTGCGTAACAGCTAAATTTTACAGACAGATGAACTTAGTGTTTGTGAAAAAAAATTTCAGTGAAAAAGCTACAAATTGAACTCATATTGAGTTCAAATGTCATGGGCTAAATTAAACAAATTGCCTGATGCAATTTTTGTACAGATTCGGTACCTAAATTCTAGATACTAGTAGATATTACAAGTAACAATTTTCAACATAGTTACTCGTAAAGATTACAAGTAAAGATAAAATTTAGTTTTATATTAGCCAGCATTTCATAATTCATGTAGATAGGTAGCCACACTTTTTATACCCCTCCCCCTAACTCTATAGAATTACTTTAGAAGGTCCTTAAAACTTAGTTTGAATTCCAATGTATGAAGAGGTTTAATAAAATTTTATTTGATCTTAACATCGATCAAGATTTTAAAATTTCAAACTTTGATCAGTTATCTAATTACCTAGCACATAAATTTGCTTTAATTTACTAGACTAGGAATTTTTTGGATATCTAAATTGCACAATATTTTAGACAGCGTCAAAAACTCAAATAGGCAACTTAGAGATTTGCTGACATTTGAAACAGTCACTCAACAATTGTTACCTTTTATTTAAGCGAATTTAATTTTATGAAACAAATACTTACCAAAGTCTGTAGGATTATGATAATGAGGACACTGCAATCCTTGCTCAGCAAGAAAAGGAATCAATTCTTTTGAGCGTCCTCTGTAGATACATTGACCAGATGCTAACATGTAAAGCTGAAATAGAAAGTTTAGATTTAAATATTGCATAGGTGCCTACTCTTCCGGTTTCCCCCTCTGTAAGTCTTTTGAAAGCATTAAAATTACCTTTGTAAACTTTTCACTTTTGATTTGACATTCTTTATTTTATAAACTTTATGTAAAATTCTGACCATATATAAACTATGAATTTAAGTTTTGGTAAAACCAATGAATCAAATCTATAGTATTTAAAAATTATGCTTACAATCAAACTGGTAGGATGAATAAGGGAATTTAGTAAATTCGCGTAAGTTAATATTTAAGTTTCTGTAACTTCAAATATATTGGTGAAACAAAGGCTATTTGTAGATTTTTAAAAATTAAAATAAACATCCAATTTTGTATTTTCTAATAGAGTGACGGTTTTAAAAGACAATCGATTACTCCTTTAGTTATTGGCGGAAAACACTTTTAGTTTGTTCTTAAAATAAAGTGACTGAGTAGTTCAATACTGGCATTTATCGTTAAGATTGCCTAGAATAGACAATTTAGATTTTAAGGGCCCATGTCTAAGAGGTCGTGGGTTCGATCCTCGCCGGCCGAAGACTCCCAGTGTAGTAAATGGTGACTGATGCACGTTAAATCTGTCGAGTCTCAAAGTCCTCCATGTTCCCATAACAAATCAATACCTCTGGGGGTACTGATCCAGGAGTTTCTTTGTCTTCTGGATTGGTTCAAAATTACAAGGCTACGGAGTTTAACATTAGTAGTCGTAAACCCATGAAATTGGGTCGTCTGTTCAACGACGGTTATAAAAATAAAATTTAGATTTTAAGACCAATATAGAACAAAAGTTCTTTGAGGCAGAACTAAAGAATCTGAGTTCTAAGAAATCTTCAGCGGTTAGAATATTGCAAGTTTAATTTTTTCATTAGAAATTAATCTCATAAAATGACACTTTTGAGTTAATAAAAATTTTAAACTTATTAAAACTAAAAAATTTTGGAAAATAGCGGCGAGTTAGCCAACATTTACAACCAGTTTTTGATTTTCCTTGGACTCTGGGTATACACATACTTGACGAATTTCAACTAATCTGTTACACAACTAGCATTAAACAGTTCACATAGCGGATATACAATTTAACTCTTCCATGTCCCATTTTTTAGACTAATCTTGAACAAAAGGCACTAGACAGAATTCTGGTCTTGACTTTAAATTTTAAAAGCGTATCTGACCAAAAATCTCAAGGGCAAAATCTTTCATGGTTTACCCGATGGCACGAGAACTAACCAGTATGAAGCAGAGTTTTGTATCAGCTCTGATCTTTGAGAGCAAGAAGCAAAATAAAATTCTATCTACATCTGGGATTCGAATCTAGGAACACTCCACAGTCTTGTTGACTTAAGTTAATTTTTCATAGTCAAACCTAGTTTCATTGTGGATTTAACACTCAACATTTCAAGTCTACTGTCTACCAGCTATTTTTAGGATAAAACTAGCTCTTTTAGGAATTAAGACTTACATTTTGCATTAAGACAAATTAGTTTTCTACGATTGTTCATGTGTCATTTATACTTTCACTTAACTCAGATTTGTTTTTTTTTACCAGAGAGAATTTCGAAATAAAGAGTTCTCAAAATAAATGAATAGTAAACGAGACAAGAATTTACTCAATAAATAAAAAGTTTTCAAAGATTTCATTTACTCAGCCCTTTAAGGTATCCGAACACGTTCGGAGGACTTTTTTAAAAATATTAAGTTTCATAACACTTTAATTATGTTTTTATATTTATTATATGTAAAAACTAATATTAAATAAGAGAAATTAGACATTTATATTATAATTTGTTTTTAAAAGCTAAATAACAAGAAAAAATTGATGTTTTTTTCATAAAACTTGGGAAAGGATATACTTCACCAAAATTATTGTATTAAAAAAGTGTTATTATCAAAATAAAGAGCAGAATTTTGTCTAGTGATTTGACTACAATCATAAAAATATTTGTAAAATTTATTTTTTTATAGAAAATCGAAAACTGAGATTTTTGTCAAATTTTTTAAGTCATATTTCACATTTTAGACCAATAAAAAACTATTAATTATTTTTTAAACAATTGTAGCACAAGCACTAGAGAACATTATACTAATACATATAAAAAATTTTATTGAAATAGATCAACAACTTTTTTAATAATGAATTTTTAAAGTTACTATTTTTGCGTGAAATTACATTCTGAGAAAAAGGCATTTAAAGTATAAATTATATCATTTCTATTTTAAAAATCTATTTTAAAAATGCTATTCCCATGAAACTTCTTTTTTCGTCCATTATTTCGATTTTTGGATTACCCATATTGCAAAGTACTTATACATAAAATTTCGAAAAGAAATTCAATTACGTTTCAATAAAATGTAGTCAAAATAATATTAGAATATTCGAAGAACGCTGCTTGTAAACAAATCCACAAGAGAGTGAGAATGTTGCCAATTTTAACCCAAAAACTACTAATATAAATGATAAATTGGGAGGCTCATTTCTAGCAACATTAAAATAATAATTATTTAAGTGAAAGAAAGATAATTATCCCAAAATAAAGATAAATATAACTGTTTTTGTCCCACTTCCGGTTTCGGAATGCTATTTCCGGTTTCATTTTTTAATCATCGACTAATATTCTTTTAATCATAACTTTTCTTCTAATTGACGCACAATTAAAATTTAAACTGTTTTGAAAACTAGAATAAACGGAGATTCTTAATATAAAATTAAAAAAAATTGTCATTTTTAGCTAAAATTCACTTTTTTAACGTGTACGGATACCTATCCATGCTATTTCCTAGCCATGAAAACATTCAATAACTGAATATTAGCAGCTATGATATGTTCAAAGATTTTGCAGTTTTCGTAAATCCAAGTTCGTTCACGAGGAGTTTGCACTTTTCTCCACCTCCTCGTATGAAGAGTTCATTTCAGGGCGGGAGTAAGAGGAGAAACGTCTCCGCTCTTGAAATTGAAACAACCCTTAATGCGTGCCAAACTCAAACAGTTAATTCTTTTTCTGTCACTTGCTTTGCTTTATCATCTGTAACCTTTCGTTGCTCTAGCTGATTAAATTTTAAATTAGAAGCCGCCGTTTTCCCAGCAAAATGTCTCAAAAAGGGCAAACTATTCACTCAAAAGAAATGTCAAAGTTATGAAATATTTAATGTTAAAAAAATGCACGTTAAAAGTGGGAAATAAATATTTCTCATACAATCGCCAAATAGCAACCTTGTTCCAGATTGTTCACATCCTTCTCCCAAAAATAGCGAAATAGTATCGTCGGATACCACGTGATTAAGGCGGGATCAAGTGCAAACTCCTGGTGAACGAACTATACCACGTCTTTTAAGCTCTGACTTTTCAAATTACGTTATAATTCTTCAGGTACACAAAATTTAAAAACATTCGAATATTGCGCCCATTAGAAAGGTAAACAGTCGGAATTTAAGATAATTCGCTAGTGCAGATTTTGATTTGGTCTCATTAAGCCCGATATACGATTAAAATTTAGACTATTTAGTCAAAAATATTGCAGTTTATGTATAGCTATTAAGTCTTATATTAACCACTTACCCGATTATCCCGAATTATCTGGTATGTATATATTGCAAATATTTATTATCCAGAGTAAATTCCAGCATAGAATTCGTCAATAAGTTTTGTTTTATCATTTTTTTTATTCGGCAGGAAGCAAAACAAAATAATCTGCTGTGATTGGAAGTTCGGCAATATTTGGGAGTTTTGCTATTTGTGAGACTGCAGACGTGTTTTGGTATAATTGTCTATACGATGGTTGATGAATTTGCATAGGGGAAGAAAAAAAAAAGGAGTAAAAAATTGCGTTCGCGACCGAAAGTAATGCAGATGATTTTTCATATTCTGAAGATTTGAACATATACAAAGGCTATTATTTAAATTCTCATTTGCCAGAGATAATTTGGGATAGTAAACTGATGGTAAATTAAATATTTTTTACACATAAAAATTAAAACTTAGAATTTGTGTATTATGTTTTGATTTAGTTCCTTTCGTTTTCCAAAAATTGGTAAGGATAAGAGGTTAAATTGCAAATTTAATTTACATTCCTTATAAATTGGGAAGAGTAAACTTTAAAAACATGAATCATTAGGAAATGGACATTACCCTGTCGAAGATTTCAAAAACTCTGGCACTAGGTTGATGAATTGTGCAAACAATCGTTCGTCCTTCTTGAGCTAAAGACTTAAGCAGTTCAATGCATTGAAGACAGGAAGAACTATCTAGACCACTATAAAACAACACATTAGATAAGTGCATTGAAATCTAAGGAAGTCATTTTAAACATAAAAATATTTTGTTAAACTGTTATTTCAGCGGTGTGTTGTTAGACTTCTCTTATGGTTGAGAAAGGATTGGTAAGTATTCTAAAACTACAAAATTTCGTGTAAACTGGTATAAACTATCAGAGTTAAGTGGCAAATTCAGTGTAACGCTTAAGATAAGACAACTCACACTAATTTGCTCTATTTATAACAATGAAATTAGCTGTTATATTAATAAGGCCTCTAAGTTTAGAAATCTTTCTAACACTAAAAATTTTGACACCAGAACAATATGATTTTGGACTTGCTTAAAATGTTCATTTGGGGTCAATTTGACCCTTAATGTTTTTAAATTTTTTAAACTATGAATATTGTTAGAAATACAATATGTAAGAGGGAGATTAAAACAATTGCTTGCTTTATTTTCATAAATGCTATGACAGAATACAACATTACAGATTATTCTTTCACAAGATAGCAAGTAAAACAAAAATAAACAAACGGCATGAATATAAATACATCTGAACACCTCTTTTCAAATATTTATCTCCATTATTAGCTCCATCATTTGCGTATCCAGTATATCTGCGGGACGTGAAAGTATACACATTTCTAGAATTTTTCATAACTAGTATTAGTTTTACTCTGTGCCTTGCGATGTTAAAGGCGTGACTTTTTATGTTTTATTTGTTGTAGTTCATTTACGTCGCGTTAGAGCTGCACAATGGGCTATTGGCGACGGTCTGGGAAACATCACTGAGGATGATCCGAAGACATGCCATCACAATTTTGATCCTCTGCAGAGGGGATGGCACCCCCGCTTCGGTAGCCCGACGACCAGCACGCGAAGTCTAGCACTTTACGGTAGAACAGTTTAACGAGGACCAATACCGCACACCCTCAGTCCCTACGCAGACTAATCCAAGTGGTCACCCACCCGCATACTGACCGCAGCCAGTGATGCTTGACTTCGGTGATCTGCTGGGAACCGTGTCTTAACGATCAGTCCACTGCGGGACTTTTTATGTTTTCGCGACTGAATTTTAGCAATTAGGGGCTATCTGATGCTTCAAGTACTAATTCTGTGATATTAAAATATTCTTTGAAAACAATTAAAGCTTTGAGTACAGCAATATCAAACGTTGGAAGGTAAGGCAACCAGCAACTTTTACCTCTTAGAATAATTCCGTAGCATCTAGTCTGCTAAGCTTGCGACACATTTTGTACTATTGTAGAAAGTGACAGTGCTTGGCTTCTACTCTGTGCTATTGCATGAAAACACATTCGCGTGAATACTAGTCGGAATTACGGTGTTTTTGCTCCTATAAAGTATATAGTTTTCATTTTGCAGTGCAAAATACTTCACGACGAAGTGATTAAAATTAATAAATTCTTTTGTTCAAGCGTAGTATTTCTAAAATTTATGGAAAAATTAATCTGAAAATTTTACAGAGGGAAAATAGAGGAATCCCGTTGCGCTTTGAGTCTAGGAATGGCTCCATAATAATTAGAATACTATACTTTCCTCAGTTAGTGATTCATTTAACAGTTTTTTTAACTTGCAAATTTGGATATTGAAAACCATTAATTTTTGGATTTTGTATCAGTTGAAATCCAATTTAGGTGGTTTAAACTTAATTTATATTCTCATTGCTTACATCACAAAAACTGCTTCTAAGACTTTTGAGTCCAGGATTATAAAAAATATAACTTTATATTTTTTCTCTCAGATGCAATAACGAAATTCTAATTCAATAGGATCTCAACTAAGTTACTTCAGTATAGAATATAAGATACCCATTTTACAAAAATTTCGCGTGACATTTTTAGCACGGGGGACCCTAATTTCTAATCCACGATTCACGTTCACAATGTTTGCCGTTCTACAAAATCAAGAACAAGCAAATAACTTTAAAAAAGAAATTTTCCAAATCGGGTCAAAATGACCTTTTTGGCTGTTTTATTTATTGCCATAATTTTACTAATCAAGAGAAACACAAAATTTTTATCTAGTATATTTAGAAACAAATTAGGAAAGTAAATATGAGCTCTGAAGCTTACGTGTATCTTCAAAAAATTATATACGTCAAAAACTATCAAAAAGTACTACACATCCTCAATAGATTTCCGAAAACTGAGAATATTTGCTACCGTTGGTGAAAAAATTGATACATAATGTCCTAAAGACCTGTCAAGATATGGGCAAAATGCTGATAATTTAAGGATTCGTACTTTGTGGTGCGAAACAAGGCATAGTTTAAAATCCCCACTGCGGCCTTATTTGAAAGACAGCAAATCTTCTGATGACCTAATATAAAACTGAGGTTTATCCATTTGTACTCATAATCGGTTAGAAACAATAGTCTTACATTATTCTTTCAGGCTAATGAGAGATTTCTTTTAGGTATTCATTAGACACAAAACAGATTGAATTGAGTTGTTTAAAAGTCAGCCCCACTATCTCTAGTTTAATAAATTTTAAAATTAAGAATGCAAAATATGGAAACTAAATTACTTTCAATCACTATGTAATTCATGATTTTGCTTAAAATTTAATAGGAAAGATAATACTAAACTGTTGAGGAAAGATAATTTGAGATTATGGCATGCCTTGACGAGATAAAGGCGAAATAACTTTAACCGTGCATACAAAGTCGTACCTCGTTGGTTCATCAAGAAATACAAGAGGTGGGTTGCTGACTAGTTCTTGAGCTATGCATAATCTTTTTCTTTGGCCTCCAGAAAGTTCACTCGCTTTGTTGTGCTGTCTTTCAATCAGTCCTAAGGATTCCATTGTTTCCTCAACCTGTTTCAATAAGAAAAGCAAACATTTCATAAATTTATAATAGAACATTTCTACTTCAAACACCCACACTTTATATATTTATTTCTACCATAGCCGGTCAAATGACCAGATTTCATGTTTCTCGATTGAATGTATGAAACGTGGATGTTAGGAAGGAAATAAACTGAAAGACATTATAATCAAACTAAAAATTTTATATTGCCGATTTTTTTGTATTAAAAATGTATAAACACATGTATATGTATAAACACAAATAAGAATTTTTAATTCATTGCTCAACGCATTTCTTATATACAGGGTGCTTCCATTATTTGTTTTCCGCAAGCATATTTCTTCTAATTATTACTTCTATAATTCTTACTTATTCTTATAATTAATATTATTTCTTTGAAGTAATTGGGCTGTCCGACATTTTTCTAGGTAAAAACAAACAGAAATGAAGTAAAGCTATCAATATAACGTACTTACCAAAACATTTAGTTTTTGTCACTTTCTCACACAAAAATGCCAATCTAAAATTTTAGGTACTTCCTTGAAACTTAAATTGACAGTTATTCTGATTAAACTCAAAACTCAAGTCTTTGCAGAACTCATTGAAAGCAGTATGTTGAACACTCATTACATTATAATTTCTGATCCGATAACCTTATTAAGCAATAAAGTGGATTGGATTGAATGTAGGGCACAATAAAGTGTTCTTGCGGTCCAATTAGCGGTTATGGTAGAAATATGACAAGTATTATTCAAAACAAACTGTATATAATTGTTAGAAAAAGTCATGAAGTCAATTGCGCAAAAACGGTAAGATAAGCGCATTTTCGATGTCCAAGTTCTTAAACTGTCATTTGTCCGGTTATAGTATGTTTAATGTTAAATACAAGGTTTCACAACCCACGTTATATAACCTGGGTATTAAGAAATTAGCCTCCATACAAGCTAAATTAGGAATTCTTCCAACTGTTGTAAAAATAGATAAGTTTAACAAATATTGAAAACCAGATAGCAGTTACATTAAGATTACAATTTCATAAGCATTTATAAATGCTACATTCAAAATGAAGAGACCACAATAACGATATAATGTTTTGATTTTATATGCTTAGTCTCCATGCTTTAAGATTCCTAACTAAAATATGCTAACTTGAGCAGAATTATAAAGTGAAGTTACGAAATTTGATACAAATGTACTTTCAATTGCTTTAAATGTTTTTCAAAGGATTTATTTTCTGAGTCTCAAGATGTCAGGTAAACTATGAAAGGCAAGTTGTTTAGTCAGGAGACCCAGGGGAGATTTAGGTATTCGCAAAGTAAAAGACTTTGCAAATTTAGCTATGTCTTGACTACATGTTCGATTTAAACGGAAACATTTATGAATCTCTCATTTACTTAAGTTTTATTGAAGACATTTTTAAAAATGATCGAAAGCCTACATATTCTCAACTGGAAATTTTTAATCATAAAAAAATCTGTTTAGTAGTTTCAGCTTATACAAAACTTATTTCCTGTAACTGACAAAATTTTAGATTTATTCAATTAGGAAACAATTTAAGAGTACGCAAAAATTTCAATTTATTAAATATTTTATTGCATTAAAATACTTGTTCAAACTAGATTAAAAATTTTAATTTCCTTTACTCGATCTAAACAAATAGCAGGAAAAAGTAGACTCAAACTTATTTAGCATTAGGATCGCATGAAAGACCGAAAATCACTTCTCAAAGAAATAACTTATAATCAGCCTAAAGCTAGACAATTCCTATTCAACTTTATTATACTTACAAGTCATAACATCTATTAAAGCACTCATTGTCAGCCGAGTGCAGGTGGTCATACTACATCATTGGAGAGTTATTTTAGCAATCAGCCTAGCTAAAATTTTACAATAAGTTGACTTTAATAATCAATGTTATTGCCATGAGAAAACAATCCTAGCAACAATTTTACCCTGTGCCCAGTTTGGCTCAATATGGGTCCTATATCAACATGTACCGAGGAATCAATATTGGGTTGTCTAGATTTAATATTTGCCATATATAGGGCCAATATCGGCCTACATAGGACCTATATTCGCTAAATAATTAATATAAAATATTGGGTTAATCTGACAGTTCTATATAGTACCGTTATTGGTATTAAAGTGGCTGTGAAATATCGGGTGAATTGGAAAATTCTATATAGGGCAAATATCGAAAATATCGCGGCCATTTAAACTCTTATTGTGCCAAGATTTCTGAATATCGGCCAAGATTCCCGAAATAAATTGAATATTATTTTTCTTATATACGAATTGTTTAAATATTATTTCTCTAGCTTTCAAAAAATATTGTAGAGATTAAAAATGAACTTAGATTGCCAGTGTTACTGGCATCAAGGTTTTTCAAATATCAAATCTGATATTTTATTCTAGTTTTAAAAATACAGACATTTTAAATGAGTGAATCTCGTGACTGCGTACGGATTCTGTTTATTTTATTTGAAGCAGACAATGTATTTGTTTTTAAAAGCTAGACTTCCCAGAGGATATTACAGCATTCATTTTCCAAGTATTAGCATCTTAGTTCTCATGGAAGCTCACGATAAGAGTCTTCGCATAAAATTAGTTTAACTTAGATTCTAACAAGACTAAAATTCTGAACAAAAAGTATAAATTTAATATAGCCTATCTTGATGACCGCGTTAATATCTCAAAATTGGGGGAGGGGCTCTCTCCACCCTTGTATCTATACATATTAGTATAAACCGGGTCCGAATTATTTGTACCCTCACAAAAAATTGCAATTTTAACTTCAGGATTTGGAATTTTTTTTAATTAAAATAAAATTACAATTATTTACCTGCCAATTATTTCTCATTTAAGGGCATTTTTTAATTCCGTTTCACTATTTTTCTTTTTTAATTTGTTCTCTGTGACATTTGAAAGCCAGAATTTCCCCTCGGTCTGCAATAGGGCAGAATATTTCTTCTGCAAGGGATGATTTGGTAACATCTTTTACCAAGAACATTAAAACTCGCTTGAGACTTTAGACAAAAATTATCTACTTTTTATATTTGAAAATTTAATTACAGAAATATTGAATGGGAATTTTTAATCTTAATTGGGGCTGTATCTCTTCATTTATAAAATGTGAGTACCTGAAGCCCCCCCTCTGTCCCCCAGTTCTGGCCTTACGTAAAAAATTTACGAGATTTTTACATCTAGCAGTGGTCAAAGTAACATTTAATTTAAAAACAAAAGAAAAAATATCAATAAATTTGTTATTTCGTCGTTAGCTAAACTGCTCTTTAGCCAAAATCAGTTTATTAGTGGGTATACTAATTAACTAGCCATCGTCTGGATTCAAACCAGAGTCATTTTATTGGTGCTCTATCTAATGGGTATTGTTTAACGCAGTATCTGCAGATGTAGTTTAACGGTACATAAACTAGAGTTCACAGTAATATTTCAAACGTAAGCTATTTGATAATTAAGGTAAACATTACTAATTATAGTTAAGTCTGTCGCAAAAATACGCATAATAAACGATCACCAATTCACTTCTTGTTCGTGAAGTCAGCCTGAACAAAAGCCCCTGGTAAGACTAGGTAAACAGAAATTTTACCTTCTCATCTTTAGTATACGAGGTTTCTTAGCTTTCTCAAAGAGCCGTGATGGCTCAGGGGATAGAGAGTTTGTCTTCCAATGAGGTGAACAGATTTCGAAACCCAGCGATGGCTGGTCGATACGAATTCTGCAGCAGACTTGCACAGACAACTGTGCTGATGTCCTCAGTGGTATACGGATCATGGGTTGGAGTCCCTTTGCCGTCCGACTGACCGTGTGAGGTTTTCCTCTCCATGTAACGCAAATGCTGGTTAATTACATAAAGGTCCTCCACAAAGGAAAAAGTTTACCCAATACTTGATCCCTTGTCTTCTGGATAGGAGATGACAAGGCTACTGCGTTGAAAACTGATAATTATCAATCCAAAATTGGGTCTGATGTTCAAAGACTGTTATAAAGTCCAGTTTTTATGAAACTAATTGAATATTTTGAATAAAGTTGTAGCAAGTGAGAACATTTTTAGTATCCTTTAAAAGTTTAATTAGATCAAGCTTAATGTTATCTATATTAAAATATCCGTTTTTATGAAACTAATTGAATATTTTGAATAAAGTTGTAGCAAGTGAGAACATTTTTAGTATCCTTTAAAAGTTTAATTAGATCAAGCTTAATGTTATCTATATTAAAATATCCGTTTTTATGAAACTAATTGAATATTTTGAATAAAGTTGTAGCAAGTGAGAACATTTTTAGTATCCTTTAAAAGTTTAATTAGATCAAGCTTAATGTTATCTATATTAAAATATCCGTTTTTATGAAACTAATTGAATATTTTGAATAAAGTTGTAGCAAGTGAGAACATTTTTAGTATCCTTTAAAAGTTTAATTAGATCAAGCTTAATGTTATCTATATTAAAATATCCGTTTTTATGAAACTAATTGAATATTTTGAATAAAGTTGTAGCAAGTGAGAACATTTTTAGTATCCTTTAAAAGTTTAATTAGATCAAGCTTAATGTTATCTATATTAAAATATCCGTTTTTATGAAACTAATTGAATATTTTGAATAAAGTTGTAGCAAGTGAGAACATTTTTAGTATCCTTTAAAAGTTTAATTAGATCAAGCTTAATGTTATCTATATTAAAATATCCGTTTTTATGAAACTAATTGAATATTTTGAATAAAGTTGTAGCAAGTGAGAACATTTTTAGTATCCTTTAAAAGTTTAATTAGATCAAGCTTAATGTTATCTATTTCTTAATCTGAGAAAACCTCAGGTCAATTTATAGCGCCAACAAAAAATGCCGATTTATTGCACAAATTTTAAAGGAGAAAATCCACGCGTCATTTGAGAAATAAAGGTGAACTTCCCTTACTTATTTTTAGCTCAGAAAAAAATCTGAAAAGAAAATCTAAAATTTAACCAACACTTCAGGGAATTTGTTTTACAGAAAATTTTATTTTAGTACCACTATAAAAAGGATTGCTTAAACTAGTAAAGTATACATTCGAAAGCATAAAATGCTAAAGTTGGATAAATTTAAACCCAAGAGAAATTTATAAAGATAGATATCGTGAAAACCATACGATCTTAAGGTTAATACCCTTAAAGTAGTCAATTTGTATAACTTAAAATTTTACTCAAGGTTACAAAAGTAACAATAATGTCTTTAAGGAAAAACTGATCACGCAACTTTAACGTCACGACAACGCTGAAAAAGAAAAATTCTCACCAATTTCTGTTTATCCTTTTTCGACACACTGGACGGTACTTTTAGACAGGCAGCCAGGTAGATGGACTCCCGGACCGTAAGGTGTGGGAGTACATGATCGTCCTGCATGATGTAACAGGACAGTTTCCTGTAGATACGCATGTCTCGCTCCACACCATTCACTAGGATTTGGCCGGACACTTTCTGACGCCTGCGTAAACAAAGGATGAGGGTCAGGCGTTACACTTCATGGTTAGAACACAAAATGGAACGTTTTCGTCCCACTTTCGCGTAAGAAAGAGTATTTTTTGTTTAGACTTGGGAGTCAATGGCAGAAAAGTATGGAATAAAATTTTTTCAAGAGCTCACAATTACCCTTGTCATGAATGCTTGAAATCTTAATGAGTTTTCTGCTTTGTAACTGGCGTTCCATGACAGTATCTTTTAAGAATTAATTTGTTAAATCTGACTCGCTATTAATTGTTAATTCACATTTGTTAAAACTTAGTTGAAAAGGTAATTAAACTTAGTAGCTATAATTCTTAATACTTACTCAATTTTTTAAAGTACTCATTACTTATATTTAATAGTTACTGTTAAAACAAATATTAAAAGTAGTGATTTGCAGAAGTGTTTTAATTTTGAACCAGCGAACTGATTGAATTTAACAATTTTTGAATCTATATACACCGAGGCAAACTGTCCTGAGCAGATTGAAGATTTATTGCAGAGCCCCCGATCACCAATAGATCTCTAGAAGATTATTCTAGTAATCTGTAAATTTAGGCATTTTCAAAAGTAATTTGAAGGATTCCTTGAACTCATAACAAGTCAAAAGATTTAGTTTTGAAATTTATACAGCCACAATAAAAGGCACTGCTTTTTGGGTAAAATTTGTTTCAGACGTTCTTTCTCTCAATTTTTGTTGACTTATCATTTGAAAGCAATACCTTTCGTAAAGGTATTAAGGAAAGATCTCTTAAGAATGGGAGAAATGGCACCCGATAATAAAAATTGCCGACCACATAATTTAAATTAAATTTTTTCAAGTATGTTTAGATTTTTAAAAATTACTTGTGGATGCTGAAAAATTCTTACTACGTAAATTACGCAAAAACAGGTTAAAAATTCGAAGGCATGTAAATGTATAATGCTTTGCTCTATTTCCAACAATACTGTTGTAGTTTTAATTTTCAAAAAAATTCTAGAATCCCTTATATTTTCTATTTAAGTGATGACCCTATGTTTCGAACTAGTGTCTCGTATAGTAAATATCCAGCATCTGTTAAATAAAGACTTCTTGAAAATAAAAAAATAATGATTGAAAATTAAAAATAAAAAGACTTCTTACAGATTCAGAATTTTTGCCATCCGTTATAATGTTGTAATTAAAAATCTCAGCTCACTGCCGCGTGGCGGCATTAACTTATTAAACTATTATTTGGGATCGATGAGGGAGGGTCGTGATGAGGAAATTTAATGGGAGCGGAGAAGTGATGCTTTTCATCAAAATAAGTGGGGATCGTCAAAACTGAGATAACATAGCGTATGACCTTCTCGCCATTTGAAAAGTCTATAATCAGTCTAGTAATAACATAAGAGCGAGAAAATAAAGACTAGATTTATATACAAAGTAAGGTTAAAATAGAGATTAATATACACTAGTAATTCTGGGTTAAATTAAATAGTCACATCTGTACAAATGGGAATAGAATAAGTATAAAAATTAAACATAAGTAAATATATAAAAATTGAAGTTAGTAATTAATCGTAGCATTGATTAAAGTGCAGTTCTCTGTTAAAGAGCAGACCCAGACGTTCCGGTATTACCGCTCGCTTCTGGGCTGCTCGACTCACCATAAGTTAGCAAGTATAAGTTCCTTGGTAGCGACCCCTCAGGGTTGCTCGCATACCGCGGTCCTAGTAAATTGTGTTCGATGTGCGACAAGTATGATGTAAGTTGAATAAATGAGGGTAATAACTACACCCTGTCGCCAATAAAGAATGCAGTATTGCGGCTGTACTTTAAATTGCCATTTATGAGGTCAATGTCGAATAGTAAATTAAAACCACCGTTTTTGCCATCTGTTTACTCCGAAATATTAGTTTGATTGGGAGGCCCATTAAGCGCACTCAACATTTTAGGTTATTTAGAGTTTTTTTCTTTAGTGCTAGTGAAATAAAGAAACTTTTAAATCCTTGCAAAAGGCTCATTTGCCTAACCTCTTATATCTTTATATGTAATGGACAAAATCACTATTACCTTTGCTTCCTTTAGGAAAAATAGTTTCTGAAACATGGAAATTTTGTAGTTAGAGCGATCACATTATCACGAAAGAAGATTCTGCATGGAATAAGTTTACATACTTTTACTAAACCTCTAAGCTTCAGAAAATCTAAGCAAAAGGAAATTTATTATCAAATTTTTGTGAGTGATTTTACACTATTTCGCCCTATTGAGAAAAAATGGCTAGAACGCCGATTTATGTAGATGTCGTAAGCTTTGTTTTTTAGAAAAACATAGTTCCAAAAGCACAATTTTCAAGGAGTTGCAAATACGCAGAAATCTATCCATTAAAGTGATTTAATTACTTTTTGTAATTCAGAAAAATTTTATTACAAATGAGCACGAGATTTTCAAACAATTCCAATAATTTGAAAGTACGACAAAAAATTTCTCAACAATTTTATTCTTTTAAAATCTTAGTTTTTTTTTTACGAACTTTGAAATGCACCTTTCACACTTTATAAATTTGAAAAGGTAAATTAATAAAAGTCAAGTTTAAAAGCGAAACACTATTTTTTAGGATTAACGGTACATGTAAGTGCACCCAACACCCCCTTGTACTGATACGCGAAAAAGAATCTACGTAAAAGACAAACTTTTCGGCATTTTTGTATAAGTTACCAATTGCAATATCTTCAAAATATTTTATGTCATTAGTTTAAAATTCTATTTAAGTCCTCCTAGCATTAGCAATAGAAAAATTAGGTTGTCAAGATGCTTTTCTTTAAATCTAAAAGCATTTAATTTTTTTATTTGCACGGCAGTGTAAGCGTCCATGTTTCTATTAAAACTGAATTTCAATGCTCCTTAAAATGTTTGACTAAACAAGTAATGCTAAGGTATTTTTAGTAAGATGAAGATACCATTGGATATTAAATTATGACTGAGGAAGTAAAACAGCTCTAGAAATAGTAATTTTGTATCAAAAGATTCTGTTTTGAGATTCAATGTACTATTCATTTACTTTTATATAGTCATATTAGACACACTATAAGATTCTATGTAAAATTATAATTATCAGGTGATACTATACAGCTTTATTGTTTTTACTCGGATGAAACTGGTTTTCATTTGTTTACGCTCTTGTATTAATTGGTTAACATTGTAATGCAATACATAAAAATACAAATAGGAAGTATATATGTATATAAAAAATCTCCCGAATAAAAACCCATTACAAGCATGTTTAAATAAAAAAGTACTGCATATAAACTCGCGCAAAACATGTAATTATTAAATCACTACAGTGCTTCTAATGATTTGATCTAATTATTACAATATAATACAACACCTGATGTAATAAATATTCTATACTTAAATATATCGACTGATATAGCCAATCTAATTTATTATATATTGCTTAATTTAAACGATTGTTACACGAATTGAAACAAAGGCAAACAGTTTTCACTCCCATAAAAACAAGGCAGTATAGTATCCTCAGATAATTACGATTTTACATAGAATCTTAGAGTGCGTCGAATAATTTGGCCAGAAACTATATGTCAAGAATTTCTACCATTTTCTAGTCTAGATCAAATGTCGAACGGATATCTGTTTAAATTTAGGTCAAAGATAATTAATTCACAATCGCTAGTTTAAAAGTATTAATTTCGGAATTAATGCAGCTGCTAACCATTTTCAATACTAAACAAACGCTAACTATTTAGAATTAAAAATCTGAAAAATTAACTTTAAATAACTTACGTGAAACCAGACAGAACATTTAGAAGGGATGACTTTCCGGCTCCCGATGGACCCATTATTGCAGTCAATTCACCACCGTGTACTCTACCGGATACACCTTTAAGTATCGGTTTATCTGAAATGAAAAATTAGTTTCAAATTTAAGCTTTAAAAATGTTATTTAATTCTTGTGAATAGCATGCGTAGTTTCACTCTTAAATGCCAATTTATGCATAAAGTTAGAATTTAAACAATTGCATGAAAAGCTTGTTACAAGTAAGTCACTTTCAGCCATAAACAAGGTTCCAAACAGAATTTAGAGTCAAAATTGTACATTTAGTTTTGTTATATCTTTTAACTTTCGTGTTTTTTGGGAAAACATTTCAAAGGGAAACACGCAATTTTTTTTAAAGTGGCCTCTTAAGTAGCCGGTTCAGTTAAGTGGTAGGAAGTTAAATATGACAGACATAGCTGTACTCTGCAAAAAAGCCATACAAGTTAGCAAAGTGGCAGTAAAAATGGGACTAACTATTCACCGATATTCCATAACAGCTTAACTAATAGATTTTGCATGCATGTGCTAAAATTATTGATGTTTTGAATAGAATTTAAAACTTAAAAGGGAGATTTATACTTTAAAATGTTACCACAAGAAAAAAAACTTCAGATAACCGTAACATTCGACAGCTAAGGAGAGGGGACATAGTCTCAACGAAGCTTCTCTTAAACGTTTGAAACTTTATAAGGAACAAAACAATTTCAGTGATGAGTTTATTTTGAATACAGCAATTATCTCCGATATTTTTACCAGATATTATTTAAATCTTATTTAGAATAAGGAGAGTTTTGTAACTTCTCAAAAATTCGTAATGCAAGAAGTTAAATATCAAAATGTCTGAAATTTCATGTATTAAGAACATCTCTTATAAAAAAAAAATATAAAAAAAAAAGGTTAATATTAAGATTCTAGTTATAGTAAATTTAGCTCGAAAAATGACCGCATTTACAGAAGTATCAAAGTCAGCTTCTTGCACTATTATTAGTTATTTCAATAAAAAGCGCATATTCCCATATTTTATATAACCGTTTGAGTGTTAAGAGAAATAAAGCTGTCGCACCATTTTAGTTTCAAAACTGTCATGTAAAATCTGAATGGTTTCTGAAAATTGAAATAAGCAGTCTCTCACCATTTATAGTGCATTCTTAAATCTACATTTAAGAAATAAAATAAGTTAGTCTAAGAATAATTACCACCAGTTCCAGTTAATTCAATATTTCGCCATTCTACAGTGACCGGAGGCCTTCTAAAATGAAAACTTCCCTTTCCAGGAGATCTAAGATCTTTGGGAGTTTCAGTAGTTGGAGAAATGGTGTAAGAACTGGTTAATGGAGCGGTTGTAAACAAACAGCTGACAGCATCTTTTCCTTTACCACTTTCCGGCATTATAGCTCTAACAGCCCATTGAGGAGGATTATCTTTTTGAGGCGGCGAATCATATTTTTGAATGGAAACCAACTCGGCCATCATGAGCGGAACACTCTCCTAAAAAGAAATAAATCTCAGAATTAAAAGTTCAGTTTTTAAGCCCCTATATCTTAATTACAGCTATTTTGGAACTAGCTTCGATTTTTCATAAATACTGAAGAAAGATTTACAAGAACAGCAAAACAGAAGGCTCAAATTTTTTTTTTTACGAGTCTACTACTTTGGCCACCATCGGTAATTAAAATAATGGCTACTTAAATGTCTCGCTACTGCAAATTATAGCCAAAATAAAACAGGCTGTATGTTAGTTTTAAATATCCGGTAGATAATTCTTTGTAAACAAAGTAGTAGAAAGTTCTTACAAAGGGAAAATTAAATCAGATTTTAGTTTAATTTAAAATGGAAAATTAAATTTAGAGATTTTACGTAAAATCCAAGCAACTAAAGTTTCCAATTAATTCACATAGATGCTTTGGTCAGAACAAGAAATCTGAACAACTTCAGCTCTCTTCCATATAGTAAATTTGGGGAATATTACATAAACTAGTTGATTTAACTTCATTCGGCTGCTACCAACAGTGTGAATCCGACATCCTTGTTTTACACCAGGCTCCTTAGTTTCTTTTTAATAATCTAATACAGCGTTGAACCCTCTTAGAAAATAAACTAAGTGTTCTCTATTCCAAGGAAGCGCTTTCTGTCAAATTAACTAGTACAGATTTCCAGTGGCTCTTCTGCAAGAAATAACCAGACATAGAACTCCGTAATACTACATCGGTTAAGATTAATTGTATGACGTAAATTAAAGTTTCGCTTGCATTAACACAGAAGGATAACCATCAAACTTAATACTAGGAACCTCATGACCAAACACTACTGTTCAATTTTTCATAACCGGGGTTTTGTAATTTACTCAATTCTGAGTTTACGACAGTGCTAAACTTCGTAGCCTTATTTTGAGCACAACCCAGAAAGGAAACTCCTTGATCAAGATTTGGGACAATAGCTTTCCTGGAGGACTTTGATGGAAGTAACCCGCATGCGTTTCAGAGGAAAAAACGAAAACCTCACGGTTAACCAGGCGGTAAGGGGGCTAACCCATAATCCTGGGATATTTTACGTCCGCTCTGTGGTCAGTGCGAACCGGGAGCAGAATTCGTATCAACCAAATTTTTTATCCATCAATTTTTTAGTAAAAGATTTGGGGAGAAACAGTTGTCCCACTGAATAAACTACTTAAACATACAAAAGCTTTACTAAAGTTTGCCTATCTGAATTAGATCTCCAAGTTATTCAAACTCCTGTCGAAGAATTGCGAAGTATTGTAGTAGTAAGACTAAGCTGAATTTTCTCGTTAAGTACTTTTGAGATTGAAAGATAATAATACTCTGGAAGTACATTTATCTTCCATAAGAATGCCCTATAGTGAACACTGAGAAAAACTCCAGTAATCACAAAACTAGTTTTGCTAGGGAGGACAGACTTACAGAAACTGCTCCACTTCAAAATTATTGGAACGAGATGCGGAATGTTAAATTATGAGTAGATTTCATTTACATAGATTAAACAAATTCTGATTCAAAAAAGCAACATTTCAAATATATCTTAAATAAAAACTCAAAAGATTAACTTAAATTCGATAGTTCAACCTACACAATTACTTAAAACTAATTTTTTTTTCTTTTACCAAAACTTTAAGCAAAGTGAATGACAAAAGGCGAAATTGTAACTTTAAAAACTCTTATTTACCAAAACATTTATTGAATGAATTATGATTTCAACACATTACTTTAGAAAAGCTCAAAAAGACATTCAGTAAATCCAGACTCTAGATTTTCATAGGGTCGATGTGTGTTGCAGTTTTAAAAAGGTATAGAAATATATGGGTGGTGTTTATGTCAAAAACTGGAACGGGTGGTGCATCTTTTAGTGCGTAATAGCTAAGTTACGTACTTAGGATTAAAACATTTCAAAAGATCTCTAGTAAAAAAAAAAATCAAAGTTTAAACAGATTTTCACAGGGTAAAATTTAATTTATAGATTTTACAAATTTTAAAGTAAAGACTCATACTTCCGATAGTTTAAGGTCATAACTATTATTAAAAGAGAATTTATGTCTGAGCAAAACGCTTGATTGGATAGTACGGTTTTATTTATATTTCAATAGTTTCAATATAAAAAGCCATAACCTTAACTGGATCGGAAAATTAGATTCCTTAAAAGCCCATCCGGAAAATTTTTTACGGATGCTGAAATTTTTTACTACATAAGTTATATAAAAAATAAAGTCACTTATTAAAAAAAAATTTAAAGAGAAATTTATAATACTTTTCTAAAAAGGTAGATTCAGATTTCATTTGTGTAATTTTCTCAGCCAAATTTATTAAAGTTGTTTAATAACGCCAGCAATACTTTCACATTTTAATCAAGCGAATGAGTTTGACATTGAAAGTTTCGAAACACTACCATGTTTAAGAAGCATTAGTTCAATACAGATTATTGAAAACAGAACACCTTTACTCTTTTTTGAAGGTTGTCTTGTGGAGGTGCAATTATATTTTGCTTTAATTTCAGACAATGAAGTGAACATAAGATTTTTTAAAACAATCATGAATGCACTAAATAAATATTTAAGTTAGCTAATAGGCAGGTAAATACTTTTACGTCGTACTAGAGCCGCACAACGAGCTATTTGCGACGGTCTAGGAAATATCCCTGAGGATAATCCGAAGACATACCCTCGCAATTTTGATTCTGTGCAGAAGGGATGACTCCCCTGCTTTGGTAGTCCTGCGAGTGAAGAACGGTTTAACGAGGTCCGATACCACGCACCCTCGTTTCCTACGCAGTCTGATCCAAGTAGTCACCCACCCGCTTACTGACCGCAACCAGTGATGTTTGACTTGGGTGTTCTACTGGGAACAATGTCTTGACGATCAGTCCACAGCAGGACTAATTTAACTAGTAAAAACCGATTCTGATTTGCTGAATTTTCAGTATATCATTTAACAGATCATTTATCATTCAGGTTTATCATTAACAGGATCATTTTAACAGATTAAAACTGCTAGAAAACTTAAATGATTGCAGCAAGGCACAAAAATCTTGCTTGCTCTACCGGGCGTGTTAGTTTAAAAAATACTTAGCCGAAAGAAACTTAAATTGTCCAAACAACTTACGAATGCACCACAACTATGTAACTTAATTTTACGCACAAGATCCATGATGGCTCATTGAATATAGCGTTCGCCTTCCAATTAGGTAAACCGGGTTCGAATCCCAGCGATGGAGGGTCATTTCGAGTTCTGCATCAGACTTGCACTGACAGTGCTGGCGTAAAAATATCCCAAGTAGACGGATCATGGGTTCGAGTCCCTTTGCGTCTGGCTAACCGTGGAAGGTTTTCCTCTCCATGTAACGCAAATGCAGATTAGTTCCATTTAAAAGCCCTCCACGAAGGTGAACTTTCTCCCAATACATGATCTAGTTGATCCTTTTTCTTCTGAATTGGTTCAAAACTACAAGGCTACGGAGTTTAACATTAGTCCTGAACCCAAAAAATTGGGTCTGTTATCAACGTAGATTATAAAAATAAAATTCTACACTTTGTGGCGTTCAGTTTACGCGTGGATTTTATACTTTTCGGGCGAACACAAGACAATAACGCAGGATAGTGAAATAGTTTTCCTGGAAGAAAAAAAAAGTGTGCTGCTACACTTTACTATTTGTAAAATATTGGATTCTATAAATTTTCGTAACCTGCCAACATAAGTTTTGGTCAATATCAACAAGATAGACATCGTTCTTTGCTGTTGCGACTAAGAGTAGACACTATAGGAACAGGGAGGATTCGGTGGCCTCTAGTAGACATATAACCACAAAGGGTTAAAAGTACTGGATAAAACTTCATTCACTCTCAAGACAAAAACAGTAAAGAAATTTTAATACAAAATAGGAAAGAGACAAATTTTAGATAAAAGATCCAGTTATAACATTGGATTTAAAACAGATGTTCAGTTAAATTTGATATTCTCGCTTTTATTTTAACTCATACTCAATATGTAATGAATCCTGGGAAACTTATGAAAATTATAAAAACTTTATTTGTTTTATAATTCATTAGAATTTGGTGGATCTTTTAGGATAGTACTGATTAAATATTTAAATGTCTTAAGAATTTCTATAAGCCCTGGGAATATCTGGCACTAAAATTGTTTTGCCCCGTTCTATAGAAAGTTGCTTAAAACTTCCTTTAAAATGTTTGCGTATTTTATAATTCACAACTTTAATTTCATTCCTAAAAGTAATCTATCCGAATAAATAGTCAAGTTGAAGAAAACGTTAATCCTAGAGATCTAAAATAGTGCTTTAAGAAACTAAGTTGTTTGAAATTATTAGTTTATAAAGTCTGAAAATTTAATTAAAATTAATACAATTTGCTTTCTCTGCTTTTTCAAGTTTTACAATCTTTCTAACTATCTTTTACTTCTTTAGAACAAAAGATAAAAACATCCCTTCAACGTTTAAAGATATTATTGGATGTGCGGGGTTGTTATTTAATAATCTAAGCATAAGGCGAATAGTTGTTAGATTATAAGAACAATTTCCGTGGATTGAAATTTTTGCACGCAATAATTTAAAACCACAAAATTGATACTTCATTTTACTACATCATTGATACTTCTCGCAATTATATTCATTTTGACAGTTTGTCCCTAAAAAAAAATTTGGTCAGTAATGTTGCAGTAGCGCTGAAAATAAATGCAGTCTCCTTAAATAATGGAACAGCAAAATTTTAGTAAAGGCTTGAAAAGTTTATGTGGCCTCCAGATTCAAATTAGAGCAATTCTGATTTATATTAATTCAAAGTATATCGATTGTTTACAGTTTTAAGTTTTGTTTATTTCAGTGCTAAATATTTCTAAAGTTGAGGATAAGAGCCTTTAGTATAATATTTAATTAAATCTTACAATGCTATCAAAAGTATAACAGATTTGATTATATTAGAAATGAACAAAACTAGATTTATTCTGCTACAAATGTAAACTACTTTACACTCTAGGTAAACTAATCGAAAGGTGATAGACTGGAGCAAAGTTTTGAGAGTGTTAATAAGTTGCTAGGAGGATAAAAAATTTTACTCAACTGTTACTTTAGTACACTGAAGCAGTTACACCACTCCAAAGCAAAATGCAGTAAAGATAAATTTTCAGCTTTGTTATCTTAACCACAATATGGGAAAAAGACTTTAAAACAGTGGTATGAAGGGGTTACTAAACAAAAGAGGCTCCAATCCATGGCTAAGTACACTAAATCTTACTATTTTTAATAAGCAAATATTCAATTAAAGTATATTATGAATAAAATAGGATTTAACAAGTTGCATAGAATTAAAATTTAAACATTCATTGCATTTATGAAATGTTAAGGATGTTTTATTTGAAATAAACTCTTTATTAGCATTTAAACTTTCAGCTCACGGAAAACAATTTAGTTTTGATTATTTGGGATAAGTTTTTCAACAGTAGTGATTACATTCTTTTAAAGGGAGTTTAAGAGTTTGGCCAGAGTATTCAAACTCCTGTGTTTCACAATCTAAAACTACACTGTGGTTGTGGGGAGAGTAGTTAACGACAATGTCAACCTTCATCTATGAAAACGTACCCCTAAAATTGAATAGAGTTAGCATGTGTTAGATATTAGTCAATTGAAATTGAATAACTGCAGTGGTAGTTACTCTACAGTAGTGTAATAATTGAAGGATGACCACTTAAAGCTAAATTAAGATTTTGAGCTCTCAGTGAGACTGATTAACCACCTCCCTGATTATCCAGAGTTAATTTTGGTTCGTATATATTGCAAGTATTAATCATCCCGAGAAAACTCTGCTTGGCAGAATTTGTCAGGACATTTTGTTTTATCTAGTTTTTACTCTGATGCAAAAAACAATCTGCTGTCATTGGAAGATTGCCAAGTTTTATTTAGGAGTTTTGATGTTGGATTGTGGGAGTTTTGTGCGATTGTATATAAGACGGTTGCCGAGTTCATATAGCAATAAGAGTAAAAAAATGGCGTATTCCTTCACTGACGTTTTAAAAGTATCACTGTGTTGTGCCTTGTTTTAAGAATTATCATACAAAGACTAATATTCAACTTTTTTTCATTTGCCCGAAATAACTCTGGATAGTAAACAGACTTTAAATTAAAATGTTTCTCACGCATAAAAAAATTCAAATTTAGACTTAAAACTTGTGCATTATGTTTGTTTTAGTTCCTTGTATTTATTAAAATAAAGATTTTTTTTGCATTTTTCCAATTGGTAAGGGAAGTGATTCAACACAGCTTCGTTGGTATTCCAAAATTTTACAGCTCTCCCATGCTGGAAAAGCTATAGGTTTCCTAGAATATTTAGAAAAAATTTCACATTGTCAACTGATATAATTTAGGATTCTTTATCAAAAACTAACTAACACTGTGTTTAATTCTTTCTTCGTGATTTTAATTTTATGATTTCTCTTATCATTCACATCCGCTTTGATTAGTATTAAATCTTCTGTTACGGCCATTTATGAATTAAATAAAGAGGAAATTTTAGCTTACTGAGGAAAGTTCAAAAAACTGAAATACAGGTCAACAGCAAACACAATGACCCACGCTAAAGTTTTTAAAACTACATTTGCAAAAAGTTCAAAAGTCTGAATTATGAACGATAAAAATCAGACGATATAGAACAATGAACTGATAAATGAAGTTTTAGATTAAGTTAGATGGATGAATGTAAAATGAAATAGCGTAACAGCCGTAAGCGGTTGTACTGCACCAAACAGGCTGCAGTAAGAATTAAATATATTGAAATAGAATGGTGGGGTGCATTATAAAACATCAAAGTGAAAAAATTTGAGGACATAACTTAAATGCTTCTGGCTTGAGAGTCCAGATAGATGAATTTTAGTTTTCGCAAATTATACTGAGCTCAGCTGTAGCTTAAATAAAAATGACAGTACGAAACAAGTAGACGTCAAATATTTCAAGATATTCATAGATTTGAACTTAACGCAATTAAATAATCACAGGCGGAACATTAAGTCTTACTGGGTGAGCCGAACTAAAAATTAGGGTAACTGCAGAGTATATTTCATTGCAGAACTTAAAATTTTTACAAGAAACTCAATCTATAATCAAGTAAAATCCAAAGATTCTTTGCACCAAGATATTCTGATATCTTCAAGTTTCTACAATAACTGGTTTTCACTAACTCTTCAAGTAAAATTTAAACTATTAAGAAGGATTTGAATTTATTTATACAAAGGAAATTTATCAAGTCCTGACAATTACCACAAGTTTCAAATTTGATTGAAAAAAAAAGCAGGCTAAAACACAAATTTATTAAAATTTAGAACCTCAACTTTAGTCTATAGAGATTTCATAGCATTTATAAAAAGATATGTGGAAAAAAAAAAGACAGCAAGATTTTTAGCATAGTAAAAAAAGTTAAATAACTTTAAGGATGCAAACTTTATAACAGAAGAAACAAATTGGTATAAAGAAAGACATCAAAAATAAAGCAATGATTTTTTTTTTACATATATTTAAAAATATTAATTACTACGAGTTCTTGTAAATAGCCTAGTCTCAATTTCTACAAGCAAGATTTAAATTTAAAAGATCTAGCTCAACTAGAATGTTCAGTAAAAAAATTATTTGAGTGAACATCCTGGTACAAAATTATTGCTGCTTACGAGCAAAATATTTTTAAAAGAAAAACCCTAAAGCATTATATTAAAAAGAAATATTTAGTTTGGATAGTTAAATTCAGGTAAAGTCAGGGTTTAAAAAAGGTAAAGAAAATATAAGCGGCCCAAGACTAGGTTTAAAGTAAATTAAACATTACAAGTTCATTTTCATAGATACAAGACAAACAAGTGCATTTAAAAGTGAAGAAATCCCATTAAAAATTGTTAAAACAAAACAGTTTCATGCAATATAAAATACTAATTTGACCTCAAAATTTAAAAAATTTTTAGATACTGTACTATTAGCTAGTAAAATAATGCTCACATTTGCACAATTAAACTCTAAAACGTAAACTGAATATAAATAAGTACAGATTAATTTAAAAATAAACCGGTTAAACAATATAACAAATCCCTTAAAGACCTGAAAATTCTAAGAAACACATGCCTTACCGCAAAGAAGAAGCAAAAATTAAGAATAGTCAGTCCATAACGAAACTTACTTACCTACTAACAGGGGAAGGCTTCTTTGAACAATAACTGAGAAACAAGTGACAGAATTTTGCGCTCTGCCGGTTTTGTATATACTCGATGTAAAATGTCGTTCAAGTTATGGTTGCGGTCATCCTTCGGGTAACATCCGCATGTCAAACAACACATCTTGACAAAAATTTTCGAACTTTTCTACAAGTGTATGACTCATCATGAGAAGCAATGAAATATTTTTCAATAAAATAAATGAAAACGGTTATTTTATTTTGTTTTTTTAAAAAAAGGTGCGAATGTAATCCATGAAATAAGTTTCCTACATTTAAGTAATTATTTCGCGTTGTTTTAAAAATAGTATTTAAATGGAGCAGAAAATTTGAGCTCATTTATCATTAGAATTTGATTACTGAACTTCGGAAATAATATTTTTTTTTTTTTTTTTGTGTGTGTTCATTGGTGTTTTATTTGTTAGAAATAACTAAAAACACACCATCATTCATTTATTTTTTAAATTTAAGTTTCATTTTGTGTTTTATTTCTCTTTTTTTATTTCCTCTTTTATTTTTTTTTAGAGTCTCTTGGACTTCAAAATGTTTTCCAATGCCTAAATTATGAACAAAAACTAAAACAATTTTACGTGCCTAAAGCAACATAATGAAAAGAATTTCGTAAAACGCAATACTGTCCTAGAGATTAATGTCGGTAGCTAGGTTCTAGGCTGTGCAACAAATAAGGTCACACGTTCGTGACAGAAGATATAGATATTATTCATTCACATATACATGCACGCTTATTGTTTGGTGTTGAATTGCCGCTTGGCGGGATTGTTTGGCGCCAGCCATCTTTCTCGTTGGTGTTGCCCTTAGAACTGCTCATTCGCATTCTTGTTCTTGTTTAGGCTAAGTAAGCCACAATGACTTCTTGTTTTTGTTAATTGAATTGTAGCGAGCGTATGGGCGCTCTCTATTGGAAATTGATGCATAACTAAATTTACTATTGTTGAATAAATATTTGTTGGTTGTTAAATACAGTCCATTATTTTATATATTGAGCTATCACGGGACCGTACAGTTGGTTCTATGTAACCGGAGAAGAATATGGCTTCTTTGATATCGTTGAACCGCCAAAGAGGCGTAATTAAAACAAAATTAGGAAAGTTGTTAAATTTTCTTGATGAATTGAAAGCTGATGAAAGGGAACTGAATCGTGAAGTTATAGTAAACACAAAACTAAATTCGTTACTGGAACTAAAAAATAGTGCAAAGCAATTGATAGTTGATTACACTCAACTTCCAGAAGATATCGATTTGAAGGATAATCTTAGTTTAACTGAAGAACTAGACGAGGAAATAGAAGATTTAGAAGTATGATTTCGAATTTCTCTTTCTGAATGCAGAATTAATGATAAAGATAAAATTAAAGAAGCAAAAATTGTTTCGAATTGTAGTTATAAATTGCCAGATTTACCCTTACCACAATTTTATGGAAAATATGAAGATTTTAAAAACTTTAAAATGCAATTTATGTCAATTATTGGTAACAATAAAGAATTGAATGATACACAAAAATTATTTTATCTCAAAGCATCTCTTAAAGGAGAAGCAAAATTATTGGAATCTTGTCAAGACACGTTTGAATCTCTGTTTTCTGCACTTAATAGCAGGTATGAAAATAAAAGAGCAGTTGTGGATGCTTTTATCAATAGCTTATTAAATTTCGAAAAAATAAATGATTCACCATCACAATTACGGGCTTTAGTTGACAATGTAAAATCTAATGAAATCCTGAAATTAGATGATTTTTTAAACTTTTTGGAAGAAAGAATTCGAATTGTTGAAGAAATAAATAAAAATAGTTTCCCAAAACAGAACTATGTTGTTAAACCATCAAATCAATTTAATCGTCCTAAAAATTCAAAAACTTTCTTCACCAAAACCAATACTTATCGAAACTGTATTTTGTGTAACGAAACACATCCTTTTTATCATTGCCCAAAATTTAAAAGCTTACCAGTTTCGGAGAGATTTAATTTTGTAAAAGAAAACAAACTCTGCATTAAATGCCTTTCCCAAACGCACTTACTAGCTCAGTGTAAAGCTAACAGATTAGTTTGTTTTGTCTGTAATAAAGATTCTCACCATTCACTATTGCATAAAAACGAAAGTGAAACTTCTTTGAAAGAAAGAGAAGTAGCCTTGAATAATTCTTCGTCCAACGAATTCGAACAATCCCCTGCTCCCCCTCGCACAACTTTGATGGCGTCAGGAAAGAATAATTAATAAATTAGTATTCATAAATACTGCAGTTGTTTATCTTCGCGATGCCTGTAGTAATTTGAAACCCTTTCGCGCGATTTTGGACTCTGCTTCATCTTGCAACTTTTGCAGTTCTGAAGTCATGAATGCATTAGGATTAAAAAAAGAAAATGTTTTTGTTCCAATTAGTGGAATCAGTGATGTTTCTTTGAATGTAAAATCGCAAATCAAAACTCGATTGTCGAATTTAGAAAATGATTCGGAATGGGAAATTGAGTTACTTGTTGTTCCCAAAATAACGAACATGATGCCCCCCAAGTCAATTAATATTTCGACTTTGAATATTCCTAAAGGGATCAAGTTAGCTGATGATGAATTTTATATAGCGAAAAAAGTGGATTTGTTACTGGGTGCGGAATTGTTTTTTGATTTTTTGAAGAGTGTTAAAATACGTTTAGAAGATAATGAATTATTGCTTCAAAATAGTTGTTTCGGATATTTAATTTCAGGAAGCATTAGAATTTCGAGTAATGAAGATAAAGATTTTAATCGTTGTTTTTTGTCAACGGAGGTTAATTCGTTAAACAAGATATTGAATTCTTTTTGGGAAGTTGAAGATGTAAATGAAACAAAAACTCCCGTCAGTTCAGAATTAAATTATTGCAACAAACTTTTTGAAAATTCGTTTTATCGAAAGACTAATGGGAAATACGTAGTTAAGATGCCATTTAAGAAGGATATTAGTGAAGTCATACCGTTGGGAGATTCAAAACAAATTGCTGAAAAAAGACTTAATCAATTATGGAAACGTTTATCAAGTAATCCTGCAACGAAAGAATTGTATGTTTCGTTTTTAAAGGAATATGAACTTTTGAACCATATGGAAAGGATAGAAGACAATTCTGAATTTGATGACAGTTATGGATATTTCCTTCCTCACCATGGTGTCTTAAAACCAGACAGCAAAACTACTAAACTTAGAGTGGTGTTTGATGCAAGCGCCAAAACTACAAATGGATGTTCCTTGAATGATTTGTTATGCAAGGGAGGAGTGATACAAGATGAACTGTTCTCTATTATGCTTCGATTTTGAAAACATATCTATGCCTTCACCGCAGATATTGAGAAAATGTTTAGACAAATTGAAATACTGCCTTCACAAACCAAATTTCTAAAAATACTCTGGAAAAATCACGAAAGTAAACCTACTGAATCTTACAGACTTAAAACCGTAACATATGGCACAGCATGTGCTCCTTACCTGGCACAGAAGACTCTTCAACAATTAGCAAAAGATGAAGAGAAGGATTTTCCTTTGGCATCGAAAGTGGTTCTAGAAGATTTCTATATGAACGATTGCCTTACCGGTACTTCTAATTTAAATGAATGTATTAAGCTTCAGCAAGATTTAAAAGAACTACTTAAAAGAGGAGGAATGAATTTACACAAATGGTGTACTAAGTTTGATTCACAAGACACAGAATTGGGAGACTTTTCGTTTGATCGTAACAGTAGTGAAACAGTGAAGACCTTAGGGATGCTATGGAATAACAAAAGGGATACATTTCTCTACAAAGTTGCAGTCACTAAAAAATCAGATGTTACTAAGAGAGATGTTTTAGCGCAAATTGCTCGTTTGTATGATCCTCTTGGTCTACTTGGGCCAGTCATCAGCAAAGCGAAGATTTTTATGCAACGGCTTTGGTTGCACAAGCTAGACTGGAATGAAAGGTTACCACTCCCTATTGCCCAAGAATGGACGTTGTTTATTAAAGCACTTCATAGTACAGAAACTATTCAAGTACCTCGTTGCGTTTTGAAGGAGACATTTTCCGGACTTATCCTGCATGGTTTTGCAGATGCCTCAGAAAAAGCATTTGGAGCTGTAATTTACTTACAAACAGTTGCAGATCCTGATGAATCTTGCAGCAAGTCACGTGTAGCACCAATCAAGACCATGACTATTCTTAGATTGGAGCTGTCTGCATGTCTACTCCTTTCCAAACTTGTGAAAAAGGTTTTAGAAGCTATGAAGCTTAAATTTGATCATATCAAACTCTGGTCAGATTCAACTATTGCGTTAGCGTGGATTAATACTTCGCCTCACCTTTTAAAAACCTTTGTGAGTAATAGAGTCTCACAAATTCAACAACTTACGTCTAATTGTAAGTGGGGACACGTATCATCTGAAATGAACCCTGCAGATATCATTTCTAGAGGCTCAGACGCTACAACCCTTGGATCACTGTGGTGGACTGGTCCCGATTTCCTAAATAAGGAAAATTTTCAAGTTGAAACTCACTTCAGTGATGAACTCTTTTCTACGGAACTGAAACCAATAGCGACTTCATTAATGACTATAAACAATGACTCATTTATTGATAAATACCTAAGTGTTACAAATAATTTTCTAAAACTGATAAGAATTTTTAGTTTACTTTTTAGGTTCTCTTACAATTGTAGGAATCCGCTTAAAAAGGAAACAGGTACTATAACCATAGATGAAATGGAAAACGCTAGAAATCATCTTCTGAAACTTATACAAAGTAGGTATTTTTCAGAGGAAATTTGTATGTTGAAAAAGGGTTTGCCACTGTCTCCAAAAAGTAAGTTAAAATATTTCGATCCATTTTTAGATGAAAAAGGTTTAATTAGAGTTGGCGGTAGAATGACAAACTCAAACTTAAGTTTTAATCAAAAACATCGTATTATTTTGCCAGCTAAGAATAAGATAACTGAACTTATTTTTAATTATTATCATATTAAGAACTTTCATAATGGTCCTCAAGCGTTGCTAAATGCTGTTAGACAACTTTATTGGCCACTTAATGGCAGAAATATCGCAAGAAAAATTGTTCATCAATGCATTACTTGTTTTAAATCAAATCCGGTAATTTCTCAACAAATAATGGGTGAATTACCTAGTGAAAGAATAAATGTTAATTTTACATTTAATTGTTGTTCTATTGATTATTGTGGCCCATTTTTGATTAGATACAAAGGCCAACGTAAAGGTAACTATCACAAAATATACGTTTGTATTTTTGTTTGTACAGTAACAAAAGCAATCCATCTGGAGATAGTTAACGATTTAACCGCAGAAGCATGTATTGCTTGCTTAAAGAGGCTTTTTGCCCGACGAGGCAAACCACAAAAAATATTTAGTGATAACGCTAAAAATTTCGTAAGTGCAAATTCCGAAATTAAACAATTGAGGAATATTTTTATTAAACATAACAACATTTTAGCCAATTTTCTAGCAGAAGAAAATGTACAATGGAAATTTATTCCACCTAGAGCACCAAATTTTAATGGTCTATCGGAAGCAGGAGTAAAATCCTTAAAATTTCATTTAAAGCGAACAATTGGAAATGCAACATTAACTTACGAAGAATTTTTGACCATTATTACTCAGGTTGAGGGAATTTTAAATTCTCGTCCCCTAACACCATTAACTTCTAACATTGATGACTTAAATGTGTTAACCCCTGGTCATTTTCTTATAGGTCGACCAATAAATGCAATTATTGAACCTAACTTATTAGAAATAGATAATAATAGACTTAATTTATGGCAAAAAACTACTCAAATGGTTCAAAATATATGGAAAAATTGGACTAATAATTATCTGAGCACATTGATACAGAGAAACAAATGGATGTTTATAAAACAAAATGTTAACATAGGAGACATGGTAGTACTCAAGGAAGAAAACCTTCCTACATGTAAATGGCTATTAGGTAGAATTACTGATATATTTTGTGGAAAAGATAACCGTGTAAGAGTGGTTTCAGTAAAAACAAAAAATGGTGTTTATAAAAGAGCAATTTCAAAAATTGCTGTCTTACCTATTGAAAATTAATTTTGTATAATTAGTATTTAGAAAATTGAAACTTAGTTTATTTGGTGTATTTTTATAATTATTTGTGCATTGTATTAATTTAAATTGTATTAACATTACATGTAATTTTATTTGTTTCTATTTGATTATTATTTATTGAAATTAATATTTCAACCCCGGCGGTTATGTTTGGTGTTGAATTGCCGCTTGGCGGGATTGTTTGGCGCCAGCCATCTTTCCTGTTGGTGTTGCCCTTAGAACTGCTCATTCGCATTCTTGTTCTTGTTTAGGCTAAGTAAGCCACAATGACTTCTTGTTTTTGTTAATTGAATTGTAGCGAGCGTATGGGCGCTCTCTATTGGAAATTGATGCATAACTAAATTTACTATTGTTGAATAAATATTTGTTGGTTGTTAAATACAGTCCATTATTTTATATATTGAGCTATCACGGGACCGTACACTTATTAACACAATCCGCACGCAATAATTTATAAGCACCTGTCTAATTGAAAAGTAGATAGCACATATTAGAGAAGGGTAAAACTAGGGACATACGTGACTGAGTGCTTTCGTCGCTCCAAGAAACGCACTTCAGAGTAGAGGTAACTGGTTCGAATCCCGCTGTAATCATAGATGTAATTCTGTAATGTTCTTCTCTAATCTGGTGCTATCCTGAACTCAATAAAGGCTTATAAGCCTTACTATTTAATGATCACACAACCTACTTAAGGTCCCACAGGGACGATAGTGAAAACACGGGCCAGATAATTTATTGTAAGGGGACGACCAAGTGGTACCATCGTTCACTTAGTTTGAAAAACCTAACTTCGACGCGGCAGGGAGTTTGGATTGGAGCATTTCTTTTTGTGACCCAAAGAATTGCTGGCTCTCAGATAAGCCTCTACTTCATCCTCTAGCAATTATGTATGTTTTTTAATTTCTGATTTAAGAGTTTAAGTAGCAAGTCAAGTTTGAAGGTATTGCCGGTTATCGTAGTTTTCAATTTACGTTTCATCATTGCCGAAGTTATTATTTCAATTCACGCTCAATGGCTACGTATCACCACCACGGACGTGGCGGAAAGCGGCTCACTGAAAGACCAGGACGTGATTCTAAGAAAGATGAGGAGTGCACCGGTACTGCCACCAACGTTGCCGAAGCCGAACAGACAATCTGGGAAAAGTTTCTGGACTTGAATAGGAAAATGGAAGAATTTCGAAGGAAATTGAAGGAAGGTCAAAGGAAAATGAAAGAAGATCAAAGGATAGCGAATGAAATGATTGAGACAACATGCAAAATAATTCCTCCCATGTCTGAGCCAAGTAAGCCTGAAATGCCGACAACTTCAGTTTATGTCATTGATATGGAAACTTATGAAGGCGGCCAACTTTTGGAACAGACGGGAAAGGAGTCGACCATAGATTCAGAAAGCTCAACCAAAAATATAACAGAACCCCCATTGAAAAAGATGAAAAAGAAGAAAAAAAAGAAAAATAATGTCAAAAAAAACGAAGAAAACCTAACCATGATCACAAATAGCAGCCCTCCATCACAACTAGATGTCGCCACTTCCTTGTGGCAATTTGAAGCCAATGTAGATTCGGACTTAGCCCAACCCAAGGAGGATTATAATACAGCTGCAGCTCCACCCTCAACATTAGAAACTGAACTACCAATCAAGTATATTAAAGTTCTTGTCCGTGGACTTACAGCTGGCACCAATACAGAACATATCTCCCTTGATTTGGCCAAGACAGGCATTCAAACACAAAAAGTTATGCAGTTTAAGAGAAAAGTGGGCGAGGCCTATAGGCTCCTCCCACTTTTTCTCACAATACTAATCCATACCGATCAAAATCAACAAATCTTCTCAGTAACCAATATTTGTGATCTTCCGGTGAAAATTGAAAGATTCCGCGGAGGGAGAAGTCCCATCCAAATGTTATTTGTAGTAGTGAAAAGGAACAGTCGTACCAACATAAATTTTAAAAGTTCAGAGAATTCTAAATTTTATTAAGATTTCTTTTTGGCTTGCCAAAAATCTTTTTTGGGGGGGATGTAATACAAAAATTATAATACTTTTGTATTAATAAAAGAATTAAATCTCTTTCGTTTTAATAAAATGTCTTTGTTAAAGAATAAGCGTAGAGAGATTCTATTTTGGGAATTCAAGGCTGATAAACATACGATTGAGTTATTTTTAGAATCTCTCCCCCTTTCAATTCTATATAAGGAAGCATGAAATGATTTTCCTTAATGCGTAAGGATACAAGAATGTCAGAGACTGTGCCTTTTTACTACAAAATATGTTAGTATAAAAGCGAGAGCAATGCTTTTCGCATGGCTTTTTCATAATGTTCTGATCCTGAAAAGTTGTTCCGGAATTGTCCAAAGTCTTGTCCATCCCCTCCCTTGCGGAGTGTGGATGTGAATTGTTATCGATACCAGCCTACTACCATTAATAAAGCTTTTTGGAGTGTATCATGGCTTACGACTGCATTATTAAAGCTAAATACACCACTGATAACAGGGATGAAGCCCTGTTATTATAAGCCTTGCGAGATTTTTGCTTGGTCGAGGAAACCAGTGTGTCGAAAACCTTTTGAGAAAACAAAAATTCGAAAACCTCATCCATCATCCCCCGGGGAACGAAAAAAGAGAATCGCCCGAGAATCGCCCATCCCGAACGAAGGACGAAAAGTTGCCTATTCCGCAGTGAAAAAAGAATGAAGGAAGGACTGATTGCACCACTCGATCTTTAACTACCCGTACCTTCATCGCTGTGAGAATGCTGACGCTCCATGCCCCATAGTGTTGATCGAGATGACCCTACAGTGTCCAATCTGGAAATTACCGATGACCCTACAATTCCGTAGTGCTCAAATTGTGAAAACAAAAGTGAATGTGCGCGATTTATAATAAATTTAGAGAAGCTTTTTGCTTCTTTATTAAAAGTTCCTTTCTCATGAAAGTCGGAGAAAAATTTGGCAAGTGAAAAAAGAAAACAAAAGTGAATGTGCGCGAATCTTAATCATGAATATTCATGAAGTGCAATGATAAAATTGTTTAGAAGTGCAATGATAAAATTGTTAGAAAATGGAAAGAAAGTACTGTAGATATATATATTTTTTTTTATCCTCTTATGTTTCTTTCTCACTAGCATGATTGAATAGTTTATCGATATCGGAGATGAGTAGTGTTTTAAAATTTTCATTATGAATAACTGAGTATATTTTATTATGAATAGTTAGATTGCATTTCTTGTATTTATATTGCTTTTCTTTAAAATGATGATATAATATTGTTTTTTATCGTGCATTTAAAATGTTTTTGAAAGAAATAAATGTGATTCAAACGTCAATTAAATTAGTGACGGCAAACAAAATTAAGTTATTATTTAAACTTTTGTTTCCTAATGATTTTTCTAGATTAAACCGTAACAAAATTCTAAATTTTTCAGAATTTTCTTTTGAACCTAACGATGAAGAATTTTCAAACAAATTACAAGAAATTTGTAATACTTTCAATTTTTCATGATTAGTTAAAATTTCAGACATTTTAAATATTTCCAGTGAAGGAAATAAAGATGAAATTGCAAAGCACATTTTAACTTGTTTATGTGATTTTGATATCTTAAAAAATTCGATAGTAATGGAAAATCCCTCTGAAGATGACGATGAAACTAATCAGTTTCAATGTAAACAAACTCAAACTGATTTTGAATCACATTTACCAATTAAAACTTGTGTAAGTCAATTTACACAAGTTAGTTTAAATACTAAAATATATGTTGATAAAGAAATACAAACTCATGTTTATACTGATAAAGATATGGCATCCTATAGTCAAAATTCTAGCAAGGATATAAAGAATAGAGAAACAGAAACTAAATTAATAGTAAATTTTTCGGATATTGAAGCAGTTACTCCTATGTTTAAATGAGAAAAACACGAAAATATTAATTTTTGGTTTGAAAATTTTGAAACTCATGCCAATTTATTTAAATTGTCTGATATGCAAAAATTTTTATTTGCGAAAAGATGTTTAAAGGGTAATGCCTTAACATTAATAAGAAGTGAAAGTTGTTTAAATTCATATGAAAAATTAAAAAATCTTTTGCTTGAAGAGTTTGGATTTGATTGTAATAGTGCAGAAATACATGCAATGTTGCAAAAACGAAAGCAAAGATATAATGAAACTCTTCAAGAGTATTTCCTTAAAATGAAAGAAATTGCCACTCAAAGTGATATTGATGACTTAGCTCTAATCACTTACATAATTCAAGGAATACCTGACCAAACAAATAATAAATCAATTCTTTATGGAGCCAATAATCTTTTTGAATTTAAACAAAAACTTAAAATCTATGAAAAAATTAAAAGTGACTTAGATAAAAATAAATTTCAAAATAACAAGGGACCATACATGAAGAAAATGGAAAACCCTAAATATGACATTAGGTTCTTTAAATGTAATGCACCAGGACATAAAGCTCCGGCATGTCCTAAAAATAAAAGTGTAACCCCGAATGTGACAAAACCCAAAATACATCATACAACACAGGAGATCCCAATAAATCAGTGTAAATACTGTTCGAAGAAAGGACTATTGAATCAGTTTCACATGGGCTCCTCGTGTGTAAACAACCCTAATGTTGTTGAAATGAACATTCAAAATATGACAAATAAACAATAACAATTAATAATATCCGGATATCAAGTGGAAAATAAATACCTAAATGGATATAAAGTGGAAAATAAATACTTAAATGGACGTCCAAAATCAAAACAAAATGAAAATGTAAAAAAAGAGATATTATTGAATGTTGATACCGGGTCAACATTGAATATAATACCAAAAGACCTTGTGTCAAAACTAAATATTCCTATTAAAAAATGTGAGGAATTAAATGTTATCCAAACGAAAGGACAATTAACACTTAACAAAATTTGTGAGTTTCCCCTTAAGATAGGCGAAATTATTAAATCAGCTAAGTTTTTTATAATTGATACTGATTTACCATATGCTTTACTAGGGTTGCAGACTTGCAAGGATTTTTGTTTGTCTATTGACTGTGTCGGGCCAGTTGTTACTCAATTTGGTAAGAGATTGATCACCTCTGCTAATTCTAACAGTGACAACTTATCTTTGCACATTAGACAGCAAAATTCTCAAAGTGTTAGGGTTAAAAATGGTAGAAAAAATAAAAGTTTAAGATGTCTCAATAAAAGTAAACATTTTGAAAAAAATAGAAGTTTAAGATGTTTCAATAAAAGTAAACATTTTGAAAAAATGAAAGTTAAAGATGTTTCAGTAAAAGTAAACATTGAAAAAGATAATGTTAAGGATAACAAAAGGAAAAATAGGAAAAAGAAAGAAGGTCCAAAAATTTCAAATGATTCGAAGATAGTACTAGGTAATGAGTGCACACATTATCAGGTCAATATATCGACGAAAGAATAAAAAATAAGAACAAAATAGAAAATGTGGACTTAAAAGAAATTTTAAAAAGTTATGATGATATTTTTGCAAAACATAAACACGACGTGGGAGAAATCAGAATGGAACCACAAAGAGTCAGGTTAACCTCAGATTTACCTATATCTCTAAGGCCGTACAAAACATCCCCAAAACAACAACAGGAAATTGATTTGCAAACAGAGGAATTGTTAAAAAATAACATTATAAAAGAAAGTTCATCCCCTTATGCTGCCCCTGTAACTTTAGTCTTTAAAAAAGATGAAAATAAAAAGAGTCGTTTATGTATTGACTTTAGGAAATTAAACCAAATTACAAAAACAGATTCTGAACCTCTACCTTTAATACAGTCTTTAATTGAAAAATTGTCTAATAATAGTTATTTTTCTAAAATAGATTTATCACAGGGATATCATCATGTTCGTATTCATTCTGATGACACTGAGAAATTAGCATTCGCTACTCACAACGGTCTATTTGAATACTTAAGATTACCTTTTGGCTGGAAGAATGCACCAAGCATTTTTCAACGTACAATTCGTAGAATTTTAAATAAACATAAAATTAAATTTGCTACGAACTATTTTGATGATATTATTATATTTTCTAATTCTTATGATGAACATTTAACCCATCTTAAAAAGATTTTCGATACTTGTAAACAAGAAAACTTGAAATTAAAACTTTCAAAATGTTCATTTTTGCAAAAACAAATAGAATTTTTAGGATATGAAATAAGCAATGGGATTGTATCACCCGATAACCATAATATTAAGGAGATTAAAAAATTAATGCCCCCTAAAAATGTAAAATCATTGCAAAGATTTCTTGGATCAATAAATGTTTACAATAAATTTATTGATGGTTATGCAAATATTCGACATCCTTTAAACAACTTGTTAAAGAAAGATGTAAAATGGGTGTGGTCAGAAAAATGTCAACAATCTTTTGAACTGTTAAAAAATGCTATTATTTGTAAACCAATTTTGAAAATTTTTAATCCTATTCATGAATGTCATTTTTTGTTGATGCATCGTTAATTGGAATTGGAGCTGTGTTAAAACAGACAGATGAATGTGGTGTATTGCATCCTGTAGCTTTTCATTCTCGTTCCTTAAGAGACTATGAAAAAAATTATGCAATTACAGAACTTGAATGTCTTGCTATAGTCGATTCTCTAAATAAATTCCATCATTACCTGTTTGGCCAGAAATTCACCATACATACTGACCATGCTGCTTTGGTTTGGCTAAAAAATGTTAAAAATTTAACAGGTAGATTGTTTAGATGGTCATTATTGTTAAGTATGTATGAATATGATATTAAATACACAAAAGGTTCTACTAATTTTGAAGCAGATTGGCTTTCAAGAGGTGCAACACATTCACTTGTCAAATGTAATAGTAAAAAAATTGTTCATGTTTCACATTTGTTAAAATTGAATGAAATAATTGAAGCTGAAAGGAAAAATAACTTACAAGGTAATTTTGTTGGTATCAATGATGTTTTATGTATACGTAAGAAAGATTTTACTAAAGTAGTTGTTCCATTTTCGTTGAGATTAAAACTTCTGCAAATTACTCATGATAAATTTAACCATCCAGGAGTGCAGAAAATGATTAACTTAATAACCCCTGTTTATTATTGGAATAACATAACATCAGATATAACAAAATTTTGTAAACATTGTCATACGTGCCAATTAAATAAAAAACCGCGACAAAAAAGATTTGAATTATTACAATCCTTACCCCCTGTGAATCAGTCTTTTGACTTAATAGCAATAGATAGTGTTGGTGGATTGAATTATTATAATTCAACAAAAAAATATTTAACTTTAATTATTGACCACCTAACAAGATACATTTGGGCTTTCGCGTCAAAATCCATTAGTTCAGAAACATATAAAAATTTTTTACATCAAATTTTTCAAAATCAAATACCTAAATCCTTGTTGAGTGATCGAAACGCCGCCTTTACGTCTTCTCATTTTAAAAAATTTTGGAAGCATAATAAGATTCAACAATTATTGACAACTGCATATCATCCGCAGTCAAATGGCAAGGTAGAACGCCTTGGTCAAACAATAATTACACGTTTAAAGTGTAAAATCAATGAGAAACGTACTAAAACTCCATGGCCTACTTTGTTAAAAGATATAGTTAATACTTATAACTTAACTCCCCATTCTGTGACAAAATTTCCACCTGCATACCTCATGCATGGTAGACTCCCCTATGAAAATCCTTTAAATGAAGAAATCTATCCACCTGTTGAGGAAGCTAAAAAAATAGCAATTCAAAGAACTAAAGAATATCATGAAATAAATAAAATTTACTATGATGCTAGATTTTTAGATATAGACTTTAAAACTGACGAATTAGTTATGTTTGAAGAATTTACTTATCCTAATACGAGGAAGTTGTCACCTCCTTTTAGTGGACCGTATAAAATTCTTCAAAAAATTTCAGAAGCTAACTACAAAATAAATAAAAAGAATTGTTTAAGTAAACAAAATTTTGAAATAGTACATGTATCAAATCTTAGGAAATATAACAACCCACAAATGTTGAAATTAAATCATGAATAGTGTCCAAAACAAAACAAAACATGTTACTTTCTTCAATGGAAGAAGTACACCCTATATTTTTTTTGGGGAGATCCGAATCGCGTGTGGAGCTATTTACCTCAACATCAATTGGATGTGAGGGCGATGAAAGTTGAACTATTTTTTTCTCAACAAGTTGAGAAAAGTATTATAAAATATTTTTGGATTGACCCGTCTGGATCTCTCAATATCACTGTGCTTCATGAAATTCTGTTTTCCTCCATTTTAACGGGGAATACAGATTTTCATAAAGTAAATAACCCCTTTAACCATACAGAATCTTAAATTCTGATTAAAGACACTTGTTGTCCAGGTCGTTTCCATAAAAATTATATATATTTTTGTGTGAAAAATTTTTGAAATATTTAGTAGATTAGTTATAAAAATATGTTTCATTTTTCTTTCTGTTTAGTTGCCTAAACAGATAAAGTGTATTATCATGTTTTTGTTATTGTCATTGTATATAGTTGTTTTTTTTTACAGATAATTGAAAAAATGTTATTTGTAGTAGTGAAAAGAAACAGTCGTACCAACATAAATTTTAAAAGTTCAGAGAATTCTAAATTTTATTATGATTTCTTTTTGGCTTGCCAAAAATCTTTTTTGGGGGGGATGTAATACAAAAATTATAATACTTTTGTATTAATAAAAGAATTAAATCTCTTTCGTTTTAATAAAATGTCTTTGTTAAAGAATAAGCGTAGAGAGATTCTATTTTGGGAATTCAAGGCTGATAAACATACGATTGAGTTATTTTTAGAATCTCTCCCCCTTTCACTTCCATATAAGGAAGCATGAAATGATTTTCCTTAATGCGTAAGGATACAAGAATATCAGAGACTGTGCCTTTTTACTACAAAATGTGTTAGTATAAAAGCGAGAGCAATGCTTTTCGCATGGCTTTTTATAATGTTCTGATCCTGAAAAGTTGTTCCGGAATTGTCCAAAGTCTTGTCCACCCCCTCCCTTGCGGAGTGTGGATGTGAATTGTTATCGATACCAGCCTACTACCATTAATAAAGCTTTTTGGAGTGTATCATGGCTTACGACTGCATTATTAAAGCTAAATACACCACTGATAACAGGGATGAAGCCCTGTTATTATATATATATATATATATATATATATATATATATATATATATATATATATATATATATATATATATATATGTATATATATATAAATATATATATATGTATATATATATATATATATATATATATATATATATGTATATATATATATATATATATATATATGTATATATATATATATATATATATATATATATATATATATATATATATATATATATATATATATAGCCATAAATTATTAAAATTCTACGTCTAAAGGAATATCGATTATTTGTTTGAGGCAGATGGATTTTGTTACATTATTGGATACATAGTGTTTCGGGAGGATACTTTTATAAAATGTGAAAAAAAAATATTCTAGAATATGTAGAAAATGTTAAATGTTAAAATTTATAATTTTTATTCAAAAATTAAAAATATTTGAAAATTAATAATTACTTTAATTTATTACATTCCTTTTATCGCAATGATGAGTTTTCTTTTTTCTGATCTACGTATTTCTAATTTAAAATCGTGTTTATTATTTAAAGGTCGAATCCTAAGAGGGTTCTAAAAAAAATTATATTGATAAATTAAACGTATCAAAGTATATATCTAGAACAAGGAAAAAATGCAAAAACTACCCTTGTATATCTTGAAACGCATTACACTAAAGAGAAAAATAATGGTGAAACAGTGCCTTTGAACAAAAGACAGTTTTTAATATAATGCAGGCTTGTTGGGTAGAACTTGATTATGTTCATCAGTTAATGACGACGATATTTTAATTTACGAAATTAGACTTGACTTTTTCTTATATTTTATTTTAATAACTCTATATTTTAACTGTTTAAAAAAATTTTGTAAATAAAATTCTCCCTTTGTATCTTTAACTTTTAAATCAGATATTTCTTTATTTTAAATTTTAAGTCCTCAACTGCAAAAAAACGGAAAAAAGGACAAAACATTTATTTTTGCAATATTAAACAGGCTATAATGGATATAAAGTCAACAGGAAATAAAGTCAAAAACCTGAATTAAAAAAAAAATAATAAAATATTAATTAACAGAATTAATCGAAAATTGATCGGGAGATTCATTTCATAAAATAAAAAAAACTTATATAATTAAATATTTTTAAATCTAACTTAAAGCATCATTATCAATCACATAAAAATAAAAAATGATAAATGAACTTTTCAAGACACTATTCATCTGTTTTTTGAAAATGAATGTAACTTTTGACCCAAGCTACGTTTTTAACTTTATTTCTTCTTTTGACCGGATTTGATAAAAATAACTAAGAAGAATTCTTAGGGTAACTAATTCCGCGTGATGTCACATTTGATTGAAGTCACATTGCGTTTTGATTTATTTAGTTGAAATGATTCAAATTAAAGATTTTACAAAAAGTGAATTAAATTGTGCTCGTAGCACTGAAGAATTAGAATCATGTACAGTCCGCAAAAAAAAAAGATATCACCCTGAATAACTTTCGTTCTAATGATCGGATTTTCACGAACTAAGTGTCAATCTTAATGGTTCCTGGGGGTGACCTCAAATATGCAAATTAATTAGTGCTAACTATTAATTAAAATACGAAATCAGACACAAAAACGTACTTTCTCTGAATAAACATATATTTTTTTTACATATTTGGATTCCTTATCTTCAAAATATAGGAAGTAGCCGCAATCTCGGAAATGTGGTCCCCATAGTTTGGTCAGGAGAGCGATTCAAAGTTTGGACCCCTTAATGTTAATTTAGCTTTTTGCGTTTTTTGTCATATTTTAAAAACTAATGAAGCAATTCAAAAAAAAATTGCACCCACTCATAAAACTCATTCACCCAAAGATATTTTCATGAAAAAAATAATTTATAATAATTATTTATTATTTTTTATTATTTAATTAATTTGAGGATGAAAAATTTTTGAATTATAAGGTATGAATTTTTTTATACCATATTAATCTACATATTTTTCAATTCAAAAATCTAAAGTTTCAACTGTTTTTATTAATTAGAAGCTGAGAAAAATTAAAATTAATTATTTTTAAACAAATAATTTGGCGACAATGAAAAAATATTTAAATGGGGCGATTAATATTAAAATGTGATAAACTTGCGAGGAACTTGACTTCGCGCGCGAGTTGCGTAAAATTTCATTCATACTTTTTTCGCTAATAATCGTTTGCTAATCTTTTTATTTTTATTTCTTTCAAACATTAAAATACAATGTTTCTTTTTTAGTCGTTTAATAATTTATTTGCAATTTAGTAAAGAAATTTAAATAAAACATTTTATTGAATAAAATATATTTTATTCACCGAATGTCTAGTTTTTTAAAAGCATGCTTTTGATAGAATATGGTTATACACCAGATTATGCTTATTTAATGTGATTATTTTTTATTTTTTGATTTTGTTTTTCAATAACTGATACAATTTCAATAATATACCTGCGTATGCTTAGATTTGGAATAATATATTTATCAATTTCTTGAATATATATTTTATAAATATTAATTGTTGTAGTTGTTGTTGCTTATTCCATTTGGCCCAGAACAAGGCTAGACCAAGTCCAGAAGACCGTTCACCGACAGAAAATCAAATACCATCGCCGGATGTTCCAAAATAAAATTTCTCTCCAGTCCCATACAGGACAGCAAATGATCAGGTGTAGCCTGGTGCGCATTACATTTTAGGCATACAGGGAAAGTCTTTTGACCCTGATCAAATGTAAGTCCGCGGCATATATGGCAACGTTACTTTTAAAAAGTAACGAGTAAAAGTACAAGTATTTTTAAGAAAAGTAACGAGTAAAAAGTTCTTATTTTAAAGAGTAACGAGTAAAAAGTACAAGTACTAAGTAACGATTTAAAAGTACATTTCTAGGAAATCGAAAATTCAAAGCAACCAAAAATTTTATTGAATAATATTCTTATGTTCTTTAATGTTTTTGCAAAATTGTTGTTATTTATTTAATTTTTAATTTTGAAAGTTATGGACATTAATTTATTTTTAAATTTGGAAGAATATTATAATATAATTTTATAATATAATCGTATAATATAATTTTAAAATCAAATATAATTTTAAAATCAAAAATAATTTTAATATCAAACTTTTTATAGATTTGCACGAAAAAGAAATTTTATTTATTGATTTTAATTTTTAGTTTATTTTTTTATTTATTTAAATTACCATTGATTTAAAATTGTTTTACTCTATAGAAACGCGTTTTAAAAAGCACAAACATAAACAAAGCAAACACGGGGTTTCAGATAGCTTTGTGATCTTTGAGCTAGTAAAAAATAATTGAATGTGCAGTATAAGTTGAAACAGAACAGTCTACAGTTTTATTTGTAACAATGGCTAATGCTGAAGTCATACGAGAAAATCATTTTCCGAACATTTCTGCCTAACGGAATAGTTAAAATTTGTAAACGAATTTTAGTATCAGCGGCTCAATTAATACTTTCGAGTTTCCAAGAGTTAAAATAGCAATTATAATAGTTTTCAATAGCACAAATAGTTCTGAAGTTCTTAGAGATTTGACTGGGCGTTGTTTGACAAGGTCGGGCATAAACATAATTTTAGTAAAAAATGTACTAGGTAAAAATGTATTTAGTAAAAAATGTATTAAGACAAAATGTATTATTTATTAGTGAGTTCAAAAAGAAAATTGAAAAACGTAATAACAAAATCCAAAATTTTTTATTTAAAATGTATTAAATAAATGCATAAAACTCGAAAATGAATGAAAATAACTTGCTAATTAATATTTTTATTCATTTTGCAAAATAATTGCATTTCGAAAGTGGTGTCACTGAGTCTGCTGCGAGAATTTCTCAGAACGTGCTTAGCCACGTTGAATAAGCGCTCCACGGGAGCACTAGAAGGGACTGCAGTATTATATTTCACATATACCGTATATTCCGGCGCATAACGCGCCCCGGCGTATAACGCGCACCCGTAATTTCTAATAATTTTTTTAAATTTTAAGATATACTCTTCGTATAACGCTCACGAAAATTAGGATTGTACATGTGCAATATTTCGTCTTTCAAGATCGTAAATAAAAAGTTTTTTTCCCTTTCTTTTGCAAAAATAAAAGAACTGAATTTGACATGTATGTGAGGGTAGAGTTGAAAGAGTAATAATGTGATTCTGAGAAAAGAGATGTAGTCGTATTCAGCAGTGCAGGTGTGTGGAAGAATGTTGTTCCCCACATTCTAGAAGTAAGGGGGGGAGGGGTATCTGGAATGCTGTCTATTGTGTATGTCTCAAAAGCATACCACGAATCAGGAGACAAAACGTAATTCCTCTTCGGCCAATCGCACCATTTGATGTCCTGCCTTTGAAAAGTAAACATTGTAAACTTCAAGAATTCAGCGTAGTTTTTAGTAGTAGACATGGCTCCTATCAAACGAAGCAAACACAGCGCTGGATTTAAATGCAAAGTAATTCAGTTTGCGAAAGAAAGTGGAAATCGGGCTGCGGCGAGACATTTTGGTATTGGGGAAAGCTCGGTGCGTGAATGGAAGAAAAATGAACAAAAAATAATGGATATGCCTAAGGATAAGTGTGCATTGCGTACAGGACTAGCAAAATGGCCGAAAATGCAGCATTTCAAATAATCTGGACGGATCAGAAGATGACTGTTTATTTATGGATGAGGGTAACACAGATGATGAAGACGAAACAGATTGTGATGACGTGCCTGAAGAAATAACGGAAGACGAATATAATGAACTATTTATGTAATAACGAAAATGAATAAAGTATATAGGTAAAGGTATGTTATTTCTTTAAAATAAAGTTTTTTTCTATATTAAATTTTTTTTAATCAATAATTTTTTATATTCGGTGTATACCGCGCACCCGTAAATTCCAATATTATTTTTTGTATTAAAAGTGCGCGTTATACGCCGGAATATACGGTAATTGTTTTACGATTGGATATCGATTCAAAATTGACATGCTTTCCGTTTCAACATTTGAGCTCATGTATGCCATAAATTTTTCTGTCGCTGGTGATTGGCATGATGTTTTCAGCTTTAGAAAATTTAAAATCCCTGTTTTTTTTCTGTAACGTTATTAGTTATAGCAGAGTGGTCAGCTTGGACAATTCTTTCCAATTTTCTTGTAGCCTCGTCCCTAGCTTTTTCTTCCAACCAATTAATTTTGATGCAAGAAAGCTTACCGAGTTTTAGAAAAAAGTAACGATTTCATTTGACATCTCCATTACAAATACTTGTACTTTTTCCCTAAAAAAGTAACGAAAGTACAAGTAGAAGTACTAAATTTAAAAAGTAACGAAGTACAAGTAAAAGCACGTACTTTTTACTTGTACCGGTGGTACAAGTAACGAAAGTAAAAGTACTGCCATATATGGTCCGCGGGTATGACCACTGATAAGTCTTGAGATAGCTGTCTGCAGTTTTCTATCACCCTTTAGCTTCAGGGCAGACTAGATGGAATCCTCCAAGTCCTATTTTTGTCGGCCTTTACTTTTGCATAGATTTCATCGTATGTTAGAAGGCCACTACGATCTATAGGATCATTGGAGCCCTCCTTGGCCAGTTCATCGGCCAGATCATTAAGGTGAAGGTTTACGTGGGAGGGGATCCACTGAAGATATAATATCATTGTAAGAAGAGTAAGTCTTCAAATATATATATTAATATAAATATTAATAAAAATACGTAGTCAGCATTTTTAATGATTTTAAAACTTCTTTACATCTTATATATCGCTTTAATCTTAAAATAAATTTGTAAATTAGTCTGCGCGTGTTTCTCAGAATTATTTTTCTAAACTTTTTAATTGAATTTTAATGCAAAATCTTATTTTTTATTCTACCATATATATTATTTTCTAATAATATACCAATCAATCGTTTTAGTACTTCAATTTATGTTTTCCTTAAAAATAAAATTGCTTTTTAAATTATTGCTAAGCTCTTATTGAAAGAAAACTTAGAATTATTGCCAGCTATCTGAGAATTAAATCTTGTTAAGAAATTAAAAATATTCTACTGATCACACACAATATCATTCGATGCAGAACAGCTGACTATTTACTAAGAATACTATTGTTTACGAAAAATGAAGATAAATTATTAATTTTCTTTTTTTTTTATTGTTTCTTATTTATTCGATAATGAAAAGTAAATGCGTATGTGTGCACAGCGAAAAAATACAACAGATTGTTTAGTTTTTTAAATGAACAAAAAACTATGGACATACAATTTTATTTCGACATGGAAAGTTATTCTTGTGCGCTAACTTAAAGTAAGTTGTTACCCTTTTGTTTTAAAAAGTTGAAAATATTTGCTTAAAAAGTTATTTATATGATTTTTCAATTTTTGCACAGTTCAAAAAAATATTGCTATATCAGGAAAATGTTCGATATGCCTTGTTTTGTTAAACAACTACTAAAATAAAAAATTGTAAAAAGATTCGAAAAACGTGCTATTTTTAGAATCATCATCTCAAAAATTGTACTTTTCCTCCATTTGACTTTTTTCTACTTAAATAACTTTTAATCATAGCTTTAACACACGTTTTGAATAAATTATGAATACCAATTTCTCCTAATATTTCGTAATAAAAAAACAAGAATATTAATGGTTCATTTATAATTGTTTCATTGCACCGAAGTAGTTAATTCTTTTCGTAATAATAGGCCTTACAACTATTTTACTTAGATTCTTTAGACTAGGTGTCGCTTCATGCATGTCTTTCGAGATTGAAATTTCAAAGATAAAATGTAAAAATTACAAGAATGCGTAAGCTGGTTTCAACTAACAAAAACAAGGGACACAATCGTTGGCAAAAGAAGTTATCTAATGAAAAGATTGTCAGAGTTGAAAAAGTATTGTAAAAACTGTAACAATTGTTATTCTTGTTTAATTAAGGGTATTATAAACCTAATTTTCTTTTAATCATATTTTTTAAAGAACTAACGAAAGGAGTGTGTAAATAACATCAACTCTTTTTACTGCAAACTAAGTTTACTTAATATTATTTGCAAATCTTATGAAGTGCAAATTCTTGACCTGCTCCTTAAAATAAAGTTTTATTTTAATCGTAGTTGAAGGAGTACGGATACGTAGTTAAAGGAGGTGTGTGACATTCGGAAAAAAAAGTCGTATGATAGAGATAGTTTTAAACAGAACGAATTCGTTCTTTTGGTTGAAATGCTGACAATATCATTACAGCATCTTGGTTAACAAGTGCCATGAAAGAAGGTACTGAACTTAAAATATGGATTTTAATATATTTTCCTATTTACATGCCTTCTTGATCTCCGCACCGTTTTAATATTCTGTAAAGCATAAAATGAAATAATGTTGAATAAAAAAAGAGATTTCAAATGAAATATTTTATTTTCCTTAATACAGGGTATCTGCTACATTTTAGATTTTCAAATTCATGACTTTTCATGTCTAATTCCAAGAACTTTTCATGACTTAACGAAGTTACTATTTTCTCCGACAAAAACAGAATAATAAATTTAAAAAGCATTATAATCACATTAATTAAAATGATAGGTATAACCAAAACTGTTATACCCTGCATCTTCATATTTATTGATTTTAAATTTAAAAAACAGAGTAAAGAAAGAGTTGAAGCCATAAAGTAGCTGAGCAAATATTTTTTTTTTCTTTTTTTCTGCAGAATTATATTCTAAAGTTACTTCTCTTGTTCATCAGAAAGGAAAAAAATACTCCTGATTTTTCTGTTCTCATTTCGGAATTTAAAAAAAATTGCCAACGACTGACTTTCTTCAGCTTGAATTTTGAATTGATAAACTAAAAAAAAGATGAATAATAATAATTCTGAAATCACATAAGTTTAAAAGATACTTCGCTCTAGAAATTATGTTTTTTCTTTCATTTTTCGAAAGAGCAGCATAATTTTTAAAGAAAATGATGCTCCTCACACTATTGTATTGATATGTTTTGTTTTGGCTATATTGATAAAATATTAGACGGCACTCTTTTTTGCGGATATAATCGTGTGAGCTGATGAAAAGATTATATCTTTTTTTTTACGGATATTTTTAGAAATTTTTTTCCTTTTTTCGGAATTTTTTTCTCCGGTTTTTTGTTATTTTGTTTTTATTATTATTTTTCTTTTTTTCACCCTTTTTTATTGTTCTATAATTTTTCCCATGTTTTTTTTTTGTATTTATTTATTATGATATATATATACATATATATATTATATATATATATATATATATATATATATATATATATATATATATATATATATATATATATATATATATATATATATTTATATATATATATATATTTATATATATATATATATATATATATATATATATATATATATATATATATATATATATAAATAATTGTATAAATTAATAAAGAATTTTTTAAGTAAATAATTTTAGCCACGGATTTGCCCGAAATGGATTTGCACATACTAATAAATTTCTTTGTTAAATTATACAATTTTTTCATGTGCAAATCCATTTCGGGCAAATCCGTGGCTAAAATTATTTACTAAAAAGATTTCTTTGTCAATTTATATAATTTTTCCATGTGCAAATCCATTTCGGACAAATCCGTGGCTAAAATTATGTGCAAAACTGGCAATTCATGTTTCTTTCTCTTTTCTATTTTTTTCTTAAATAAATATTTATTTTCTAAAATTATTTATAGTCAACTTCTTTAAATTGTCCAATATAATATTACCTCGCGCACATCCGTTTTCTGGCCCATCCTTGGTAACTAACAAATCAAACGCACTTCAGTAATGCAGCAAGAACGCACTTTAACTCCTCTAGTTACGCTCAATTTGCGCTTTTGTTTTCATAGTTTACATATTTTGCAATCTGGCAATCTTGTTACGTAAACATTTTAAATCATTCTTGAAAAATTTCCCGTTCATGTAAGTTCATTATATTTCACTATTCGCTTTATAGATATTGTTTGATTCTGCTCTTCCTTTATATTTTATTTTCTGTTTTTACGTGTTATTTTTACTTATTGTGTTTAATTTTATTTGTCGTAATTTTCGTAAAAAAATTTTTTTAGTGCTCCTCACACTATTGTATTGATATATTTTGCTTTGGCTATATTGATACAATATTAGAAAGCACTCTTTTTTGGATATAATCGTGTGGGCTGATGAAAAGATTATATCTTTTATTTTCCGGTTTTTTAAAAAAACTTTATCCTTTTTTTTTTTAATTAATTCTTTTTCTTTCCCAAGTTGTTTGTTTTTATTATTATTATTCCCCCCCCCCCATTTTTTTTTTCATTTGTCTGTAATTTACCTTTGTTTTATCTTCATTTTGAACTTATCTTATGAGTTATATTTACTTGCAGCTTATGCGCAATAAATGATACTTATTGTTTTTCTTAATTTTTTCTGGTTTTTTTGTATTTATTTATTTTGCTGTATATATATATATATATATATATATATATATATATATATATATATATATATATATATATATATATATATATATATATATATATATCAAAATGCTTTTAAAATGCCATTGAAATAATTTAAAATGCCATTTTATCGAAAATAAATACCGTGAATTCTATAAAATTTTGCGATTATGCATCAGAACAGCTATCTTTTTTCAGGTCCTCCTTTGCTTGATAATTTTTTTTCCTTTCCCTTACCTAAGAAACTCGAAGTGAGGTGCTAAAGCAATTAACCCTACAACTCTTCATAAATTTATAATAACTTATGAAAATTTATTTTTAATTCAAAACTGTCATACAAATGACGTTCAGCTTAAAAAAAATAAATAATGTCAGATAAAAAGTTCAACGACAAGATTCTAAAATCTTGGAGAAGCAAAAATAATTTATTAATTGATTTTAATTTACTTTTTTAAAGGAGATTAAAAAAATCAAAAACAATTTGTTTTCGTTGCCCAGAAAGCTACTCGTAAAATTCTTTTGGTTGCTTAGCAACGAGAAGCACTATGTTTTTCCGTATTGTCATTCATTCAGTTTCTTTATGGTTGTTATAAGTTATTTCCCTTTCTATGGCGAGGTAATTTGGCATATTTTTAAACCTTCGCCAGATATATAAATCCTTATTGCGACCCAATTTACAACCCATTTTTTTCGAAATTTTGTCTACCCCCCTATTTTGAAGACAAGGAATCCAAATATGTAAAAAAAAATATATGTTTATTCAGAGAAAGTACGTTTTTGTGTCTAATTTCGTAACTTAATTACTAGTTAGCACTAATTAATTAACATATTTGAGGTCACCCCCAGGAACCATTAAGATTGACACTTAGTTCGTGAAAATCCGATCATTAGAACAAAAGTTATTCAGAGTGATATCTTTTTTTTTTGCCGACTGTAGTACAGTCTCTGACCAAATTATTAGATGTACTATAAGATTCTATGTAAAATCTTAATTATCAGGTGATACTTTACAGCTTTAATGTTTTTACGCAACTGCAACCGGTTTGCACTTGTTTGCAGTCGTGTATCAATTGGTTAAATTAGACGATTGGTTAAATTAGACGACAGGATGAATTAAACGATATATTAGATAAATATAGAATATTTATTATACCAGGTATTATATTAGTATATTATAATAATTAGATCAAATTATTAAACGCACTGTAGTATTTTAATAATTACATGTTTTGCTTGAGTTTATATACAATACTTTTATATTTAAACACTTATGTTATGAGTTTATATTTAGGAGCTTTTTTTATATACTTCCTATTTGCGTTAATATATTATTTTTTTAACGTATTGCATTACAATGTTACCTAATTGATGCACTAACGTAAACAAGTACAAACCGTTTTCAGCCGCGTCAAAGCAATAATGCTGTATAGTATCACCTGATAATTAAGATTTTACATAAAATCCTATAGTGCGTCCAATAATATGGCCAGGGACTGTATATATAACACGTAATTGTTCATCTAAAGCAACGATAAGTTTAGTCAAGTTCTAACATTTCTTCAATGCAGCAGTATAAGCAAGATAATCCTTGTTTTTAATTTTAAATCAAAAATCACGAAAATAAAATGTTAATCTTACAACTAAAATTAATTTACTTTCATTGTTCTAAATATTTGACTGAAAGCTGTAGTTTTCAATTATTGTACTCATTTTAAAGAAATACATGCAAAAATATTGTTCTAAATAGAAATAAACTGTATATTAAGTGGTAACTTTGAAAAAAAAAAGCTTGGACTATTTGAAGATCCAGAAAAATCAATTAAATGCACCAGAATGAGACTAAGTGTAAATAATTTTGAGAGTTTTAAATTAAATCACATTAAGATAATTCAATTAAAAAACGTTATTTTAAAGAACTTTATTTATTAAATTGTTTTTTAAAATTAAAGCTTTATATTGCAGGCTTCAAAATAAACAGATATAATTAAAACAAAATACAATAGAATAATTAACATTTTAAGCATATTTTCGAGCCAGTTTTAAAAATATTTTTTTATTTCTTATTGCAGGCAAGGTAATGACATTATGGTTAAACTTATGTATAAAAAACGAGAACACATGAACTATATAAGAAGAAAAGCAATATGAAAAGACCTCAAAATATAATATAAGACGTGCTTCACGCAGAAAAACATGAGTCATGAATATGGAATTAAATTCATGACTCATGTTTTTCTGCGTTTCATCGTTGTTATATCAGGTTAAAAAAAGCTCAAGAAAAGAAATTCTGATAACAACAGTAAAAATAATTCTTTTTCGATGCATTCCAAATCTTTATCATAGAACGAGCCTTCAAAAGAATTTAAAGGTTGTCTTGTTTACAATAGAAACTATCTTTAAAGGAAAATGTATTCATTTTTCAAAGGTGAACCGTCCTTTTTCAATGAACCATGAAACAATATTTTTTTTTTTATATAAAAATTCTTAATTTATTTTTCGCAATATTTTCAGTTCACTTCTATGATAAAGCGTCAAAGAAATTAGTTTTATTGGTTAAAGTTATATTTTCAGAAAATGCAGTCGATAATATCAAACTGAAAGCCCCCTCATCCACTGGAAGTAAGGAAGACGCAAATTTAAAATCTTATAAAGGAACTACGAATTTTTATTTTTATTTATGTGTTTGTAAGATCGAATTATGTGTTTGTAAGATCTGGGAAATTGAAAGTCCCGTGATTAGTCGCTGAGCTGTACCATGGGCACAGGGATCTGGAGAAAATTTTCTTCCCCTTCAAATCTATGTCTAAATTGAGGAAGCGGTCTCACGAATGTGTGGAGCTACCATCTATTCATGGAGGTTCTGAGCTGAGAAATATTTTCACCCTTGCGGTGCTCTCTTGTCAAACGAAAGGCGTACCTTCCAGACTTAATTCGCAAAAGAGCATTGCTGGCGTGCTTGGCTTGTCCAAGTGTCATTAGAAAAATCAATCTAGTTTTTCATGCATTATGAGTATAAATATACAATAGGATTTATTAAAGTGAATTTTCATACATTTAAAAAGTTTAACCGTTAATTAGAAATTTTTATTAAAGATTTTGATCGTTTGAATTGAAATTATAAGATTGAAGAAATAGGTCAATTCTCTCCATTGTTTCTGGCAAAAGTGAAAGAAAACCTTTGCTGTAAGATTTACTTCTTATTGCTGTTGAAAGGAATTGGCCAGTTTCATGCCCTTCTAACAAATCCCAAACTCATAATTAATGTGGAAAAGCATTGTAATATGACACCTGAGAACGAATAATTTCATACATACATTGATACAATGCAAAACAAATGACCATTTAATAATTGTAATACACACGCATGATTGTGAGTAACGCTCGTTGGAGTCGGAAGGTATGAAATTGTCACAGGACAATTCAAGCCAATTGCCACAGGAAATAATAAACTGCCTTATTTCACGTATGAAATCACGCTGCAAGGCCTGTATATCTGTAAGAGCAGACCATATCCCCTATTGACTCATTTTTTGTTTATTCTGCAACCGGTGTTTCATACTTTCAGACTCCAACGAGTGTTACGCACGATCATGCGTGTGTATTACAATTGTTGAATGGTTATTTATTTTATATTGTATGAATGTATGTATATATCAAATTTCATTAAAATCGATCCAGTAGTTCTAGAGACCAAGTCTGCAATACAACAGTCAATCTTTTCTAAAAATTCGATAACAATAAACGGCTGATTCTTCTAACCAAGGATGATTTAAACCGACGACGGGCAATATAACTCGCCAATAATGAGAAGAAAACACTTTCGGGAGTACTTATCGAAACACAGCAATACAAGAGATTGTCCCTCTTTTTCTCAATTCAATTTTTAAGAGGGAAGGTCATCCTGGTGCTAAAAGAAAGGATAGAGGGCGAAGATAGAGCGAATTAATCATTAAGTAATGCGTGAAATAAATGAATTAATTATTATGACAATGAATTAAATGATACGAATGCGTAAACGGGATTCTTTTATCTCAGCACACGAAGCTCTGGAGAACTGATAACCGAAATGCTTTTTCAGAACTGTGCCTGCCCATTCCATGAAAAAATCATTGGACCATTTTCATTCCAAATTGTATCCCCTCTCTCAAATAATAATTAAATTGATAAGGAAAAACGATTTTTATGCAAAGTTTATAGAGTTGCAGAGAAAATATTTCTTAGGGCGGTTACCCTATTGGAAAAAAAATCGTAAAACCAGTATCAAAAACCAGTAAAAATGATACCAGAACCAGTATGACCATACTGGAAATTTAAAACCTGGTATAATACCATACTGGAAATTTTAAAACCAGTATGGCACCATACTGGAAATTTCAGAACCAGTATAGCACCATACTGGAAATTTTAAAACCAGTATAACACCATACGGAAAATTTTAAAACCAGTATAGTGCCATACTGGAAAGTGTAAAACCAGTATGGCACTATATCAGAAATTTAACCAGTATGGATCATACTGGAAATTTTGATACTAGATATAAAATCGCACTGGAAATTTTGATACCAGTTTTCAAACATACTGGGAGTTTTAAAGTAGTTTTAAAATATAGCTTCATTCTTAGTAAGTACATATTGTTCTGAAAATCTAACGGTTTTGACATTTTCAAACTTCGTTTATTTTATTTATTTATTTAAATTATATACTTCTTTCAAATAATTAATTTCTTAGATTTGTATAAGAATTCTTAACGTATATATCAAAGGCGGTTATAGCGTACATTTTCTATGTACATTAATTAAAAAAATACATATTTAAAAATATTAAAATCATTTTATAATTTTGAAGAAAAGGAAGTTTTTGAGTAAGATTTTTACACATTTTAATTATTTTAAATTCTGCTTAAAATAATTTAAATGTAAGTAATTTTCTAATAAAAGTAATTTAATACTAACAGATTGTGTTTTTATTCGTTTATTTTTTATTTACTTATTTATTTTTTGATTTACAAAATTTATTTCATTCAAAGTCATGATGACATATTATTTAATTGTATCACTTTAAATTTTATTATAAATTGTTTTTATTTATTTATTATATTTGAATTTATTCTAGAACAATGTTACTCCCAACCGAAACTAATTTATCAATTCGCGAAATAAATTAATTAGTTTAGGTTTCAAACAACTTCGTAGCAAAAGAAATATGTTTACATAAATTAAAAATTGATATAAAATCTCAAATTTTTTCCTTCAAACATAAACCTCTCCTTCATAAATTTATAAATTTCAGTCCGTTTTAGAAATTTGTAATTAATAAATTTAAATCATAAAACAAAATAAACTTTTTTTGAGTGAAATAAATAAATTTGTTTTATAACTATATAGTTAATTCAATTCAATTGAATCTATAAAAGCGAAAAAGAGCGATTAATTCAGAAACGAATGGGAACCACGCAAAAGACGAGAATCGACTTTTAGTAGTTCGTAAATTCTATATCAAGCTACCACGAATCGATGAATTAGTTCGTTAAATCCATATCACGCTACCTGAGCTATATAGCACAGTTTTTCTAGTTCTTTCCGTTTCTCTGTCTGAACTTCACAGCCAATCACACTTGTTTACATCCGGTCCGGACATCGAGCATCGTGGAAAGAATGACGGTATATTTTAGTAAGTACATTTTTCTCTTTATTTCCTGCTTTTATTTGCATCTTTGTTAGTTACAGAAATGTTAAAACGTACGCTTGAGTATGAATAGTGTTTATATTTTAAGTTATCAAGACATATATTACGTTCTTGAATTATTACTGCTTTGCTTGTGCATGCACAGGTTAGGGTAACGATATATAGACTTCATTGCATGAGAAGAAAGTATTTTTAATGCTTTTTTCCTGGGTTTCTTAATGAAACTTTGATTGAATCGCTTTGTCCACATGTTTTTTACATAAATTCTCACTAATATCACCGTTATTAACAAATTAATTATTTATTTAGTTGTATATAATATTTGTAAATTATTATATTAAGTGTTAATCTCAAATTCTTTTGTTATTTTTAATGTTTAATTTTATTTTAAAAATTTTAAAGCATTTAGTTTTAATGATATTTTATTAACTGTTGGTACCCTGAAGTTTCAGTAAAACTAAAATATCATTTTAAAAACAAAGCGGTTGATACTTAAAAGTTTGATATTACTACCTAGTTAATAGCGTACATATATTTTGTAGTTGTATAATTTCTAAATAAATTTTTTTTTTCAGAAATGATTTGGAAAACAGCATATTTCATTTTTATTTCAATAGAGGTATGTTTTTCTAGTTCTTGACACATTCAACATGCAAACTATTATAGAATTTTTTTTTAAAAATTCTATAGTTATTTTATCTTTTATAAATCTACATTTAGGGATATTTCAGTGTCAGGATTCATTGCACCAGCTACAACTGTCAAGATGCCTAAAAGATTTTAAGCTTACAAAATTTATTTATTATTTAAAAAAGAAAGACTAGTAGAGATTTGCCTGGGATGGCTACAAGTTATACTCTTTAAATTGGTCCTGTTCTTTCATGTTTTTGTTTTAATTTCTCCAGGAGGTGGGCCGACCCGAAAGTGGCGGTGATGTTTTTAAGATGTTTGCAAAACTCCCAGAATTCTGAAAGTTTTAGTTATCTATATCAATAAAACATTTTGCAAAAAACATAGTAGTTTGCAGTCCTGAATTCATTATATTCTTATCTTTGTGCATAAAAGTGATACAGTGTATATAAAGATATTCAGTTTGTTAATAAATTGAATTAGTGAAACCTTTTTGTAAGTTTTCATATTGCAATTACAAATTAATTATAAAATAGAACTGAATGCTTCTTAGATTTTAATGAATATAAAAAGTATATGCAAATTTAAATGTTTCAATATTTTTACTTCTGAGTTCAGCCACTGAATAGTTTAATTTTTAGCTTTACGTTCAAATTTTATTTGTTTAAAGACTTGAATATGCTTTGCATGATAATGAATTTAAGTGTTAACCTTTTGACAAAGTTATAAGCTGAACTGTTTAAAAATTATTGTACTGAAACTAAAATGGTCAAAAGTTACTTCAGATCATCCATACTTAAATTTTTGCATTGAGTCACTCTAAAAAGTTGGTTGGTAATGTGCTTTCATGATGTGGGCATTTGTGAATTCTTTTGTGTTGTCAACAAGAAGTGGGTAGTATGAGCCTATGATACCTATGTTAGACATTAACTTCCCTTTATTAGAAATCTCTTTCAAATTACAAAAATAATAAAATTTTGGTGGACCATCATTTTTTCTTACTATTGTCATGTTGATCTAAGTTTCAATTAGCCAGTTGAAATATTGAGTATATTTATAATTGATTGGTATACTAGTTGAAAAATAAGTAGGGTCAGATGGGGGAAAGTGGTGGTAATCTAAAAAAATGCACTTTTTTCACAATAAATGTACATATTTTTACTTTTTTTTCAATTAATACATAATTGGAGTTTGTGACAAATATTTCTATTAAGATTTGTAAATCTGGCGACAAGTTTACTGCTGTTTATCTTCTTGTTTACATATATGTGCAGTTTGTTCTTAACACATCGTATTGATAAACTTTGTTCTTGATCCTTTCTCACTTGAAAAAATTAGTGTATTTTGATACATTTCAGTAGAAGAACTTCTTAGAAACAGATTCATGCATCAAGGTAAGAATTATTTTATTATTTCAATTTTTTATGATTTTTTTTTCTGAGGTGGGGGAAAGTGGTGGTATAGTTAGGCTTAGCTCAATGTTGTATGATGATTCAATTTTAGACTGTAGATGTGATTAATTTTTAAAAATGGGCTGTAATAAAAGTATTAATCTAAAAAAATAGGCTTTATTTATAAATTTTAATCTTAATATGATAATGCAATTAAATTAAAAGTTATTTTTTACATATTTAATCATGATTTAGAATATTTTTTTAATATCATTAGAATAAATTTAATTCTTTTTTTTTTTTTTCAATTTTGATAATTTTAATGTGTGACTGTTCACTGACATGTAATTTTTTTTTCCCAGCTTAAGTATGCCTAGAAACTACATAAAAAAGACTAGTGGTCCTAAGTATACCCAAAATGATCTTCAGATGGCTATAGCAGAAGTTAAAAATGGAGCATCGATTTATTCTGCATCCAAGAAAAATGGTATTCCTGAACAAACTTTAAGGAGGTGGATTGTTAAAAGTCCATCACATCAAGGACCTGGCCGATCGCCTTTTCTTAGTCAGGAAGAAGAGAAATGCATCGTTGAAGCTGTGAAATTCCTGTCAAAATGTGGATTTCCATTCGACAGAAAAGATATTCTTAATGTTGTTGAAACATACTTGCTAAGCAATAAGGATCTCAGCAATCTCTTTCCTAATGGAAAGCCAGGAATCGAATGGGTGAGAGGATTTGAAAAGAGATGGAAAGGAGAAATTGGGAAAAGAAAGCCAGAACTTTTAACGAAAGCCAGAGCTAAAGATATGTGCGAAGAAACAGCAAATGCTTTCTTTAACATATATGAAAATGTACTGCTTAGCAATGGTTTGCTTAAGGAGCCAGGAAGGATTTTCAATTTGGATGAAACAGGGTTGTCTACTGATCCCAGATCAAGCAAGATTTTTGTTCAGAAGGAAAGTCGAACAGCTTACTTAAAGTCTGCCGACTGTGGTAAGGCCATGTATACAGTATTATTTTGCATATCTGCTGCTGGTGAATATTTACCTCCTTTTGTTGTCTACAAAGGACAGAACTTATATCAATCCTGGATGACTGGAGGGCTACAAGGAACTCTTTACGGGTGCACAGAGTCTGGTTGGATGCAGGATTTTTTGTTTGAAACGTGGATGAAGTTTTTTATCGATTTCGTCAAAAACTTTAAAAAGCCGGTATTGTTAATATATGATGGCCATGGAAGTCACCTAACATATAATTCCATTAAGCTAGCCATGGATAATGGTATTATTTTACTATGCCTCCCACCTAATAGCAGCCATGCACTTCAACCACTAGATGTTGGAGTTTTTTCACCAATGAAAAATTCGTGGAGGGACGTATTAAAAACTTGGTATCGAGAGAGCAGGTTGCAAAATGTTTCCAAAGCAACCTTTCCATTTCTTCTAAAGAAATTATTTGAAAAAATGAAGGCAACAAATGCTGTAAATGGATTTAGAGGGACTGGCCTTTATCCTCTCAATAGAAATGCCATTCAACATCATATAGGGTCAGGTGGGGGAAAGTGGTGGTAAAATCAAGGTTTTTTTTAAAAAATCCTTATAACAGTAAGTTTTAAGCACTAGATATCAGGTTTTTAGTAGATATTATATACATTAGACTTATATAGGTTAGAAATATTGTGTTTATATAAAGTTTTGCCAAGAAAATTTCTTGTAGATTCATTTTAAAATAGGCATGTTTTGATACCACCACTTTCCCCCAGGGTGGGGTAAAGTGGGGGTATAATATGTTTTTATTTATTATTTCTTCAAAATTTAACTGTGAAATAAAGGAAAGGCTATGAGATTTACATTCAAATCTATATTCAAAGTATCCAATTTACATAAAATTTCTTGCATAGTTTTTATTATAATTACTGATTAAAAAAATAATGTCCTCGACTGTCAAATCTTGGTTCATCTAAAATGCGAATAATGCTGCTAACTTCCACATTATCTTCATCATCTAATTCTGGGAAAGTATAATAATTTCCCAATTTAGACTTAGTAAGATATTTAACATGATATAGATCACCATTTTTCTCAACAACTTGCCCGATAAATGAGCACATCATAATTCTTTTGGAATTGTATTTTACCTCAAGCCATGAACCTTGATTGATTTTTCTGGTATGGAGAGGGGTTGTAGGACTGGTGACTTTTTTTATTTTTATATCAGACCTGTTTTGGTGTTTTCGTTTAGGAACCTGGCCTAAATTGCATTTTTTCTTTCTGTCTTCTTCTTCCAGTGCTAATCTTTTTAAAACATTCTCTTGAGTTAAAATTTCCCCAGATTTGCTTTGCACCCTTTTTCTTTTTTTCTTAGAGTTATCCATAGCTAGAACCGTGTTTGCAGATGGTGTGGGAGATACTGTCAACAGAATTGCTTTTTTCAAATCTTTCATAGGTGAATCTAGTAGTGCAGAAACTTTAGAAGATGCCGAGCTCTTATTTGTAGCTGCAACTGTTGGATTATTTTCTGTAGGAATTAGTAATTGCAATTGTATTTCTCATACTTAATAGTTATTCTGAAAAATTATTTTACTGCATAAATTAGACTATATAATTTGGATTATTGTTTATTCTTAATTATAAATAATTTATTTTAATCTTTTATTTATTTACAGTCTGTGTATTACAATAGCTGATCTGTAAATTAACATCATACATTGTTTGAAATTTTAGATCATATTTAACTGTAACTGTATATACTTATTTTGAACCAAAGTAAGGTTTAATTTAATCTTATTAAAATAGTATCAAATTTCTATGGTATTATGTTTCAAGATCTTAATAATAAGATTAAATATTGAGTCTAACTTTTTGTATGTGTTGCATATGTTACTGTAGACAATGGATTTTTTAAAAAAATGTATGATTGAACAGTTCCCTGAATATTCGTAATCTTATTTTAATATGCATACATATTTCATTTTAATTTTGTAAGAATTGAATATATGAAATCTGTTTTTTTTGGCATTCTGGGTCTTTGTCTAAGTTATTTACATCTCTAACAGCTAGTTTCTGAGTTTTTAAAATGCATAAAAGTTTATTAAAAATTGGAGTAAATGTAGTATCCTATTGATATAAATATTATTATTATTAAAAAGAAATAATAAGCATAATGCTTTACCAATTTTAATCAAGTCATATGAGCTGAAAAATCTATGCATCCAATTTGTGTCATGGTAAAATTTATCATAATCATATGAAAAATTTAACATAATTAAGCTTATAGTTAATATAACCTTAATTAAACTGTCGTTTATAGCATTTTTCATTGTCTATTTATTTATTAATATGATGTGAAAAAAGTTGAAAGCTTTTAAAAATTCTTTACTATTTTTATTCATTTAATAATTTTTGTTGTCAATTTAATAGTTAGGAGAAAGTATACAAATGTCAAAAATGTCTAATGGAATTAACACTGCAATCTGAAATATTGACTTAATCAACATTGTAATCTAAAATTTAGCATAAACAGATAAAGCATAATATTAAAAGATAAGGCATACAATGTTAAAAATGAGATTTTTTGAAATTGTTGTTTAGTCTACACATTCTGTTAATTCAAATTTTGTTTATATTAGGAGCTCTAAATGGAAACATTGTTGCTGGCTCTTATTTGGTGAAGTTAGAAAGATAATTCTAAGAGATAGACATTAAAGAAAAGTCTGAGGGATCCTGCACAACCAAACAACCTCCAAATAGATGGTTATGTGACATCGAAGAGACTTAGAAAATTGACTGTTAGAAAGTGCATGTTTTACACAGCTAAAGCCTGCAAACGACGGATCTGTTTGTGGAAAATAAAAGTGAATCACAACAAGGGAGAGATATCATATTTAAACTATGCGAATCAATCAACTTTTTGAAAGCTATATATTTGAATTTGCACACAAGTGTACCAAAAGTGCTTTTCAGTCGCTTCACGTCATAGGAACTACTAAAATATGACAAATTTGATTTCATTTGATTATAAAAAGATTAATATTTTTTAGGCTATTATGGTAATGTTTATATCAATTTAGTAATTGTGTAATTCTTATATCTTATTGAAGACAGAGTTTAAATTATGTCATATTTAATGTTTAAAAGTTTTAATATTGTGTTGTGTGTTTTTATTCAGTATATATATTTATTATTATATTAATTATATCTTGTTGAGCTCACACCAATTGTGAGATAAGAAAAGCCTTTGAAAATTTATGCTTTATGAACTTGTGTCGCTATATAAATAATTCGCTCTTGAAATTCAATTTTTGTAGGCGATAACTTTTTTTCCTAATTTAATTTTCAGATATTACATGATAAGTAAATTATCATAAAAATTAAATACTTCAAATAGAAAATGAGTATAACAAACTGTGCTTTAAGTCAAGGAATCTTAAGAAAAATGTCAATAGAATGACAGAGTAAAATAATTCAAATTTTTTATTTATATTAGTTAACTTGTGTAATTTGAGCTTTTATTTGTAGCTATTATTACTACTTTAACCACTATTTTGTTTTAATGATTAAAGTTAACTATAATTTAAATTTCAAATATATCTAAAATTAAAATGGTTTGTATTTAAATCTATAGTAGCAAGCAAGTACATTGGTCAAGATGTAACATAACTATATAATTATATTTTACAATGTCCGATTTCAAAGTAAATGAACAATGCCAAATTAGATTGATTTCAAATATTTTTGGCGGCATTTCAAACATTATTTGGTATATGTGTTATTTGTATTCCATTTTATTTATCAATTACTTAAATATAAACCAAAGTTAATTGATTTAAATGAAATCATAATTTTATAATTAGATTGTTTAAATTAATATCTGTAGATATATACACTTCACATGGTCTCCTTATTGTGCATGTGAATTTGCATTTGTCAAACATTTCCGTGGCTTAATTATTAAAATTTATTTTGTCAGTTCAAAAGATATGAAAAAAAAAAAGTTACAAATTAAGATTTTGACTTATTTTAGTCTGGTTTTTGGCTATTCATTACATAATATTTCCAATCCTCAATCATTTTTCATAAAATCTGAATGCATTTACACTTTTCTAATGTTGCTGCAAAACATTTTTTGTGTAGTGTTACACTGTAACACTGATTTTCAATTTTACAATTTGTGACACTAGTTTTACAGAACTGATCTACTTGAACACTTTTACACTCCATGCTAACCACAAATAAATTTGATTCATGATTTGAAAGTGATTGCTTCAGATTTCTAAGTGCTTCAGATTTCAAAGACCTGGGGTCAGAATTCTAAGCAAGAGGAGAGAGCTGAATTCCAACTCGAGAGGACAGAGACACCTATCTTCAGATTTGGGAAAGAAAGTGTTTTTCAGTTAAGTTTGATGGCAACGAGTGTGAAGCGTCCCTTAAAGTAATTTGAGACGGGAGATGATGATCTGATCGGGAGAAGAGCGGTGGCTTCGGCCAGCCGTTTTTTTTCTACCTGTAAGCTTTTGTGAAGAATGGCGATGGAAAAACGCCTGCTGATAAAATATTATTGAATCTTCTTGCATCTTGTATTATGAGTTATCTGCAATGCAGATTATGATGTTAGAAAAATATTAAGCAATTTATTTTCTTTTTTTTATTATCAGTTTAAAGTGCCTTTGATGTTCTACTTCGTATTGGAATAAATTCTGTAAGTTTTCTTTATTTGTCGTTTTCTTGGGTTTATGTTTTGTTTTTTCATTTCAGCCTAATTAAATATCATCTAAATTTATTTATTTTATTTCCAGAGAAATATTTGCTCTGTACTACTACTAATAATAATTTAGGTTTAACCACCACGTGTGGATTCTAGTTCAGTCAGCTTGGTTAATTATGATTCATATTCTATTTTCAGTTATTGTTTCTTTTACGGCTCTATAGGATTAAATGTTTACTATTTTCATTGCACCAAATTCAAATTATTAACTTCATATTTTAAACTTTAAAACTTAAATTTAACAACCAAACTTTAATATTTGGTACCGTCGCGTGGTTTCGAATCTGGTGTTAAAAGTAATTTTTTTTTAGAAAAATCTCTGGAAATTTTGGCTTTAAAATTAATTCATGGTTGAAATATTTTCAAATTTTTAATACTCAGTGCCTTGTGCACAAAAAATATCTTGTATCTCGCTCTCTCTCAAACATAATTTTATTATTGGTGATATCAACATAATATTTAAACTGATTTAAAATGCATTATATATGAGGTAAAAAAAATATTTTTTGACAAAATATCATTTAAAAAAATGATTTGATTGAAAACAGAAATAATTCTGGTAAATGAAATTGTTATAAAGTGTTCATAATCAAATATGCATATATATACAAAACTTTTGAACAATTTGATTAAATATGATAATGTTTTAATGCACATATACCTATTAAATATACAAATTTATACTATTTGGTTTTAATAATTATATTATTGATCATCTTGGTATATTTATATTTTTAATGCAATATATATCATTTTTGATATAAAAATTTAAGTCTGCATATATCATTTAAATTAGATTTTAATGAAGTACAAATAATTTTAATTAGTATTTTAATCATTATTGTGATAATACATTTTGTAATATGTATATATATTGCTAGGTAATAACATTCTTGTTACTAAATTTAGAATGAAATTAAAATGTCATCAAATAGAAAACCAAAAATTTTGGTAATATGATAAACAGTGTATTTTATATGTATTTCCAAGTAATGAGTATTATATGGTTCTAGTTTTTTTTTTTTTTTTTTTTGATGTATCAGTAGAGTTTTCATAACTGTATGCTATTTATTGATTGTGATAGTGAATATATTGATGATATTTTAAGGTAGCTATTAATTCGGTAAAATTTCTGTGATGTTAAAATACACTATGGCTAAATCTGCATATTCCTTAGCGAATTCGCTGCAAACTTTTAGGGGAAGCAAAGAGGAAAATTTAAATTTTTTCTTAACAATTTAGAACAAATTGCCATTTTAGAAAAGTGGGACGATAAAAAAAAAAATGCTTAATTCTTAAACTCAATTTAGCAGGAGAGGCCTTGAGAATTGTAAACGAAGCTACTACTGAAGATACCAATGAATTTGAAATAATAGTAAAAATACTTAAAGATAAATTCTTAAAAAAACCAAACTATGCTGAGCTACAGAATAAATTTAACACACTCGTGCAAGGTCCAAATCAAAGTATAAAGCATTTAATAGAAGAGGTTGATAAGACAACAAATGAGTATTTAGAAATAAATAATAAAAGTAGTGAGGAAACTTTAAATTTGGCTAAAAAAATGAAATCCCAAAAATTATTAGATAGTATGAGACCAGATATTCGACTTGAAGTCATGAAAAGGGGAGCTACTAAATTTGAGGATATAGGCAGAATAGCAAGGGATGTGGAGAATGCACTAGCAATTAGTGAAAATCTTGTAACTAAAACAACAGATGTAGAAATATTATTGAAAAATCAGATGGAAAGTAATCGCAGAATAGAGGAGTTAACACAAAAAATTGAGGATATAACTAAAAGCAAGGCTGTAAACAATATCTCAGGAAATAGAAACTTTGCTCAACCAAAAATTACTTGCCATATTTGCAACAAAAATCACTTAACTACCGAATGCTGGTACTATCCAGGCAAAAGTTGGAATAAAAGCAATAGAGCAACACCTTGTGATAGGAGTCGTAGCAATTTCAGGCGAGGTTTTAATAGGAACTTTAGACATAGTGGTTACAACAGCAGAGATAGGCGACAGAATAATTTAAACTGATTGCTGGTTCTTGTAACAGGTGGAATAATACAGGGTTTACAAGAACCAATGAGAAATCAAAGAATTTGAGGTTAAATAAAAATGAAAAATTGAATAGAAAGGAAAATTATAAGCAAGATATCAAACCAAATTATGATAACAAAAAGTATAAAACTAGAATATTTGTTAATAGAAATATCAAACATAAAGATTTTAATTCACATAAGTATGTAAAAAAAAATCAGGAAGTAACAAATTCTAAACATAATTTAAATAAAAATCAGACAATTGGCTATGATACAAATCAAAATAATGATAAATCAAAAGAAATTAATGAGGAAATAAGATTAGGTAAGAAGCATGTTATGACATGTAATAATAGTAAGGATTTAGATACTCTCCCTATTATAATGTTAAGATTTGGGGATTTATCAGTACCTGCTTTATTAGATACTGGTGCTAATCTGAGTTTAATTGATCCTGTAACTGTAAATGAAATAAAAGAAAAAACAAAAGTCAATTATTTATCTCGATCAGTTAAAATTCATACTTTAGATAACAACACTATTCCTTACTTATCGGCTATATCATCTAAATTTAAAATCAATACTAGGTGGTTTAATGGAACTTTCTTTGTAACTAAAAACTCATGGCAGTATAAATATAAAATTATTCTATGTTATGATTTCTTACAAAACAACAAAATTATTTTAGGCACACTAAATAGGAGATTAATTTTGGGGCACGATTCTTTTGAATTTTTTGAAGATACTCCTCGTGTGATAAATAATGTGCAAATAGAAAAAGACAATATTGCCTGTGCACCCGAAAAAATAATAATTAAGCCTAATTCCCAAAAATTAATTAAACTAACTGTTTCTCAAAATTTAAGCAATCGTAAGCAAATCTTATTTTCTCCCAATACTAATAAACTAAAGTATACTATTCATGAATCTATTAATGATAATAAATTTGCAACTATGATTGAGAATAATACTGAAAAAATAATAATTATCAATAAAGGAACTAAAATGGGTAAAGTATTCAAAATTGACGAAAATGATATCATGATACCTACAGAGGATAAGCATTTACAAATGAATAATTTAAATTTAGAAGAGATTCATGAACTTAGAAAAATAGAAATTAAAACCAATGATTTTGACTTAAAACACTTGAATAAGGATGATGCAGACAAAATGCTCAAAATTTTAATGGATAATGCTGAAGTTTTTTCAAAATCTTATGCAACTCTAGGCTCTACTAATGCTGTCGTTCCCGAATTTAAATTATTGCATCTATTTCCTATTCAGACTAAACCTTATCCAATTCCAAAAATTGCTAAATCTTTTGCTAAAAAAGAGATTCAAAATTTACTAGAAGCAGGCATTATTGAACCTTCATCTTCAAATTATTGTTTTCCGGTAATTTTTGTTAAAAAGAAACCTTTTGTAAATGATCCAAATTTATAAAAATTTCGCATGGTCATTGACTATCGCTTACTAAATTCTGTAACAGAGACTTTTAAAATTTGTTTACCTAAAATTAATGATATTTTACATGAAATTTCTGGCAAAGCACTTTACACAGTTTTAGATTTAAAAAGTGCATTCTTTCAGCTACAGTTAAAAGAGCAGGATAGGGCCAAACTTGCATTTTGTTGTGAGATTGGAAATTTTCAACCTACTCGTCTTCCTTTTGGATCTCGTAACAGTACTTCATATTTTCATAATTTAATTTCAAAATGTTTAGATATCAAAGGACCTAATGTACAATTTTTTTTAGACGATATAGTTATTGCTGCTAATTCTATAGAAGAGATGATAAATTTGTTGTTAAAAGTATTTGAAAGACTTAAAAAATTTAACTTAACTTTAGACCCTGCAAAAATTCAAATATGTAAATCTGAGATAGTTTATTTGGGTTTTAAACTTCATGCCAATGGTTTTTCCCCAACTCCTGATAATGTAAAAAAAAATTGTAAACTTTCCTATTCCTAAGGATGTCAAACAAGTACAAACTTTTCTAGGCATGATTAATTATTTTCGACATCTTATTTATAATTTTGCTGACATTGTTAAACCTATAGTAAATTTAACTAAAAAAAATGTTGAGTACAATTGGAATGAAGAATGCCAAAAAGCCTTTAATTACATATCAGAACAATTACTGCTTACACCTAATTTAAAAAACATTAATGAAAATGAAAAATTTTATATTGTGACTGATGCTTCTAATAATTCTTTATGTGGTATTTTTAATGCAAAAAATTAAGGAAAATTTTGTACCGATTGAGTTTTATTCCAGGCAACTAACTTTTGCAGAGTCCAAATATCCATCTATTAGACGAGAACTTTTAGCTATTGTTGATTCTGTAAAACAATTCAACCAACATATTTATGGTAAAGAATTCATCATTTTAACCGATGCAAAAGCATTAACCTTTCACATTAATTTGCAAAAACAACCAGAAATTGTGAGTAGGTGGCTAATGTATTTACAAGAATTTAATTATCAAATTAAGCATATAGAGGTTTTAAAAATTCCTGCTGATTATCTATCTAGAGTACCCAGTACTGATGTTGTTGTAAATAATGTAAATATTTTTGAGGTGAATGAAAGTCTTAAAATTGAGACTATTATTAAGATTCAACAAGATTGTAAGAAAACTAAAGAAATATTGGAAAAACTTATAAACAATGACAAATTCACTTTAAAAAAATTTTTTGAAAATGACAAGAGAATACTTATGATACGAATTAAACCTCCTAAGCATCCTCATAAGACTATTAGTAGAATTTTTGTACCTGAATCTCTTAGAGGTGAAATTCTTAAGGCAGCTCATGCTTCACATTTCGGCACTTTTAAAACATACAATTTGATAAAAAAACAATTATTCCTGGTATGGCATGTTAGCTGACACACAGAATTTTGTGGAGTCTTGTGATGCTTGTCTTGCAAATAAACCTAAAGCAAAAATTACAAAAACTAAATTTATTGAGAAAAGTTATCTCGTGGTGGGACAAAGACTGTCAATTGATATTGTCGGAAAATTGCATAGGTCAATCGACAACAAATTTTTTATTTTAACAATTATTGATAATTATTCAAGATTTTTGGAAGCTATTCCTTTAACTAATATAAAATCATCTAACATAATCAGTAGCTTAAATGAATATTTTTCTAATTTTGGCTTAGCTCAGGAAATAATTAGTGACAATGGCACTAACTTCACTTCTGATGAGTTTGAAAATTTTTTAAAATCATTAAATATTGAACATAGAAAAACTTCATTTTATTACCCTTTATCTAATGGTTTAATAGAGAGATCTCACAGAATTTTAAAGGAGTCTATATCTTCAATGTGTAACAATAGTTGGGAATGGACTAAAAAACTTTTATGTTTTAAATTACATTATAATTCTTCTATTAATGTGGTAACAGGTTTTACTCCTGCAGAACTATTTTTTGGTCGTGATTTAAATCTCCCATTAAATGTAAGTGTTAATATCAACAGTGAAGAGAGCCCATCTAACTATATCAAATAATTAAAAAAAAATATATTGCAGAAACCAGAGAAATAGTAAGTCGTAATGAAAACAAATATTTTGAAATACATGGAAAATATATTAAAGGTAGACCAACTCCTAATTATGAGTGTAAAGATCTTGTTCATTTAAAAATAAATACAGATGTAAATTCTCTAGATCCCAAATATGAAGGTCCATTTGAGATCACAAAAAGGTTTAGAAATAATAATTATCTAATACACATCAAAGATAAGCAAAGAGACATATACAAAAAATTTCATGTTAAACTTTTTAAGAAAAGAAATTTAAGGAAGGAATTAGAGAATGAGACAAAGGTCAATGAACATGATTTAAGTATAGAATACTGAGGAGTAAGATTATACTGAATCAAATTTAAGATTTAAATTGTTCTGTTTGATAATAATGATGATGAGTTTAGTTTTCTGGTAAAAATGCAAATGGTTTAAATTTATGAATATTATTTTGTTTTTACTTTTCTATTTTTGAATTGCATTTTTCCAAAATTTTTAAGGCCAATAAATTTGAAATTCAGTGAGTTATGGCTGGTCCTAATTTCACTGAATAGGAAAAATCCTGTTCAAAGTTAGCAAAACTATTTTATTACTATGTTTATTTTTTTTGCCATTTATTATGAGATTTTTACTTTTCATTCTTGAACTTTTGATCATATTGTCAGGCGAATACATAAAATCTGTTGGAAATCACAAAAAGTAAAAAAAAAAAAGGCATATGCACAAATTTGATTAAATCAAATTAATAAAACAGAAAATAATAAAAAATGAAATCTGAAAGAAAATAATATAAGATAATTGAAATTGGATAATCATCACATTTGAAAATTAAAGGGATATATCAAGAGGAAAAGAAAAAAAATAAATTTTTTTTATGATATTGCAACCAGAGAGTAGTATTGTAAAAAGGGATAAGACTACATATATGTAAAAAAAAACATGCTAACTCTGGTTACAAACATATAGTCTTATATTTGAAAATTCAAGCTTATCAAAAATACCAAGACAACAGTGTTAATGTATGAATAAGATTGAAGTGTACATATTATTTTTTTTACTCTACGTTGGTAGAGAATTGTTGTGTTTGAGAGAGAGAGTGGGGTACATTATTACCCAAAGGAAACGACAGTAATGGTTGTGATTTATGTATTATATATTCAGGAATATTTACTGTGTGTTTATATTGTTATTTTTTTCTTTTACATTTTCATCAGAGGTCACATCACAAAAATTGGCACATAAATTTTTTTTTTTTATTATTCATTTTTTTTTCCTTTTAAGGAAGGGTAATGTTACATTGTAACACTGATTTACAATTTGGACACTAGTTTTACAGAACTGATCTACTTTAATACTTTTACACTCCATGCTAACCACAAATAAATTTGATTCATGATTTGAAAGTGATTGCTTCAGATTTCAAAGACCTGGGGTCAGAATTCTAAGCAAGAGGAGAGAGCCGAAGACACCTATCTTCAGATTTGGGGAAGGAAGTGTTTTTCAGTTAAGTTTGATGGCAACGAGTGTGAAGCGTCCCTTAAAGTAATTTGAGACGGGAGATGATGATCTGATCGGGAGAAGAGCGGTGGCTTCGGCCAGCCGTTTTTTTTCTACCTGTAAGCTTGTGTGTAGAATGGCGATGGAAAAACGCCTGCTGATAAAATATTATTGAATCTTCTTGTATTATGAGTTATCTGCAATGCAGATTATGATGTTAGGAAAATATTAAGCAATTTATTTTATTTTTTTTATTATCAGTTTAAAGTGCCTTTGATGTTCTACTACGTATTGGAATAAATTCTGTAAGTTTTCTTTATTTATCGTTTTCTTGGGTTTATGTTTTGTTTTTTCATTTCAGCCTAATTAAATATCATCTAAATTTATTTATTTTATTTCCAGAGAAATATTTGCATTGTACTACCACTAATAATAATTTAGGTTTAACCACCACGTGTGGATTCTAGTTCAGTCAGCTTGGTTAATTATGATTCATATTCTATTTTCAGTTATTGTTTCTTTTACGGCTCTATAGGATTAAATGTTTACTATTTTCATTGCACCAAATTCAAATTATTAACTTCATATTTTAAACTTTAAAACTTAAATTTAACAACCAAACTTTAATATGTAGTATTTTAGATTCAAATAATATTTACAATTATTTCTAATATATTAATTAATTGTTAAAAAAATTTCATTAACTGTGAAGAAGTTTAAAAAATAAAACAGTTTATTTGATTTTTATAAACATAATGCAAGCTATAGCTTTTGACAGAGTGTGAATTGAGGTCAGTGTTTTATTTCCCTGTATAAACCAGGTGACTTTATTTATTTACACAATTGTATTAATGTTTTATTTTCTAATTCAGAGCAGTTTACTAACCTTCCTGTATCAAATTGTAGTACCTCACTATACTTGTGTTAAAAATAAACCGTTACACCATCCCAGTATACTGGGTTCCTGTATCATACCGGCTTATGAAACACCGGTCCCGGTATCATACCGGGATCCATTTGATACCGGCTTATGAAACACCGGTTCCAGTATGATACTGGGTCCGGTATAATACCGGATCCAGTATCACACCGGAACCGGTGTTTCATAAGCCGGTATAAATTTTTTTATACCGGGAATTTTTTCCAATAGGGTAAACAACTCAACTTCTGAATAACAATTAAAAATAAATAAGAGATTAGTCGAAAATCGAACGATAGTTATTTTTTCCTTGTAAAGTCTTGAATTGTAAGTCTATATAAACTATCAGCAAAGTTCTGTATCTTAAAATGATGACTTTGCTATAGCTGGTTCACCAGGCTCCGCCTTCATCACGTGGTATCCGACGATACTATTTCGCTATTTTTGGGAGAAGGATGTGAACAATCCTCAACAAGGTTGCTATTTGGTGATCGTATGACAAAAATATTTATTTCGCAATTTTTATGTGCATTTTTTTAACAATAAATATTTCATAAATTTGATGATATTTCTCTCTTTTTAGTGAATAGTTTGTCCTTCTTGAGATATTTTGTTGGGAAAACATCAGTTTTTAAATTTAAAATATATTTAATTAGCTAGAGTAACGAAAGGTACAATAGCAGATGAAAAATTGAAGTGACCGAAAAAGAATTTACTGTTTGCGTTTGGAGCACATTAAGGGTTGTCTCAATTTCAAGCGCGGAGATGTTTCTCCTTTTACTCTCGCACTGAAATGAACTCATCGTCCGAGGGGTGAAATCAAGCACTAACTCTTGGTGAACGAACTATACTTAGAGTCGCCTAAGTTGATTCCTGAAACATACATTAAAAGTCATTATTTTTTATTTACAGCAGCAAGTGTCGACAATCAGCATTAATTGATATACTTTCATCTAGACCATGATCCAAGCAAAGTTTCAAAAAAGTGCTACTATCTATTTGAATGAGTAAATATCCATCCATTTAATAGTAAAAAAAATATTAGAGTTCCGAAAATCGCCCAGAGGTCCTTAATTTAAAAAATACAACAGTGAAGGGAATATCTTGCAGTCATCCTAAAACTTAAGTAAACATCAGTGTATAGAGTATTAGAAAATGGTCCTTAACTTAGAAAAAAAAAAAAAAAAAAAAAACGTAATGTAGGTAATGTGATTTTTGCGCATTTTTTTTAATCAGATTTACCAATAGGCATGGTTATTACTTTTAATAACTTGAACCTTATAAATCGGAATATTAAAGCTGCAGTAATGCGTGGGCCATTGTCCGGTATTCCTTACACTTTTTAAGATGGAAGTATTTACACGCATGAGCATAGAGTGCTCCACCTTCTTGAAATGTCGCTTAGGTCGGGAGTTAGACACAATCCCGCCAGTTCATGATGATTGTTGATATTTTCTGGTGTAAATGAAATATTTCCGGCAATCACCAAAGCATCTGTGTGATTGTCAACATTGTTCCAGGAATGTTGAGAGTGCCAATTTTTGCTTAGTACTTTAATACTAGTAATATAAGACTAGCAATACGTATGATTTTTGAAATTATTGTGTACAACTAACTAAAAGCCGAACACAAACTAGGTGGAGAGGTAAGGCATATCATAAGAATTGAAAACTTCGTATCCAGAAATATCATCGTCACTAGATCCGCACCCTCGTTTTGAACTAGCTGTCCACGTGCATTTGAAACGGTACTTTTATTTTATCTCAATTTTATGTTAATTTTACTTTTGATATTAATTAGTATCAGTATTTCTTTTATAAAGGGACAGAAATTGCTGTTTTATCATAGCTAAATTATTTTGTCGATCTTTACAAGTTAATCGCCAAATCATTAAATTATGTAAAATCTATTTCTTCAACTTATTTGAATGGTGATTTATTTGCCCAACCCCCTTCTTCATTTGCCCTGCTCTATATTTTTATGGCATATGAAAATAACTTCTGTTTAAGAAATAATTTTCCTTTTAAATCAAATAAAAAAGATTGAATTGTATTTTTGAATTGAATTGTGCAACTGAACATCTGATATGTTTTTATTAATAGCAATAAGATTACTGTTAAATGTTTGAATGGTTACAACATGAACTGCTTCTATTAAATTCTTTTTGCATTATTCTTTATTTTATAACCGTCATTGAACAGCAGACCCAATTTTTGTGTTAACGACCTCTTATGTTCAACTCTTTAGCCTTGTAATTTTGAATCCCAATCCAGAAGACAAGGGAACTTCAGGATCCAGTATTGGGTGAAAATTTACCTTCGTGGAGGAACCGCATTTGCATTACATGGAGAGGAAGACCACGGGAACCTCCAAAAGTTAGCCTGACGGCAAAGGGACATTAACCCATGATCCGTCTACCACTGAGGATATTTTACGTTAGCACTGTGGTTGGTGCAAGCCGGATGAGGATTCATATCAACCAGCCGTCGCTGGGATACGAACCTGGTTCACCTCATTGGAAGGCGAACGCTCTATCTCCTGAGCCATCACGACTCATTGCAGGATGATTCAGAACGTTGATAATTTATTATTATAAATCTGATACAATGACCACATTGCTCCATGGCTCCATAATGACCATGGCTTCACAATGGCAATGCTGCTGAAGTCAGTATTTCTATGAACGCTTGATTGTCCCTCAGGAATTCACCGCTTTGCGTCTTTTCATTGATTAATCACTATTAAAAATCTATAACATTGTGAATTACAAGTGCAAATTGGCCACATTTCAACTATTAAACTTTCAAAGAAAAAAGATCAAGATTTGAAAAGAAATTTAATAATTTAAAAATTTAAAAGAAAAATTTTTAAAATTTGATCAAGATTTAAAAAAATATTTTTAAAAAAACCTGAAAAAAGTACGTTAAAACATTTTTATTACAACTATAAATTAATTATTAACATATACGGAAACTAATGAGTTGATTATATTCTGAGTAAATTAATTATATCATTTATATGATCGCATGTTTTCACTCTATTGTTCATGGAATATTCATATTCAAGTCATAAAAGGAGTGTTATTGCATTCTCAGGTTCCTTCACAATATAAAGTTTAGTATCATTAATTACTCACCTCATCTTCTGAATCAGGCCACATTTTCGTACAGAAATAAACACTAAACAAACGTTAAACACAATTCTTAAAATTATCACCCACAAACAATAATGCAATAGTATAGCTCTATAGATTTTATAATTTCACGCAGTTTTTTCGTGTCTCAATAACGAACTTCATCCCACCAATAATTTTACAACACCTAAATGTTTGATCAGCTGAAAGATTAAAGGATTTAAGATGCTTGTGCCTGTGCACATGCTTGTGGCTGTAGTCAGAAGATAACTCAATGTAAAGATTGCATTAGCTTGGAAAATATGTCTAATATTTTTCAGATTCAAATCACGACATTTAAGCATAGAAGGAAGTTACGTAAAAAAGTACGCAAAATAAAAAAAAAGGATCACCCTGAAAAACTTTTTTTTAAAAAAGGGCGGCCTCGAATATGCAGACGATAGATTTTGGGAGTCAGAAATCCGAAACCGTCTAAAAAAGTTATGTTTATTCGGAAAAAAGGTTTTTTTCTGATTTCGTTAATGCAGATGATATTTTAAGTTACGACACCAGAAAAAAAAATCGTTTTCTTCTGAATAAACAGAACTTTTTTTCGACGGTTTCGGATTTCTGACTCCCAAAATGTAGGGGGTAGCCGCTGTTTGGTATATATGGTCCCAATAATTTGATCTGGAGACAGGTCCAAAGTTTGGACTCCTTAATGTTGATTTTACTTTAACAAATTTCGCCATATCTCAAGAACTTTTTAAGTAAATTGAAAATTGTTTCCCACAATTTAAAAATTCGATGATAATTTCATGCAAAAAATAACTTTTAGTAGATATTTATTACTTTTAATATTTTTATTATTTGATTTAATAATAGTTGAAAAAATATGAATTATTTTAGAATTATTATTACAGTTATACAATTATTTTAAAGAATATAATTTTACATGGAAAAATGTGAACAAAATCGGTAGAATAGTTCTTGAGAAATCGAATTTTTTAGAAAAATCGTATTTTTAGAGGAGTTGGAAATCCGTCGAAGAAAAAAAAAGGTATATATTCAGAGAAAGCATGCTTTAGTATTCGATTTCGTAACTGAAATTATCATCTGCACTTATTAATTAGCATATTTGCTGTCACGAACCATTAAAATTGAGTCCTAGAACGTAAAGATCCAAACATTAGATCAAAAATTATTCAGGGGTATAGTATCACCTGATAATTAAGATTTTACATAGAATCTTATAGTGCGTCTAATAATTTGGCCAGGGACTGTATATTCAGGAAACGCACACTTCAGTATTTAATTTCGTGACGGAAATTATCGAGACGGATCATGTGTACCAGTCCCCTTGTCGTCAGGCTAACCATGGGAGGTTCTCGTGGTCTTCCTCTCCATATAACGCAAATGCGGGTTAGCTCCCGCAAAAAGTCCTCCACGAAGGCAAATTTCTCCTAATACTTGATCCAGGAGTTCCCTTGTCTTCTGGATTGGGTTCAAACTTACAAGTCTACGGAGTTGAACATTAGTAGTCGTAAACCCATAAATGAGCATGTCACTAACTGCATAATGAGTACATGGGATATTTGTTTCGCGGGTATTTTGACTCATTTTTGCTCAATTTTGAAAAGCCTTTTTTAATAGTGAAGCTGTGTGTGTCAGTGAGCTTTTTATTTTGGACGTAGCTTAAAATGCGTGTTTGAGAAAATGGTAGCAGTTCGAATTGAACGCTTAAGAAAACGGCCGCAACAAAAAATGCGTCTTTTAAATGTTCAAACGAAATTTAACAACTAAAGGAGAAATTTCGAACTTATTTGCCTTATAACTTTAATAGGAAGGACATCTTTACTAGAAATAACCTACAGTTTTATCTTGTGGTTTTTCATCATATAGCATGTCTATGTTTAATGCTAGTGCAGGCATCATCAACGTCTTCACAATCAGTGAATCAAGTGGCAATATTACCATTTTAGGGTCACTATCATCAAAGCATTGCTCAATGTCATTAAATAGTCATGAGCCTCTTCAATTGTTAAAATTCAATTGTTCTAAACGCAAATGTACCATTTAGGGGTTGGGTGTCGAAGAATAAATACTACAAAAAAGAGTTTAATTAAAGACAATTATACTATTAAAAAAAAAGAAGGCACATGATGAAAACTTTTGTAGAAGTACATATAGAGGCATTGAAATAACCCGATAAAAAAAACTGAATGAATAAATCAAACCTTGGCTTGGATCAGATGTCTGTAATAAAAAGACAATCCATAGTCGTGTCCACAACAGAGTAAAAAAAAACAGTCACCAAACTCACGACATCTTGAGGGGTTCAATGCTTTTATTTGCAGAGAAAAAAAAGGAGATTCAGTATTGTTCACAATTTAACTGGGACGGAGAAGCGGTATACCTTGGCAGGTGGGCGGTCAATAATTTGGAGCACCCAACAAAAGCACATGTCCGAAAACATTCTGAAGGATTCCCCTTTTGTTAGGAAGATCCCATGCAACAGGCTACTTTAGTGGAGGAGTGGGTATGATTAATTTCACCAATTCCGGAGGAATCCTCACTCAGCGATCATCTATTTAATGGAACTTTAACAACTTCAGAGGAATCATCACTTGGCGATCATCCTGTAGGTGGTTATTTTTGAAGAAAGATGAAGTTTTAAAAAAACTTAAATGAAGGCCGCGACGACAATCAGCCATGGCGTTGCTGACACCATATTCCGACCTCGAGGGTGAGGAGGGAGTAAAAAAAATCCCCGTTAAGCGGAAAGACGTGATATTTGAGACGACTCAATTCGAATGCCCCGATCCAAAGAACTGGGCCGCTATTTATATCATTAGCCTAAAACACAGCAACAATCATGCTTAAGCAGGGACTTGAAGTGAACTAAAAAAAAGTTTAAATGAAATTACAATTTGAACTAACTGCGACCACAACTGCACTGTTTCGCATGTGCAACATCAAAAGCCACCGAAGGTCAAAGTTGTGAGGGACGAAGGACAGCAAGGCGTCAGAGATGAGGGGTCAGGGGTCGGCTTAATTTTTAGGTCACAATTTTGTACCAAAATCCGAATGAAGTGACACAATGTCACATTATACCCACAGCCGGCGAAAAAAATTTTGAAGAATTTTTTTTTTTTTTTTTTTTTAGAAAATTAAAGGTAAAGCAAAAAATTAAAAGGAAAAGCCAAAAGTATTCGTAACCAAAATACATCAAAAATTAATAAATTAACAACCCACCAGTCCAGATCACCTCTTCTCCACTTACAAATGGTCAGATGTTACATAAAATTACATTTCAACCATTTTGACAGTAATTGAGCCTAGAATTAGGAATGCAGTGTTCCAGCATACAGTTACAATAGTTATGACAACACGAAACACATATTAGCAGCTGTACAGTCAGCAAAAAAAAAAAAGATATCACCCTGAATAATTTTCGTTCTAATGATCGAATTTTCACGAACTAAGTGTCAATCTTAATGGTTCCTGGGGGTGACCTCAAATATGCTAATTAGTTAGTGCTAACTATTAATTAGGTTAGGAAATCAGACACAAAAACGTACTTTCTCTGAATAAACATATATATTTTTTTACATATTCGGATTCCTTATTTTCAAAATATAGGGAGTAGCCGCAATCTGGGAAATGTGGTCCCCATAGTTTGGTCAGGAGAGCGATTCAAAGTTTGGACCCCTTAATGTTAATTTCAGTTTTTGCGTTTTTAGTCATATTTTAAAAACTAATGAAGCAATTCAAAAAAATATTGCACCAACTCATAAAACGTATTTACCCAAAGATAATTTCATGAAAAAAAAATTTTTTTTAATAATTATTAATTTTTTATTATTTAATTAAAGAGAGGACGAAAAAATTTTGAATTATAAGGTATGGATTTTTTTATACCATATTAATCTACATGCTTTTCAATTGAAAAATCTAAAGTTTCAACTGTTTTTAATTATTAGAAGATGAGAAAAATTAAAATTAATTATTTTAAAAAAAAATAATTTGGCGACAATGAAAAAATGATTAAATGGGGCGATTAATATTAAAATGTGATAAACTTACGAAGAACTTGATTTAGCGCGTGTGGCGTAAAATTTCATTCATATTTTTTTTCGCTAATAATCGTTTGCTAATGTTTTTATTATTATTTTTTTTAAACTATAAAATACAATGTTTCTTTTTTAGTCCTCTAAAAATCTATTTGAAATTAAGTAAAGAAATTTGAATAAAACATTTTATTCAGCGAATGTCGAGTTTTATAAAAGCATGCTTTTGATAGAATATGATTATACACCAGATTGTGCTTATTTAATGTGATTATTTTTTAGTTTTTTTTTCTCAATAACTGATACAATTACAATAATATACATACGTATGAATAGATTTGGAATAAAAAATTTCTCAGTTTCTTGTATATATTTTTTATGAATATTAATAAAAATACGTAGTAAACATATTTAAGCATATCTCACATCATCGCAAATTTCCCAACATCTTATAAATCGTGTTAATCTTAAAAGTAATCTTTTAATCACCTGTCCGGAAGTGTTTCGCAGAACTATTTTACCAAATATTTAATTAAATTTTAGCATTTTTAAAAATTTTATTCTTTACCTTACTACATTTATTATTTCTTCATTAATACTAATCAATTTTTTTAGTACTTTAATTTAGATTTTCTTTAAAGTAAAGTTCCTTTTTACATTATAGTCAAGTTTTTTTTAAAAGAATTATTGTCTGCTAGCTAAGAATAAAGCCTTGTTAAGAAATTTAAAACACTCCGCTGTTTAAAATTATTTAATGCAAAACACCTGATTATTTACTTAGCATACTATTTTTTTCGAAGAAAGAATATAAATCATTGATTGTCTTTTTTGTTTTGTTTCTTGTGACTTCAACATAGATTATCTAAAATAGTGTCCATGTTTTATAAGTCACTACAAAGAGTATAAAGATACCGAACATAAAAAGCTGTCAAATACGTAGCCAAAACTTTTAAGCGTCTTAAAATATCTCAGTATCTTAAATGATTATTTCTTTATGATTCCATGTAGATTTTTTTCCGGATAATATACTAAACTATTTTGTTTAATTTTTTACTTTAACACGATTCCCAAGATATTATTGTAGTATAATTTGTTATCAGGAACAATGCCTTATTTTGTTTAGCAGGAAACACTAAAAATTGAAATTTGTAAAAAGTTTCCGAAGCCGTGCGAATTTTAGAATCATCTGATTTAAAAAAATGCAATAAAAAATACGTAAATTTCCGAACTTATTTTGATTAAAAATAAAAAAATAATAAAAAACGTGGCAAGAAGGCTAACATACTTTTTACAGAACTGTGAAAACCAGTTTTTCCTATATTTCGTCAAAAGAGGTTAAGAATGATATTGCTCCAAGGGACCTACTCAATAATTTCGCTATTTCCAGAATGAAATCTGTTTGATCGAAACATATTTCCTTGAAAATAAAAACGGGGAAAAAATTAACTTTTATTATTTATATAAGCTTATTCCATTCATTTAATGATAGCGGTATCAAGGTTAAGGATATGCGATGGAAGCCCCGTTTACTATTATACTATAAATACGTTAAATCATGTTGCTTGAATAATTTATTTTAAGCTTATTATTTAATAATTTTAAACAAATAAGGGTGTAAAACTAAACTCCATCAAAATACTCCGAAAGTATACCCTAAAATATTTGTAGAATAAACTTTGGAATCTATATATACAAAATACCTTTTCAAACAACTTCGAGTAGAACGGAAACTCTAACTTGTTTAAAATAGTTGTCCTTGTAACTATTTAATTTCGATTTCTGATGCTAGGGGACATTCCATTTTCACATTCGACTTTTGAAATTTCAATTGTAAACGGAATTTTTTTATGTCCTTAAATTAAAATGTTAAGGCTTGCAGCAAAAAAAATTTTACTGCATTGATTTTTTTACAAAATAGCGAATTATTATTTTTTTAATCTAAGAACCTGTGCCTATAACTTAAGTAAAACTTATTTTAATATCGAGTGAAATAATTTAATATATTGTGTAACTAAATAGATAATCCCAAGAAATTGAATTGAAAATATAAAAACTTCATTGATTTAAAAATTAATAGATGATGATAAAAATAAACATGTTTTGAGCACAATAATAAAAGTCACAAGTGCTTGACAAGTTTTGAGAATGGGTGAATATATTTGAACGCTCGAAACATGTCGACTTTTATTTCCCTCTTCATATTTTTGGAAGCCAGTTGAGTTTTTATCATCAATTATACTGTTTTACATTTGGGTCTTGATCATTATTTTGATAAGGATTTTACACTCGTTAAAGTAAAAATATGCATTTTCATATTTCAACAGGAATTATGTGGTCTTTAAAAACATAAGAGCATCAATATTGTAAAAGTTATATTTAACTTGGTTTAAAATTAAAATTTTGAGACCAGATATTTTGAGTTAACGAAATTAAATATTTTATCTTTTAAGTTTTCGTGCCCCCCTTTCAGTATCTTAAGGACTTTACAAGCTCTGTTTAAAAAGAGAGTATCATATCAGATATATATAAGAAAACAAAAATAATCATAGTATCAGTATTTGGTGGTAAATGTAGCTTATCGTAATTGAAGAATATGCTGTGCGATAATTTATGGTGAATTTGCGAACGTAAGTTTCTAAATGTATCGAAGCATAAGGATGCTATTTGCTAATCATCTTTATCCCAAGAAAACCTTGTGATCTAAATATCTAGCAGAATGAAGCGATTTTTGAAACAATGAATCATACTATATGCAACACATTATTTCAATATCTTATTCTTAAACATAACCTATTTCAATGCTTTTAAAATACCACTAAACATTCAGCAATTCCTTGAGTTACAGGAAAAAGAAATATCGTAAATTATAGAAAAACTTGTGAATTCGCATTAGAATTACTATACAATATACATTTTATTTTTCAAGCACTTTTTTTTCCTTCAAACTTTCTTGCCTAGAAGACTTGATTAAAGCTGTAAAAGTGATTATCCCTAAAATTTTGTATTTAGCCATAATAAGTTATGTTAATTTGATTTTAGTATGAAATCCTCAAATAAATATAGCAGAAACAACATAATCTAAATAATATCAGATAAAATGTTCATGTATTTAAATTCTAAAACTTAGAAAATCATAAATAATTTATAATCGATTCAAATTTTCTTTTCAAGGGAGATTAAAATAAAAAAAACTTTGCTTTTTGGACAGAAATCAGCTTAAAAATTGTCAATTGCCTAGAAACTTCGAGATATTTTCTATTAACTATTAATTAAACCTCTCTGAGTAATCACAGAACATTATTTAAATTTTTTTTCCCTGTCAGAGCTTGGTTGCTTAGCAACCTAGTAAAATTAAGCATTCTTCTTTTGAATTAGTCAATGGGTTATCTTAAAATATTCATTTGCACTGGCGACTTTTTTTGGCGGTTTTTTGGACTATCGCCAAATATATAAACCTTTGTTGCGACCCTATTTACCACCCATTTTTTTCAAAATTTTGTCTACCCCCCCTAATTCAAGTATCTGGATTCCAAATATGTAAAAAAAAAATATATGTTTATTCAGAGAAAGTACGTTTTTGTGTCTGATTTCGTAACTTAATTAATAGTTAGCAATAACTAATTAGCATATTTGAGGTCACCCCCAGGAGGCATATTTGAGGTCATCCATACCTTATAATTCAACATTTTTTCGTCCTCTCTTTAATTAAATAATAAAAAATTATTAATAATTATTAAAAATTATTTTTTTTCATGAAATTATCTTTGGGTAAATACGTTTTATGAGTTGGTGCAATATTCTTTTGAATTGCTTCATTAGTTTTTAAAATATGACTAAAAACGCAAAAACTGAAATTAACATTAAGGGGTCCAAACTTTGAATCGCTCTCCTGACCAAACTATGGGGACCACATTTCCCAGATTGCGGCTACTCCCTATTTTTTGAAAATAAGGAATCCAAATATGTAAAAAAAAATATATGTTTATTCAGAGAAAGTACGTTTTTGTGTCTGATTTCCTAACCTAATTAATAGTTAGCACTAACTAATTAGCATATTTGAGGTCACCCCCAGGAACCATTAAGATTGACACTTAGTTCGTGAAAATCCGAACATTAGAACGAAAATTATTCAGGGTGATATCTTTTTTTTTTTTTTTGCTGACTGTACATAGCTGATCTTGAGTAGTACAAATGAACAAAAAACAATCTTGATTGTTTGCTAGAAAATGACAAACAAAACCATCTTAATTGTTTGCTAGAAAATGACAAAAAACAATCTTACTTGTTTTCTAGAAAATGACAAAAAACAATCTTAATTGTTTGCTAGAAAATGACAAAAAACAATCTTAATTGTTTGCTAGAAAATGACAAAAAACAATCTTAATTGTTTGCTAGAAAATGACAAAAAACAATCTTAATTGTTTGCTAGAAAATGACAAAAAACAATCTTCACTCTACATGAAGTAGAGAGAGCAAAAATTCATCTCTCTAGAAAAGAACATTAAGGAGGTAAAAATGTATAATTGAGTATAAAAAATCTCACACAATAAAATGTGTAAAAAATTGAGGTAATGAAATTAACTCAAATGGTTCCTTGTAAGAAGGAATGAAAAAATAATTTTTTATTTGTTTGCTGAAAGTTATTAGGAAAGAAATTAGAAAATTGCAAACAAACGAAAAAAAAAAATCAGGCTACCTATGTAGACTGACAGTATTCCGAGCTTAAACGAATGAGAAAGAAATTTTGTACAAAATTAATTGAAATTTTAAAAAAATTTTAAAATCAATCGTATACGACCGATAATTTGGTATTCCGAGTCCAAACGAGTATTTTAAACAAAAATATTCCTGTATTGATTGAATTTTGCTTAAGCTTAAAATTACTATGAATCAACAAAGATCCATACAACCTCTGAGTTAAAACGACAAATTTTGTACATAAAAAGAGGCATACTCTACAAATTCAAAGTCCCAAGTGAGATACAAAACTGGAAAAAAAATTATTAAATATTAAGGGTTTAAAAAAATCCTAGGAGCTTAAGATTAGACGAATGTTAAATATTAAAAGCCTAGGCAAAAACATTAAGTTTAACTCCTACAAAAATCTAAGTTAGAAATTACAACTTACGTATCACAGACATTTTTCTCACTAAAAAATTTGATCATATAAAGTATGTTGTAATCATAAACATCATAGTCCTAACAAAACTATGCATAACAAATAACACAAACAAAAATAACAATGCCTATAAACAAAATTTATAAACAATGATCAAAAATGTTTATAAACACTACTTATAACCAATGCATAAAAATAAAAATGCAAAAGAAAAAAAATACACAAATGCTTAATGAACATAAAAATAAAAAAAAGTGCTTGCAAGCATACACAAATAAAATTAAAAAATCATCGACACTACAGATACACAAAATTTTGTATCTAAACACAGAGCTGTAGCCGTTTACTACAGTCTGAAAAATCCAAAAATTACGTAATAAAACCGTATTCATTACATAAAGAAAAGTGAAAAAAAATACTGTACAGGAGTGAGGATCTACAAAAATAAAAAATTGGCATTCGAAACTTGTAGCATCCTTAAAATTAAATTACCTGTTTACTAGTGTTTAAAAAATGGCTAAAACATGACCTAACCATCATTAAAAATTTTTAAAGTTAGACAAGAATCACCCCATATGAAACACGCACCAAACGAAGGTATAAAGAAGGAGTCAGTACAAGTGAGAACCCCCCTCATCATCCACCAGTCGTAAAAACAACACAGTTTGAATATCTCAGAAGAACAATTAATTTACCAACATGACGTTATTAAAAAATTATACATGAATAAAATTGACTAAAAAATTATGCGACATTTCATTGGCATTGCATAACACCTGCCATGGGATACACTCGTTCCATGGACATGCAACGGCCAGCGCCGCATACGAACGCATCACCATAACAACCACATACGTGTACCAACAAAACATTAAAACAGTTAAAAATTAGAACAATATAAAAAAAGGCAGAATTATTATTTGTTTCTCAAATTATAAGGACAAGCCTTAGGAAAAGTGACATTTGCATCATTTACATTATCAGAGGTATCAAAAGGGGGATGAAACAACAAGTTTTGTCTCCTATGAGGACACAGACGTAGCCTATCAATATGCACAGTTTGTTTAGGTGCATTGGGGTTGACTAAAATTTGAATCACATAATCGACATCATTAAATTTGGAAACAATGGTGAACGGACCGTCAAATTTAGGTTTATAAACATTAGTGTGCTTTAAATAAACAATATCACCTATCTCAAGTGATCTTAACTTGGCTTTTGCACTTTGCCTAGAATTTTGTTTCACTTGAGCCCTTTCCGAATTACTATATGCATTTTCATATGCAATATTAAGTTGATTTAATGTATCCAATAAATAATGGGACTTATCTAAATGTACTGGTTCTATGCCAGATTCAAAAAAATCAAAAATTAATGCCAAATTACGACCAAAATTTTTACATATTAGGGGTGAATTTAGTTGCAGAGTGAATTGTGCCATTGTAAATATTCTGATGAATTACTAAACTGGTTGCAAATGACACACCTTTTTCATGCAATGTCAGAGCAGAAGATTTTATTGCTTGATTAATTCGTTCACTCATTCCATTACTTTGGGGATGAGCTGCACTACTATGGGCTAATTTAATCCCTAGCTTCTTATTAATTAACTCAAACACTTCAGCCTTAAACTGAGTACCAAGATCGGTTAAAAGGTATAGCATTCTACCATAATGGGAAATGTAATTAATTAAGTGTTTAGAAACCGTCTCAGAAGTTAAATTTACTAGTTGATTTAAAATTAAATGACGAGAAAAATTATCAATAAAAGTTAGAATGTAACCGCAATTTTTAATAGGCCCGACAATGTCCATTGAGACAAATTGACCAGGTCTTTGAGGTAACCACATAGATTTTAAAGGAGCAGGCTTGCTCAAAGACTGTTTATGTTTAATGCATAAATCACATGATTTGACATAATTAAGAGTATCAGTGTAACATCCTTTCCAAAAGTATCTATTAGATAGAAGTTCATATGTTTTTTGAATTCCAGTATGCGAAACATGACAAATATTTAAGACTTTAGATTTTAAAGAATTAGGAACCACTATTTTATGATTATGGGGGGGAAAGCTGAGTGGCATACATTAAAATATCATCAATTAAGAAGAAATTTTCAGTCTTAGATTGATTAACTAAAGTTGGATTGTTTAGAAGAGAAATAATTTCCTGAATATTTTGATCTTTACTTTGTTCATTTTTAAATGTATCTAAGGAAATTTCTAGAGGCAAATCTTTACAAGTTAAACTATTAAGAACATGGTCATCATTTATATCTGTAAAAGGTAAAATTAATTCGGACTCCTTATTATTTAATGCATTTTGATGAAAATTAGGATCAGGAGAACGACTAAACCAGTCTGCCAAAACAGTGTCAGGACCAGGTACATAAATAAAATCAAAAGAATATTCACTTCATGCCAAAAGCCAATATCAGCAGATGATGTAACCTTACGATAATGTTTCAATGGTTTACTGTCACTCAAAATGGTAAACTTTCTATTGTACAAATATGATTTAAAAGCAGTAACACCTTTAAATATAGCAAATAACTCAAGTTTAATTGCGGGATAATTCCGCTCTGCTTTTGATAGAGATTTACTAAAAAAGGAAACAGGGTGAAGAGATCCTTCATGCTCCTGCATTAATACAGCCGAAATGTCTAGTTTACTAGCATCGGTATTTAGAAAGAAAGGTTTTTCAAAATCAGGTAACCTAACAAACGGTTTTGAAAAAAATGCTTGTTGTAAAATATCAAAAGCTTGTTGTTGCTCTTCAGTCCATTTAAATTTTGATTGTTTTGTGTCAACTTTAGTCAAAACAGCAATTAGTTGGGCAAAATTGGGGATTAAGTGGCGATAAAATCCACAAACACCTATAAATTTCTTAACTTGCTTAGCATTACGAGGAGTAGCAAAAGAAGTAATTTTAGAAATATTAGAAGCAGTTGGTGTTATGCATTTAAGGGAAATTACAAAGCCTAAGTATTCCACAGAATCTTTAAAAAAAGAACATTTATTCGGAGCTAGAGTTAAATTATACTTGATTAAAATTTTAAGTAAGGCTAATAGTCTAGATTGCATTTCCTCAAATGAATTCGCTCCAATTAAGAAATCATCTTGGTATGCATGGATACCTTTTACACCTTCCGCATTTAATTCCTCGATGATTAAATCTACAAGGGCTTGGAAAGTACTTGCTGCAGTTTTAAAGCCAAAAACAAGTCTTCTGTTAGCAAAGGATCCAAAAGGAGTGGTGAAAGTTAAAATATCCTGTAAATGTTCAGGCAACATGATCTGCCTATATGCTTCCCGAATATCACATTTTGTGAAAAATTTATATTGAGAGATTTCATTAATGATTGTGCTTATTTTTGGTAATGGATAAGTGGAGCTTTCTACCACTGCATTAAGTAATCTTAAGTCTAAAGCCAATCTATACTTAGGTTTACTCTGATTATTTTCTGAATTTTTCTTTTTGACTAAAACTAGTGGAGCAGCCCAATGGCTAACATGCCTATTAATTATTCCGGCTTCCACTAATTCATCTAGCTCTTGTTTAATGTCATCCCTTAAAGCATAAGGAATCTCAAAAGGTAAAGTTTTAATTGCATTATCATTCTTTAATGTTAAAGAGGGAACTACACGATCAGTGCATCCAAGTGTCTTAATTGTTTTTGAAAAAGCAGCAAAATTTACTAATGAAATGTTTTGAAGAATTAATTTCTGATCAGTATCTAAATGTGCTAAATCAAAATCATTAGGTTTTAATTCATCTTTTCTTAACTTTAAAATATCTGGAGAAGCAGTAATTAAATTGCACTGATCTAAATCATTAACATCATTAAAATTTACATTATTTACATCACTACGATTTTGTACATCAAAATTAAAATTTACATTATCTATTTTCAAACTTTAATTCAAATGAACAGTGTTATCAGAATTATTAAGTATTATAGTATCAAAAGAATTATTGTCAACAACATTGATAGAGGGATGAATTATAACATTTGTATTATAAGTAGGTGTGAAGTACACTTCCTTATTGGTTTGTTTATCAAAAGAATTAATTCTTAAATGGGCAATGGCAGTCTCGCCTGGTTCAATAGTGAGCTTACTTTTCAAAACAACATGAATCTGCTCGTTAGGGTTATTATTTGAAGTTAAGTGATCAACATTATTTAATGGAATACTAAAATTATTGAATTGTGCCAAATTATCTTTATAATTAAAAAGAACATTATTTTTTTTTAAAAAGTCAAATCCGAGAATGCCTTGAAATGCTTTGCTCTTAACATCTGTAACAAAAAATTTATGTCTGAAAAATTGATTTTGAATTTTAAAGGAAATTTCAGCACAAGCAGAAAATTGCAAATTGGAATTAACTGTCCTGATTTGTACTTTACGAGAAAGGTATTTAACCTTATTTTGACATTTAATTTGATTAAAAGACTCTAAAGTGAGTAGCGAAATGGAGCTACCACTGTCTAATAAGAAATTGACATTAATATTACAAAAATTTGCAGGAATTGTGGGGAGATCACCCTCATGTGAGACAATATTTATTGTTTCAGTTATACATTGAGTATCACTATTATTTAAAAACTCTCCAATTGTTAAATTAGAATTGCTCATGGTTTGAGCCATAAATGCATTAATGTCAAATTGGGATGGAATGGTGGATGAGGAGACAGGTCCATCAAAAGAGGGTCTCGGTAGTTGTGCATTTTGCACTGGTATCCGTGGCAGCGGATACTGCGGTGCAGTGAATGGAGGAGGAAACACTGGAAATTGTGGAGGAAAGGAGGTCATATTTTGTGCCCCATATTGTTGTCCTGATTGAGCTAAATATGCTCGACAAACACTCATTAAGTGCCCGCTTTTCCCACAAAACGCACAGGTAATAGGTGGAGTTGAGTATGGCCGTCCTTGTCTACTTCGATCCTGACCCTGTACAGGTGTCTTTAAAAGGGGACATGTTTTTGTATCATGGGTTTCGGTGCATATATTACAGTTTGCCTGCATTTTCTCTAACTTAGTAGTTAAAATTTCTAATTGCTTCGTAATGACTGCCAGCTGATCAGGCGCAGCAGAATTACATGGTGTCACATAGTGTGTTGCCACCAAAGGAGAAGCTGCACTAGCCAAAGAACTTTGAATTGTTTGTATGTGGTGAGCTTTTTTCACCATTTGTCTATAGTCTTGAATTCCTTCAATAAGGATAGTTTCCTTAAGATGCAGTGGTATGGTAGATAAAAACTGCATAGCCTTGATTTTATCAAGAGCAATGGGATCATTAATAAAATTATAAGCCTTATGGGCTAACGTATCAACGCGATACTCCAAATTTTTTATCGATTCTGAAGGCAACAGGCTAATTGCTTGAAATTTTGCTAAATCTGCTGATGACGAATCTTCCTGTTTGAAAAAGCTTAATAAAAGCTTACACGCATCCTGAAATTTTTTAACCGACTGACATTCCGGGGAATTTTGAAAAAATACAAGAGCTGAACCAGCTATAATTTTGATTTCAATAGGTACAATGCTGCAGAGTCGTCATAATTATTTAATTCCACCAACTCCTGTATATTCTGAATGAACCATTCAATATTATCGGAGTGGCCCTTAAATTCAGCAATTGTAAAATTAAATTTAGGAGAATGATCATGAGTTTTAATGTTATCAGTAGGCATCTTTGCCAAATTGTTTACATTAGTTTTGCTTCTAGTGATAATTGTGTGCATTGAACATCTTGTTTACCACCAATCAGCTTAAATCTTAAAATTACTTAGGTACAGGATAATTTAAAAATTAAAAAATATAAACAATTATATAATTGTCAATAATTATTATAAATGAACCAAATTGACTAATGATAAAAACCAAATTGACTAATGATGCTATTTCAGGAATTAGTATGTACTGATGAACATCTTATAGACTGAGTTTAATATTTTAGTTATTGCACAATAAAACTCTAAAAATTGTATACCTCTGAACATATAAAATTACTACCTTAAAATAGAAAATTACTAAAATATATGCAAGAATAATAACATCAACAAGACATTCTACCAAAAGAATTTCCCTAACCCTATCATGCAAATAAAATTCATAGTAAAATTAATTTGAACTATTACACAATGATCATTTCAAATAATGAAAAAAAATTGAATTACTCATTGCAAATCATATTATGGGTAACCTATAAGATTACTATTTACCAAAACAAAAAGCATTAATCAAAAATTATTAAGATAGCAAATTGATTAATTAAAACATTAATAACGCAACAACTATACAATAAACAAAATTGCAGGTAATTAAAGAAAACCTACATTTAACTAATAGAGCACAAATCATTACCTCTGAACTGATTAAAATTAAAAAAAGTTAAAAAAATTTAGATTTGTAGCTCAAAACTTTACAATACTTTAATGATAAAAACAAAAATTAAAAAAATGCTAAAAATTTATTAAATAAAAATGTGAAATATTTTCACAACAATTACTATTATTAATCAACCAAAGAAAAATTTATTACACTATTAATAAAAATTAAAATAACTGATCTATTGAAACAATAAACATATCAGTAAATTGGATATAAGATATTGAGTACCCAAGTAATAGAAGTTACAAATAATTCATTAGCTATTATTGTCGCATATTAAATAAATTTTTAAATCATTTATTACAAATAAAAAAATTTAATCAAAAAAATACACCAGCAACCCAAAAAAATTTCGACTGGACAACGGTACCAAGTGTACCATTCAGGGTTGGGTGTCGAAGAATAAATACTACAAAAAAGAGTTTAATAAAAGACAATTATACTATTAAAAAAAAAAGAAGGCACATGATGAAAACTTTTGTAGAAGTACATATAGAGGCGTTGAAATAACCCGATAAAAAAAACTGAATGAATAAATCAAACCTTGGCTTGGATCAGATGTCTGTAATAAAAAGACAATCCATAGTCGTGTCCACAACAGAGTAAAAAAACACAGTCACCAAACTCACGACATCTTGAGGGGTTCAATGCTTTTATTTGCAGAGAAAAAAAAGGAGATTCAGTATTGTTCACAATTTAACTGGGACGGAGAAGCGGTATACCTTGGCAGGTGGACGGTCAATAATTTGGAGCACCCAACAAAAGCACATGTCCGAAAACATTCTGAAGGATTCCCCTTTTGTTAAGAAGATCCCATGCAACAGGCTACTTTAGTGGAGGAGTGGGTATGATTAATTTCACCAATTCCGGAGGAATCCTCACTCAGCGATCATCTATTTAATGGAACTTTAACAACTTCAGAGGAATCATCACTTGGCGATCATCCCGTAGGTGGTTATTTTTGAAGAAAGATGAAGTTTTAAAAAAACTTAAATGAAGGCCGCGACGACAATCAGCCATGGCATTGCTGACACCATATTCCGACCTCGGGGGTGATGAGGGAGTAAAAAAAAATCCCCGTTAAGCGGAGAGACGTGATATTTGCGACGACTCAATTCGAATGCCCCGATCCAAAGAACTGGGTCGCTATTTATATCATTAGCCTAAAGCACAGCAAGAATCATGCTTAAGCAGGGACTTGAAGTAACTAAAAAAAAGTTTAAATAATATTACAATTTTGAACTAACTGCGACCACAACTGCACTGTTTCGCATGTGCAACATCAAAAGCCGCCGAAGGTTAAAGTTGTGAAGGACGAAGGACAGCAAGGCGTCAGAGATGAGGGGTCAGGGGTCGGCTTAATTTTTAGGTCACAATTTTGTACCAATATCCAAATGAAGTGACACAATGTCACAGCAAACTCTTGACTTCCTACGCATCGGACCATCGGTTCCTAAGCAAGTTGATCTAAGTGGTCACAAACCCTCTCACTGACCGCTGTCAGTGATGCTTGACTTCGGTACTCTACTGAGAACCGTGTTTTTACGATCAGTCCACTGTGGAACCATACATACAGAAGAGAATATGCATCTATGGTTAAGGTGGAAATCGAACTTTCGACCTCCCTACTTTAGAATGTTTAGAAGATGAACAATACTCCACGGCTATGTTTGGTTACTGTTACGCATAAATATGCAGGTTCATGTGCTCAATACAAAGAACGGTTTGTAAATCCATTTAACAGATAACATAAATTATAGAAGGAAAGCCCAAAGTTGCAATCACCGAGATTCGTAACTGCTACGATCTTAAGCCTCTACATTTCTGAGCGCTTGCTAGAATAATAACACCTCTCGGACACTGAGGGCTTCTATACATAATCTAATACTTCTATACCTCAACCAACCCAGGAGTTCTCTTTCAGACGTGACGGTGCAACGCCGATGTAAAGACTTCTCTTTGAATCCTGATTTCGATGCTTAAAATTGTTGTGGAATATTAGACGTGGTTTAGGATTGTGGAGGTGTTAAAGGTTAACATTAGTGATTGGTTTTAAGCTTAAAGTGTTTTGTTATTATCTCGTAGGAAAAGATAAGGAAGCTATGATATTTATCAGATTTTAAAGTCGCAGACGTGACTGAAGAGAAGCCAAGTTTAAGTAGTATTTCGAATTATTATAATTTCCCAGAATATCATTATTTTTATGTTGGATGACAAGCGAGCATCTATGAACTTAAAATAATATGTTAAACAATGTCCGCCTTATTTCAGGATTACCAAAACACAGGTAAGCCACTTTGACTTTTCACCTTTTGGGGGCCATCCGGTCAAAATGACTAATCTCGTAGATTACCAGTGGTGCTCCATGGTACCCATAGAAGATATACTGGCTCAAGCCAAAAACAACGGCACAACAGATATATGGTTCAGCATTGAAGCTAAAGAAAAATCTTGTGCTATACCACAAACCTCACCGGTGCGCCTTAAAGCAGACTTAAATGCTTCTGTACCGACCAAAAGAATTAAAAGTATAAGATTCCAAAAAAGCGGGTCGCTCCTTATTCAATGTGACGACATAGAAACCGCAAAATACATCTTAAAGATAAACACAATCCTAGAGATTCCTGTAGCAGCTAAATGCCTTCTTGAATGTATTTCCACCAAATTTATCCTCCGGAACTTTCCTATTGAAACCTCGGTTTCAGACATTAGTCGGGAGTTCAATTCAGAAAACAAGACACAGGCTCTAGAAATTCGTCGGTTTTTAAAAGAAGGGAAACCAACAACCACAATTCTTTTCAACATCCTTGGCACAGATGTCCCAGAGAAAACCGTTCCAAGATAGCGTAACCTTATGCAAAAACTGTTGGGGTTTCGGCCATCCCGATAAATACTGTAAATCCCCAACCAGATGCCACAACTGTGGAGGCCTATCCTCTGAACATCAGGGCCCGTGTACTAGGGACCAGTGTTGCAGGAATTGTAACGGCAACCATAATCCAATTCAGCGTGATTGCCCAGCATTTTTAAATTTTGAGAAACTACTCAAAATTAAGTCTACTCATCATGTTCCGATGAGTGAAGCTAGACGAATAGCTTATTGAAAAAAGCCCTCATACGCAGAAATAACCCAGTCAGTGCCAGGAGAATACATTACCCGCGCAGAGTTAAAATCGGAACTTAACAAGTTCGCGGGATCCATGCAACAACTAGTCGAGAATACCTGCGCAAAGCAAGTTTCTATACTGGCGCCCCAAATCGAGAATTTGACGGCCTCCATAAATAATATTCTTATCCCAGCGATAACAAACATTCAACGAAGCACGACTGTCCAGAGTGCACTGACAGATACGAAAATCTCAACCCACCCGTCCGATTACTCTCCAGAGCGGGCAAAAAAAAAAAAAAGAAGAAATCAAATACACCCCCAACTTATGTGCAATTCACTACAAAACCTCTCCTAACAGCTGGTCAACCAGTAGTCCAAGATCTTCATATGCCTATGGACAACTCCTTATCGATGCCTCTAATACCTTTGAATAACGATGAGGATGAATTGTCTCTTCAGCCCTAAGAAAATGTTTATTCAAAAAAAAAAAAAAAAAGACTCTTATTGCATACTCTTTCCCAGGCGTTTAGGAAAACTGATTAAAAAAAAAAACTTTTATTTATTTCTTATTAACTATGTCAATTCCGATCTTTAATATAATTCAATGGAACGCGCGCAGCCTCAGAAATAAACGTCACTGGCTGAGTCAAAATGTCTTTTCAGAAGCCGATATTATTGCAATCCAAGAAAACTTTTTTCAAGCCAATGACCAAATCAACTTTAAAAACAAAATAACTCTCCGACAGGATCGTGACCACCCTAACCATAGAGGTGGTGGCACCCTCTTAGCTATCTCAAAACATATTCCGTTTCAAAAAATTTATTTTCAAAATCTCCCTCCTTCCCGAATTGAGATACTCGGTGCCAAAGTCCAAGTTAATAATAGACAAATCACGGTAGTAAATATCTATTCCCCAGACGGAAATTATTCCTCACAATGGTTGGAAAAGTTATTTTCCACTATTGAGAAACCCTTCATCATTGTCGGAGATTTTAACGTAAGACACCGAGCCCACGGCTCTGCCTCGTCCTCCCAAACTGCGGATATTTTTCTTGACTGGATCCTATCAAATAATATTACTATTTTGAATACAAATACTCCCACCCACTTTAGCGGTCCACATCAACAACAAACATTATTAGATCTTACTCTAGTTTCCCCTGAACTTTTCCAGAAATCTTCTTTCTCTGTCTTTCCAGACCCATTTGATAGTGACCATTTTCCAATTGTAACTAAAGTAAAATTTTCCTTAAACAACCCTTGCCCACCACGCCTGTACCTCCATTTGCAAAATGCACAGAATGAAATCGCCCAAGTTCTTTCAAACAATAATTTCAACGCAAGGAACATAGAAGATACTTGAAATTCCATCGTCAAAGAAAATACCCGATTTACAAAATTTTCCCCTCATCCCACAACTCCGTGGTGGGATCAAAAATGCGCGTTTCTTTTAGGTCAAAAGCGTAAATTTTTGCGTAAAGCTAAAAAACAAGTCTCATCCACATTTTGGCTTAAATGCAAACACTACTCCGCCCAACTCCGCCAATACATTAAAAGCAGAAAAAGAAGTTATTGGGACAAAATTTATTCCAATTTAGGGTCCTCAAAAAGCATTTTTAAAATCTTAAAAAGTATATTAACGCGAAATTCCTCTGCTCCCTCCGGAAATTTGACTTTAACCCACCAAGCGACAGTTATCACTTGCCCACTCGACCAAGCGAACCTTTTGGGGAAGCACCTTTTTCATACTCAAAGCCCCTGTCCAATCCCTTTCTCATTTTGGGGCACAGGCGACAATCACTTGGATACCCCCTTCTCGCTTACCGAACTGGATGCTGCTATACATAGAACAAAAAATACGGCACCTGGGCCAGACCGCATTCCGGCTATTCTCATTAAATTTATTCACTCCCGTTATCCAACTAAGCACCTTAACTACTTTAATATCATTCATGATACAGCCCAATCACCAAGTTCATGTACCCTAGCAAAAATTGTTCCGATCTTAAATCCAGGAAAAAACCCATCAGAAATAAAAAACTACAGACCGATTTCCCTCACCTCTACTTTCGCTAAAGTATACGAACGGATGCTACTTCAAAGGCTCCTTAATTTTAGCCTTCAACAAAATATCTTCCCTCCCTCCCACACTGGCTTCCTCCCCTGTCGTGACTGTAACATAACTCACTCAATACTCTACCATGACATACGAGAAGCACGTGAACGGAGAAAATTTATTGTTTGTGTCGCACTCGATCTAGTTTCTGCATACGACAACGTATGGATTGATGGTCTCCTCACCAAACTTCTTTCGGCCGGCATATCTGGAAAAACAGCGCTCTTCTTACAAAATTTCCTTTCCAATAGAACTTTCTACATCTCTTGGCGCAACACCCGGTCTAAAGATTTCCAGCAAACCTAGGGCCACCCACAGGGCAGTGTCCTCTCCCCTCTTCTTTTTATGCTTCACCTTAAAGAAATTCACAAACACCTTCCCACTGGAGTTCAAATTCTTGTGTTCGCTGATGACATCTACATTTATTACGCTGCAAAATCTTTTGACAGGGTTATTGCTAAACTCCAAGATGCCCTCATTGCCATTCAAACTTGGTGTACGGAGTGGATAATGGCTATTTCACCTTCAAAAAGTGCAACTATTAACTTCTCCAACAAACGTCTCTCACCTACAATTCAGTTAACAATCTTTAACGAACGAATTCCTCGAGTCAATTCCATCAAAATTCTCGGCATCTATTACACCGCAAACATTTCGTTCCTCGGTCATTTTCAATACCTAAAAAAGAAATATTTAAAAAAAATAATGCACTCCGCTGCATCTCTAGTACGCAGTGGGGGTCTCGAGCCTACCACCTCACTCAGATTGTAAACGCTACTATCAGAAGTACTTTAGAGTAGGGCAGCCCAATCCTCTTCTCCGCGCCAAAATCACATCTCCGTATAATCGAAACAATTTACAATTCTAGCCTCCGCGCAGCAACAGGCCTCCCACGCTGGACTCCATTTCATATCCTCCACAAAGAAGCTGGCACCACCTCAATATCGCACAGACTTGTTTTAGCAGCAAAGAAATTCTACCTCCGTCACTGCTCCCTTGGATCCCACTCCCCAATGAATCGACTTTTGCATAAATTTCATTTTACTAGACTTAAAAAGAAACCCCACCTTTTCCTCAAGTTTCAGGATATCTTCAACCAAAAGGGCATAAGCAAATACAATATCATCCCTTCCACATTCCAGCGTTCCTCACAGATCTCCCGAACCTCCATCTTTATTTACAAGAGCTTCCATTCCAAACTACGAAAAATCCCAACGAAATCCTCCCTCTATATCAGGAAACCCTCCACACCTTTTGGAAAGATTATACCATCCTGGCTACCGATGCCTCAAAATCCAATACGAACACAGGTATTGCGGCTGTTAACTCAAAGAACAATATGTCCTATATCTCTCAAATCCACCCTATTAACTCAGTGTTCACAGGAGAAGTTTTAGCGATTTGGTTAGCAATCACAAAAATCACGACCGAGTATCTGGATTACGTTATTTTATCGGACAGTAAGTCCGCAATCACTGCCCTCATCTCGGCTACCCATGAATCCCCCCACAGCATCCTCCTCTTACAAAATAAAACCGTTTCCGCAACTGCAAAAGTTAAATCAATTACGATAGCCTGGACACCAGCACACGTTGGCATCCCACCCAATGAAACTGCGGATAAACTGGCCAAACATGCCACCAATGCTCCTCGAGCCATCCCTCTTATCTCACCTGAGGACTTGTCATATTCAGCAGTTCTAGACTCAAACCGCGAACTCAATAACCTCCGGACTAACTCAAAATACCACAAGCGTTTCCCTTTTGATCACCCGGTTAATAAAACCTCCCTTAATCAACTCCCAAACCGAAAATATGATATCTTAATCTCGCGTCTCCGAAGCAACACAATCCAACTTAACGAAATATATGCAAAAATAGGACTAGTTGACTCCCCTTTGTGCGATCACTGTCAATATCCAGAATCTGCTATCCATTTTCTCTTTGAATGCAAAAAGTTTGAACATCAGAGACAGGCTCTGCGAGCCTCAATTGGAGTTTTCCTACTTTCCCTACATCGTCTTCTTAGTTATGACCCTCATGATAATCTTCTAAAAACTTAGTGGTTTTCTTAATTTCTACTAAACGTTTCTAGTTTCCAGTTTTCAAACCCATAATTAAATACAGTTACACATTTTTAAATGCTTTTTTAAGCCTCCCTGATCGCCTGGGAAAAAGAGTTTCAATTACATTTTTTTAAGAATTTTCGTTTGATGAACGTGTCTCTCCAAAAGTGTTGGATTCCCCAAATGTTGGATTTATTAATCCAACCTCTCCAAAAGTGTTTTGGAAATTTTTTTTATAATTTCGATTTCCAGGAATAATACTAAGTTCACTATGAACTTGTTTGGCTTCCTCAAGAACAGCGTTCACTCTCACTTCTCATCGTCATCATCATCACCAGCAACAATACAACTCATCTAAAACTCCATTCTATAGCAGAGGGGATAAAAGCGTGAAGCAGAGATCCCCTACCAACCTACTTATATACCGATCATCAGCAACGCATCCCCTACATGGAGCACAACCACTGCTACTCAAAAGAAGAAACTGGAGAGTACTCAAAATAAATTTCTCAGATACATCACTGGAGTACCCAGATCCATGAGAATGAAAGATCTAAGAAGAGATTTAAAAATCAACAAAATAGACGAACACATTGCTGAACTATGCGCAAGTTTCTTCAGAGATGCACTCACTTGCCATACGTGCAACTACTTTAAGAACTTTGATTTTGAGCTAATCAAAGACAACATAAAATATAGCCCGGCAACCTCCTTTTTCCTATCCGATGGAGTTTTGTCCCGTAAATTTTGTAAATAGTTGTAAATACTTGTATATATTTTGCGCATTTATTATGTATTTTTCCTTTTTTTCTGAGGCTATTGTGGTTACTGTGCACCTGAGAAGCTCGAGGGTAATACCTCCAGGGGAGGCGAGGCAGTATGCCACAAAAACCTCTTCTCTCTCTTAAATTTGTTTGTTTTATCTCTCTATTTCATTTTAATTTTCTCTCAGTAAATGTTACTGAACCCCAACTTTCACCTTTCAGTTGCGCTTCGGCGGTTTATTATTTATTCCCACTCAGATGAATTAGTTAGAGCCCCTAGCGGGGCTGATGCTAAGATAACCACCACATAGTGCCATCAAACGTTTTATTTTATATTTAGAATGCAATTGAAAATGTAATTCTATTAAAATTTATCTTTGTTTTATGAAGAAAAAAAAATTTCAAAGTAATAAAGGTAAATATATTAAAATGTTAAAATTTTATTGGTTAATATACTAACTTTTGAGTTAGGATGGGTATTTATTATAGCTTTAAACGCACGTGCTTTTGACTTTTTTTTTAAGTTCTCAAGCTGTGAAAATGTTTAATTTTGAACGTTGTATTTGGAAACTTGAGTGCCTTTATAAATAAAATTACAAAAACTTTCAAGTAATTCTTTTCAACTGTGTTGCTTTTGGTAATCGTTATGCTAAACTAAGTCTTACGAAATCATGCAATTGATATTAAATTTTTTATTCATTTATTTCGATTTTTTTTTAAGTTAGTATAATTTAAAAACTTTGCTAATTTTAATTTTTGGCAAAATATTGCTAAAAACTACTTACTTGTAGTATTTTCTCAGATGTTTGAAACTTTAATACTGTACGTTTAATTTTTATGATACTGATTTAAATTGTTCCTTAAATTATGATTGAGTTATTTTTCTAGTTTTATACTAGAGCTAAATAAACTCGAACCCCTTTATGTAAAAATAAATCTTTTTGCCATACAAATTTTAAAATCTCTGCATAACTTGAGAATTATTCATGATATGAGAGAATTTTGAACTGATGTTGCTCTATAGTTTTAATTTTTATCCGTATCAAAGATCAAAATTTGTAAAATTTCAGTTTTAATTTTCTAAAATATAAATTTTGATATTAATATTTATCAGAACTTAAATAAGGAATCCTTAGTGTAGTTTGTAAAAAAATGTATTTTCGGGGCTCAAATTATTGACCTTTTAAAAAATAAGCTTGGTTTACAGCATTTTGTGTAATAGAAGTAATGCGCAGTTTTTAATACTTAACATCTTTAAGATGTGAATGTATCAAATTTTATCCGAAGATGCCTAAGCATTAGTTAAATTCGTTAACATTAACCTTTTAGATTCCTAGGATTTGAAAATTTTGAATTCGGAATGCTACCTTGCAATTTTCAAAGCATGGCGAACGTTAAATTTTATTTGTAATCTATATTTTAATGAATTTAAGTCTTCTTTGAAGGAATGCAAAGTAAGTAAATAGAATAGTAAGTAAATAAATAGAAACGAAAGAAAATATATCTAAACTGAAGTTTTCAAGATCTAAAAACTCAAATTATAACAGGATTATTTAAGATTCCATAATATGCATGATTATCTAGGTTATCGTTCTGTATCCTAGAATCCATTCAGACTACTATCCACATTTTGTTTGCATTTTTTATTTTCATAATTTGAAACTTAATGGATTATTTTAGGTCTACCAGAATTCTTTTTTTCTAATTTAAGTAGATAAAGCGTCCTTAGTTTTGAGGACAGACTTTTAATTTTAATAGTTGTCCTCGAAAACTTTCAAATCTTTGAGACAGAATGAGCTCATTTGTCCTCATGGCGTTAATTTTTCTTCAAATTGTTTAAAAACAACTCATTATTTTTTATTTTATTTTACTTGCGATGAAATATAAAGAACCAGAAATGCCCATGTTTTACTAAAGATAATTTTGCCTTTTGGTGAATACTACCATGCTAAAGCTAATTTATGGAAACTCCATACAAAGAAAACTAATAATTCTAATAATCTTAGAAAATTAAGAATATTTTTATGTATCAAAACTTCTTACTGATGATATAGATTTTAATGTGATATTTTTGAAAATGAAGCTTTGTGGCACATAAATTTATTTTCCAGAAATATCCTTTGAATCTTAAAAATTTAACACTTCGTTAATGTCTTCAAATCATGGTTCAGAGATCAGCTCTTATTGTTCACATTTTAAATTTTAAGAGGGCATTTGAAATGAAGCTTCTAACACGATATAGTGGTATCTTATGAGGCTTCTTTTCAAACCATTTTAGATTTTGGAATGTTTTCGATGATAGATGTTCAACACAGTCATTAGCACTCTTTGAAAAAGAGTGGGAAAAAATGCCTAGCTTTATTAGGCATGGGGGGGGGGTGGCGCTTGATAATTACAAAATTCCATATCTTTAATCACTTAGCATAAACTTACCAAACAATAGCATGTGTTGACAATTTTTTATCAGTTTTGTTTGAGAATCGGGTTCGTTGCGCCACGCATGATCAAAACAAAACCTGTATAAAGTATAAAACAATTACAGAAATAGATTAAATATGGTATTTGGATACCAGGAAGGTGATAGTTAACACTTAAAAACGCCAGTTTATGGTATGCACAGGTCACAGGCTTCGAATAGTATACATATCAAACACAATAATTTGATCAGTAACAATACATATCGATGATGGTCGCATCGTATTTGATAACATCTAAAAAATATCGCGAATAGTGTACATAACTATAATTATTGAATATGATATTGTGAGTGTTAAACTTAATTTGGGAAACTGAAATGTCCAATGTAAAAATTTTTAAAATCGAAAATATCATGCTAAGTTCTTATACAAATTAAAAATATATCTTGATACAAAAAAAAAAATTCATAGACCTAGATTATAGGGAACTATTCCAGCTGGCGACAACTCTGAAGAATCAGTCGCCAACATGTCCCTCTAACCTACAAGTTCCCCTAGTTTCGTAATCTTTAATTTAATACTTTTAATTTAAAGCCAAAAATTGCTTCGTTACTTCGATAAATAAAAGTTAGGTGGGATTTAATAAGCTCTTTACTTTCAGCTCTGACTGCAGTCAAATTGAAGAAATTGTGCAGATTCTCAACCACGTATATCCCGGAGTGTGATTAGTGAAGACAACTGTAGATAAAGATTCTTAGAAGTTCCAAGCTTTTACTGTATGTAAATACTAAATGTAACTCTTTATTAATTATCTGAACTATTCTAAAGATAAGTGGTTAGAAAATTGTTTGTTTCTATATAATGAATGCAGAAGTCTGACCGTTTTACTACGTGATCAATTCATTTAATCAAATGGTCTGAACCGTGTTGACTCAGAGGATAAAACATTCCAATGGTGTGAACAAGTTTCGAATCCCAGTGGTGGCTGGACGATATCTTCCCGGCTTGCACCTACCCGTGCTGAAGTAAAATATTCTAAATGGTAATCATGGGTTAAATTCCTCTTGCTATTTGAATTACCGTGGTATTTCGCTCCATGTAGCAAAAATGCGGGTTAGTTCCGTTCAAGTCCTCAATGGCTAGTTGGTCCGAATACTTAATCCAGGATTTCCATTTTTCTTAATTGGGTTCAAAATGACAAGGCTACGGAGTTTAACATTGATAGTCGTAAACTGAAAATTCAGTTGTCTCTTCAACGGCAAAGAGAAAATTATGTAGTCAGACACAGATCTCCATTGTTGTCTATATATTTTTATTGACCGAGAAATCAATTGGTAGGATCCAGTTTTTCTCATTGATCAAGATAGTTTTTGGTTGTCTCCAGCATAAAGTGTAGGTACTTTCTTCCTATAAAATATTTTGTATCCCATATTTAAAGGCATTTACCTTTTATTGTATTCGGCTGTATAGTTTCAATCCTCTTCTGAATTAAGTGTTTAAAACTAGGTTTAAATTTTTCTAACAATTTTTTCAAATAACTAGACTACTAGAAATCAGTAATTTCTAGTAGTCAAAAAATTTTAGTTTTAAAACTAGTCTTCGCATTCGGAATTTTAAAGGATAAAATATCACCTGAAAAATTACATCAGTAATACTTCTAGCCACCCCAAAGTCCGAAACTTTATCCCGTTATGATTACGCTTAGAGTTTGAAAAAGTGAATATGTATTCCTCGCTTATTTGTTAAATTAATTGAACATAGAAAAACTTTGAGCTGTCCATTTTTCTTACATTTAAGCTCCCCAGAATAGAAGCTCTGAATTTAAATTTTTGTTCACAAAAAAACACACCATTTCTACTGCTATTTATGGAAAATACCCTGAACGGAAATAAAACCGCATTGACCTCGAACCATTTTTTAGTTAGTTTAATGGCCACGCATTATTTTTAAAAGTAAGAGGAATTATAATTTTCAGACTTGAAAATTTCTAAAACTAGAGCAGTGGTAGTGAGAAGAGGCTTGAACAGTCTTATACAATCTTCCTCCTTACAAGCGTCCTTATTTGAAAACATTTTACCTCTGCTGTCCTTGCAAGATTTTTAACGGGAAATTTCCTTTCTCCAAATCAGTTTATTAAACTGGATCGTGACCCAAGTTGAAGGCACCAAATATGTTTTAGTTTAAATTTTCCCATTTTTATGTCTTAGTATCTGTCTAGAGCAAAAAAAAGAACTTGGGCAAAATTTTCGAAATTTAATTTATTACAAATTTAGAATCCCTGTACTCTTAGCTTTATAAAAATACTAAATTTTGTTAGTACCTCAATTTACAAAGTTATAGCAGTTTTTATGCAATGTGATTACATTGGTTAGACTAAATATTTTAAGAGTTTTATTTCGTTTATCTCAATCCAGATTATTCAAATTTTTCACCACCTTAAACATGGTATCTCATGTTTTTAAAATTATCAGCAATTTTTCATAAGTGTATGACACATGTTTTGTACTAAAGATTAAGAAAAATAAAATTTCATTTATGCAAATTTTTCTGAAAAGACATGGGCATAAATTTTTGAAATTAGCGGTTTTTACACCATTGAGCCCTAACTCAGTGGTATATGCACTTTCATTTGAGATATTAGTTCAACATAGTCGATAGCCTGCTAAAAAATACTTAAAGTATCTTTTGTTTTGGTAATAGAATTTTTTAGTGTTTAGCAGATATGTAAATGCCATTTTAACCTAAAAATTGCAATGTAAAAAGTTTTGGTAAATGTATAAGTTTTTACATGTAATGTAACCAGTTAAAATTTTATATTACTATTTTAATTCTCACACTTAGTCTATCTTAAATCAAAGTGACCTAAAACTGATAAATCACAAAAGTGAAACAAGTTTTACTGACTTGTGTAGGATTTGAGCAATGCTTTGTTTTAACTGTTTCGTAAGTATTATGGGGTTCCCACACCAAAAAGTTAAGAAATTAACCGGGCTCTTATTAAAAACACGTTGTCATGGAAATTAACAAAAAATTATAAACATGAAGGGGGATGTTCCAAAAAGATGCATGATGTGCTCATTCCATTTAATAAAGTGAAAGATTATATTGTGTTTTAATATGCTATTTGTTAATTTGTTTTTTATTTCTGGTATCGGCAAGTGTCTCAGCAATCTCCTGTCAGAATCAGCAATCTCCTGTCAGAATCAGCAATCTCCTGTCAGAATCAGCAATCTCCTGTCAGAGCCAGCAATCTCCTGTCAGAGTCAGCAATCTCCTGTCAGAGCCAGCAATCTCCTGTCAGAGCCAGCAATCTCCTGTCAGGGCCATAACCACCAAGAAGAGAGGAGGCCGTGACACTTCACGGAGTTGTATTTGATTAGTCATCCATTCCGTCGAACGCCAATCTTTCTTCGAATCTTTCTTTTCAAACTTTCTTTTGAATTTTACTACTCTTATTTAACTTTTCATTTAAAAAGGTTAAAATACAATATATATATATATATATATATATATATATATATATATATATATATATATATATATATATATATATATATATATATATATATATATATATATATATATATATATATATATATTTATATATAAATATATATATATTTATATATAAATATATATATATTTATATATATATATATATATATATATATATATATATATTTATATATAAATATATATATATTTATATATATATATATATATATTTATATATATATATATATATATTTATATCTAAATATATATATATTTATATATAAATATATATATATTTATATATAAATATATATATATTTATATATAAATATATATATATTTATATATATATATTTATATATATATATATATATATATATATATATGTATATATATTTATATATTTATATATATATGTATGTATATATATATATATATATATATATATATTTATATATTTATATATATATATATGTATATATATATATGTATATATATATATATATATGTATATATATGTATATATATATATATATATATATATATATATATATTTATATATTTATATATATATATATATATATATATATATATATATATATATATATATATATATATATATATATATATATATATATATTTATATATTTATATATTTATATATTTATATATATATATATATATATATATATATATATCACTTATGCACCACCTCTTTTATGCACCTTTCTCATTTATACGACGATTTTTATAGGTCCCAGTACATTAGGTAGGAAAATAATGATAAACATCCTTCGTTTATGCGTCACTCTAAAAATAAATTTTTCAATTATGCACCGAAATTTTAGGCTAACATTTTAATCTTTTTCTCTTTAAAAAAATGTTTTAAATTAAAACTTGAAGTGAATAAGCAATCCTTGCTACAGATAAAAAGAAATATGATATTAGATCCTTTTGAATAGTTTATTTTTCTTCTCCCTGCAACCTTTTCATTTTTGCTGTTTCTAGAAAGACATTCTTTCTACAATTTTGAATAGGGTGTCTTATCTGTTACACCAACAACAATAGAAGCCCATTCATCTTTAAGAAAATGACCATTCCTCTTGCCCAGAGGTTAGTTTTACTCCCATACTGTTTTCTAGGAAAAAAAGACACCTGGAATAGGAAAGATGAAAGAGACCGCGATCACTTACTTGCAGTCAGATGGACATCTTGAGTAAATAAAAGGAGGTGGTCTGTTTAGCGACAGTAGTAATCGAACAACTTATTGTGCAGTATATTATGACGTCAAGTACTTTCATTAGAAATTTATCATGTGATGTTTCACCCCTACCCATAAAACTCAAATTTTTTGTGACGAACTGTTCATTTATATCTAACTTAAGCTTATGGACGATGAGAACGTGGTGGGTGATACTGACGAGGATGATAAAGTTCCTCCAAATCACACAGCAGTATTAGAAGCTTTAGACACTATTCGTGACTATTTGCAATTTAATTCTGCTTCTGAAACTCCCTTATTCCATTTATATGAACTGGAAAAATCTACCTATTTTTGAAAAACGTTGGCACAAACAAATACAAACATGTATCAAGGATTATTTTGTAAGAAAATAAATTGTCTTTAGGTATGTTGAATTCTTTCTTAGTAAATACCAAAACAGTATAAATATTAACATTTAATCTTTAGAAACATATTTATTAATATTGTCAGAATTTTGAAGTTATGCACTTTTTTCTGTTGGCCCCTTACATCGGTGCATAAGTGAGAGTTCACTGTATATATTTCTTATGTATTCTATGTAATTTAGAAGCAGTGATGCTGGATTTTAGCTTAGAAGGGAGGCTCTTATTGTTCCCAAACAATTGGGAAATGAAAGAAAAAGTTTGTATTGTTGTTAATTAAATACAGTGAAGTTTGAAGTTTTTCACTTATGCGTCTCTTTCACTTATGCACTTTTTTCTGTTGGCCCCTTACATCGGTGCATAAGTGAGAGTTCACTGTATATATTTCTTATGTATTCTATGTAATTTAGAAGCAGTGATGCTGGATTTTAGCTTAGAAGGGAGGCTCTTATTGTTCCCAAACAATTGGGAAATGAAAGAAAAAGTTTGTATTGTTGTTAATTAAATACAGTGAAGTTTGAAGTTTTTCACTTATGCGTCTCTTTCACTTATGCACTTTTTTCTGTTGGCCCCTTACATCGGTGCATTAATGAGAGTTCACTGTATATATATCTTATGTATTCTATGTAATTTAGAAGCAGTGATGCTGGATTTTAGCTTAGAAGGGAGGCTCTTATTGTTCCCAAACAATTGGGAAATGAAAGAAAAAGTTTGTATTGTTGTTAATTAAATACAGTGAAGTTTGAAGTTTTTCACTTATGCGTCTCTTTCACTTATGCACTTTTTTCTGTTGGCCCCTTACATCGGTGCATAAGTGAGAGTTCACTGTATATATTTCTTATGTATTCTATGTAATTTAGAAGCAGTGATGCTGGATTTTAGCTTAGAAGGGAGGCTCTTATTGTTCCCAAACAATTGGGAAATGAAAGAAAAAGTTTGTATTGTTGTTAATTAAATACAGTGAAGTTTGAAGTTTTTCACTTATGCGTCTCTTTCACTTATGCACTTTTTTCTGTTGGCCCCTTACATCGGTGCATAAATGAGAGTTCACTGTATATATTTCTTATGTATTCTATGTAATTTAGAAGCAGTGATGCTGGATTTTAGCTTAGAAGGGAGGCTCTTATTGTTCCCAAACAATTGGGAAATGAAAGAAAAAGTTTGTATTGTTGTTAATTAAATACAGTAAAGTTTGAAGTTTTTCACTTATGCGTCTCTTTCACTTATGCACTTTTTTCTGTTGGCCCCTTACATCGGTACATAAGTGAGAGTTCACTGTATATATTTCTTATGTATTCTATGTAATTTAGAAGCAGTGATGCTGGATTTTAGCTTAGAGGGGGGCTCTTATTGTTCCCAAACAATTGGGAAATGAAAGAAAAAGTTTGTATTGTTGTTAATTAAATACAGTGATTTCATTAGATATTTTGAACAATATAAAACAGTAATTGATGACCTTTTTAAAAAGTTTGAAGCAAAAACTTTTAACTTCGGAAATTTTGGTCCGAAAAATATCATAGATATGCCATTGTTCAAAAACCACTTTGTGTTGCATCAAATCTCAGCACAAAAAATTTTGTTGAATGTAACTCTTACAAGAATTTTCTCTGCACTTAATTGTTTAGTATTTTGTTCAGTGATTTATTCAGTGATTCATATATATTTTTACACATGTTTTTAAAAACAAGCTTTCATATATGAAAAAAAAGATTTTAATTCATTTTTTTAGTTTTTTCTGAAACAAAATGTTGTTGTACCTTAATTAAGATGTAGATCTACTAATCTCAAACGTGTAAAACATGTAAGAAAGTTATGTAAATGAAAAATTTATTAGTAATATAACATACTTATTGTTCTAATAATCAAATTTAATGAATTTTTTTTTAAACAGTCCAGTAGAAAAATCATAAAAATTTTGTAATTTTTTCAACTGTCTTTTTAATTTTTTTTTCTTTTTCATTCACGACATCTTTGTGTTAGTATATATATATATATATATATATATATATATATATATTTCAGGAAAATATAAAAAAAAGTAGCAAGCATACTTATAAAAAAATTCAAATAATTTTGTGATTAAAAATAAGATTTCTGTATTTTAATTTTGATAGCATCATCATGTGGTATCGATTCATTTTTTATTTAAATGATTATTATGTTTTTATATAGATAATAAAAATATTTTCTCAATTTGATTCTTGTAATTTATATATATATATACAGGGGAGTGTCGGGTTCCCCGCCCACTGTCAATTTCATATATATAGAATATTTTTTCAAGTCAATGAGCCATCAGACATTAATTGTTATATTAACAAAAGATTATTTTCAAAGTTTCAAGTATTTATGCAGCTGGAAACATGGTAAACAATAGTTTTGAAAATATGTTGAATACAGTAGTCAAATTTTTTTAAATTTCAATTTTTTTAAGTTAAACTATTCTTTTTTTGGTTTATTCTTTTTGCATTATTTAATTAGATGATAAAACAGTAGAAACATACAAAAATATTGATTATTACTGAATATTACACAGAAATATAAGCAATACTCCTTAAGTGGGCGGGGCTACCCGACTCTCCCCTATGGCTTTACAATGAAAATAATATTTCATTTTTATTCCTTTATCTTAGATTTGTTTCTTTTTTTTCTTTTTTTGAGAAAAGAAAATGACTCGTTTTCCTATTTATTATATAATTATTTATTTTATTAAAAGTTTTAAATTTCACATCACAGCATAAAAATTAAAGCGAAAATATTTAAACACATTTATTGTGGATTGTGAAATTATTTTTTGTAAATAAATGGAAAAAAAAAACATTTTGCAAGTAAGTAGAAACATTCAAAGAATTTCTACGTAATAGTTTCGTTTTCATACATTGATAAACGTACTAAATGTTTGGCGCATAAAAATAGGGAAAGGTTTCGTAAATAAATGCTAGCCTTCATCAAATTTCTGTTACTTATTAATAGTAATTATTTATTCATAAAATAACTAGTTTAATAGCTGTGAGAATGCATCTCAGCAGCCATTGCGAGAAGAGATTCACCGGAAGCAACTTATGAAATATGGGAAGCATTGCTCAAACAGCAGCAAAAAGCATGGATCGGAAGCTTCGAAATTCCTGAGAGAGTGTGGGGCACGAAGGGGGAGTGGCCGTTCTGCTTCCTCTTTGTGTTCCCCACTCTTTCAGCCGTTTCGGAACTCTTCGATTCATTCATGCATGCTTCTGTTGCGTCTCCTCATACTGTGTTATGTGTTTAATGTAAATCTCACTACTTGCACAATCTCCCTGTTGGTGCAGATTCAGTGTTGCTGTTATTAATCTATATTTGGTATTATCGGCCTGTTTAAAAAGTGAGGTTAAACTAAAATTAACTTGATGAAAAGTAGGCATTGCTAATTTGGTTTCAAAATAAATTCAAGACCTTCGTTTTTTGATAACTCAAATGCGGGTTATATAGCTTTTACAAAACAAGCTATCGATTCTACACAATAAAAAGAATGTGCAGAATAATTTTAAATATGCAGCTTTAAAATAAACAGATTTAATTCGGAATAAATGTTGTGTTTTAATAAATAAAACCTAAATTGATACGGAATCTTGTTTTTACAATACTGAAATATACTGACGTGATATGAGGTATCTATCTGCTATAGAAGCTTGCAAGTATATTAAGTTATTAGAATGTGAAGCGAGAATTGGGAGTGGTAGACGACGCTTCCTTCAGCAGTTTCGGAGCTTCATTCATGCAAGCTTCTGTAGTAGTACTCTGTAGGAAGCTTCTGCTAAATCTCTGTACCGTAGACAACATGCGAATTGATCAGTTTAAATATTGCTTTCATATTCAATATTAAATATTGCTACTGTTACAAATAATTCATAGGTTTACGCTCAACTTAATAGCTTTCATTCATAAGATGCTAAATTTTTTTAATTTAGAATTTTCTAGTTCAGGATAAAACACTTTAAACCTAAATTAAATACCAATTTACTAACAAAAATGGCACATTTTATTTAGCCTGAGCTGGTGTAAATGCTTTGTATTTAGCTTTTTATTCAAGAGTTCTTTTAAGACACAGTAATGGTTGGTATAAAAATTTAAGCTTTATTAAAAATAGTTGTCTAGAATTAAAATCTTTACATTTTTATAATTGAAATCTAGTTTCTGTAAAAATTGCTTCAAATTTATATAGTAGATTCATTTTTTGTGAAAATTTAAGTTATATTTATTTGTTTCTGTATAATTTTAAATAATTGTATTTTGAAATAAACTATGTATTCATCCGCTATTGTAAGACCTTAACACTGCTGGCTAAATGCAAGATGTTTTTTGTAAAACAAAGATATTTTAAATAAACTAATAAAATTTTAAAGAATATTCATAAAAGTAAGAAACTTGTATTTAACTGCTTTTCGAGATGGTAGTTAAGATTTGCACCTCTGGACATTTGCGAATGATATAAATTGTAATAGAAAGGGTTATTTTCCGAATCATATGCTGTTTGTTTTAAGTAAATATTTAAACCATCTGTTTTACAAATACGTTGTTATATTAAATGTCAAACAAATCTTAAATATCTTGAATAAATTTGCAATTTTGAAATTATTTCTAGTGTTATTGCTCAATATTACTTCTATATAGTAGATTTTGATTTTTAAAGTTCGTTCAAATATTATATAAGAGTTTTCGGAAATTTTGCACTTTTGTTAGCAAAATAAGAATTGCACTTCTATCGCAGGAAAACTTTTTTCACTAGCCTTAAACTAAAATACTTGAGTGAAAAATCTGCTTCAAATTGAAATAAACAATGCAAATTTGCAAAACAAAGATGAAGTTTCCTGTTTAATATTCTTCTTGTGTTTAGTTTCAGCAACCTCTGAACAAAAGAAATTTTCTTTATTTCTTAACTTTGAACCTGGAAAACTTTATTTCAAAATTATTTTTTTATTCAACAAGAAGTTTTGAAAATACGGTTATAATGTTTACGTAAGCCCCTCGCCTTTGTCGGCAAAATAATCTCAAACCTCTCTCGGTTTTGCAATATTTGAACAACCCCCTTATAAATTCCATTAGTAAATAAAATTCAACAATTGAACTACTCTTTAAATGCAGCCTTCCAGGAAGTCTAAAACGAATTTTGCATTAAATGTTCATGTTTTCAAGCACATACTAATAGACCTCGTTTAGCACATCGTCCTTTTTTTATAGGTTTTTGCCAATAAATTCTGCCTTCAATTTATAGTGGATACTTTAATGCATATTATACGCTATCCAAATTACGAAAATATTGACAAATTTAAAATTAAACAAGTTAAATTGGAAAAATATATCTGAACTAGTATTTTTAAAGGACATCTTGATAAACATAAGTTCATCAAATACGAGAATATCACCTACAATGATATTGAATACGAAAAAGTCCCTTTCATTATTTGTAACAATAATTATAGATTGCGTTAGAGAGAAATTAAATACCACAGGTAACATCTTAAATAATACATGATAATTATCGAATACTATATCGTGAGTCTTTAGGAACTTGTTGCAATGAAAATATCGACCCATGTAAAAATAAGAATTAAATTGGACAAATATCTGGTTTTCTACATTTCATCATGATATTCATATCCAATCGGTAAGAGGAATTAATTTTCATGTTGGTTCATGAATCTGAAAAGCTGTCACTATAACATACGTTTCGTATAACTAATAAATTCCCTAAAATTTCTCAAACTAGCTTTAATTCGAAATTTTTGGTGTTTTAGTGTATTAAAACTATTTAATAAAAATACTAAAAGATTAGGAAATCGAAACAATCATTTTTTTCAAACATTAACTTGCTCTATTCACATAACAGGAAAAAAATTTCTATGACATGTGCAAGGGGTTGAGCCAAGTTTCAAAATAAAATCGGGGGTTCGTAGACATTCGGGAATATCAAGAGATTGAAGGAGAATACTTTTCTGCCTCTTTTCGTAGCATATTTCTTCCGACTGATCCATTCCCATTTGTGAGAAGTCCCTGCTTCACAACTGTTGTTAACTAGGCACAATAGCTATTTGTAGGTTCAACGTAAGACTTGGAATAACTATCCAATGTGCTGATAGGGGTTGACGATGGTAGGTAAACAGAAATATATATTTTATATGTATAACCATTCTCTTATTAGAAGCTGAGAGGCAAACATAAAATTCAGTGTTTTTTTAACTTAAGACAGACAAATCACAAAAACTTTAGAAAGAAAGTCTTGAAATGGTTCTCATGTGACTTATAAAGGATCAAAAATGCCACACATTTCTGAGGGATCCCAGTAAAGTATATTTGCGACTAGCAAATGACAAAAGTCACAATAAATGGTCAGGGAGACTTTTTATGTGATTCCACAAGATGATAACATCAGTCACCTTAAGGCCTCCTTGGAACAATTCAAAACTGTCATACCTGTGAGTGCTGTGACCTTTCTTTACTTTTATGGCATCGCTGTGACAATCCGCGCTATCTGGGTAAAGAAGTGGGCTTATGCGCAAATTGATTTACTTGTTAAATATTCTGATCAACTTGCTTATACAAAGAGGTGCAGAGTTTTTACTTTTTGATACGATTACTCTTAACTGTTTCTCTAATAACATCAAAAACTGGATTTAAAAATGTTGAAAAGGCTGGAGGCCGAAATTGGACTTCCTACGTCCGTAACCACCAGATAGGGTTTGTTTTCAACAAGGTTTGGCAAAGTTACTGATTTGGGATCATGCTAAAGAGAAAAAACAGTTAAAAGTAACATGCCAATAAAAATAACTAGAATCCTAAAAAGGAACAAGATTAGTAAGAGCTAAGAGATTGACGTAGACGAGAATTATAAACAAATAATAATATTTAATTTAAGGGAGATGAAAAAGTTACAAGCTAGACATACGACGTCCTACCCTAGCCTACACCGAGCTTCAACTGCCCGAGTAGGTTACTCGTGCACGTGAAGGATAAAGTTCTTATGCAGGCACTTTGGGCACGCTTCGGCCTCAGTCTCTTTGTTCGTTTTTCGAACTGGGAAAGTTCAGTTTTCGAACGGGAAAGTTCACCACAATTTACGAATGGGGAGTTCACCACAGTACTCCCGCCCTAGTGCCATTGGCAAGGAAGAGTTCACAGGAACTTAGGGTTGAATCTGACTCTTCTGCCAGAGCGAGTCGTGATGGGAAGAGGTTCTGGCACAACTGTTCGTGATTCACTTGGTGGCGTTTGAGAAGCAGAATCATTTTTGGTAGGATCCGAGAGAGTTGTTGGCGTCTGTGAAGAGGATTGTGAGTCGGTGGCTTGAGGAAGAAATGCGGGTTTCAGTCTATCAATGCTGATAACTGAACGCTTTCCGCTGATTTCAATGGTGAAAGTTTTGTCGTTCCTATCTAGCACAAGATAAGGTCCATCGTACGGTGATTGCGGGGATTTTTTTACCCCATCAAAACGTACGAATACATGCGTACAGTCCTTCAATGATGGGTGAACAAAAATCCTTGGTTTGGAGTGTGCAGATACTGGGCTGGGCCGCAATGAATCCATGGTCTGTCGCAGATTTCTAAGAAAATCGAAAGGCTCGATGTCGATATATGGTGTCTCCAAGAATTCTGATGGTAATCGTAAGAGAACACCATACACGAGTTCAGCACTTGTGCAGTTTAAGTCCTGTTTCAAGGTGGATTGGAGTCCTAAGAGAACTAATGGGAGAGATTCGGTCCATTTTTGCTTATGGCAGCGGAGTGCTTGTTTTAGAGTTCTGTGGAATCTCTCGACGATTCCGTTGCTTTCTGGGTGGTAAGGAGAAGTCCGGAACTGCTGAGTACCCAGTATTCGGTTGAATACTGAAAAAAAGTTGCTCTGGAACTGGCGGCCTTGGTCTGTTGTGATCAGTTCTGGCACGCCAAATCTGGCTATCCAATGTGTGAGAAAGGCTTTTGCAACAGTCTCCGCCGTCATGTCGGCAATAGGTATCGCCTCCGGCCACCTGGTATACCGGTCTATACACGTAAGCAGATATTGCGATCCATCAGCTGGTGGCAGAGGGCCCACGATGTCGATGTGGACATGTGAAAATCGCTGTCGAGGCAATTTGAAGTTCTGAATCGGACTGTGACTGTGTTTGATGACTTTTGCTTTTTGGCACTGCAAACAAGACCTAGTCCAAACAGCAATGTCTTTGTTCATTGAGGGCCAAACATACCGTTCAGCTAGCATTTTTTTCGAAGCTCGAATGCCAGGGTGAGACAAATTATGGATAGATTCGAATATGCGTTGGCGAAAATTAAGAGGAATAAAAGGTCGCAATTTATTATTGCTAGAATCACAAAAAATATTTAAGCTTTCCGTTAATTTAAGAGGTTGCAATAAAAGAGAAGTTTCGTTATTGGAAATTAGGGAATTTAATTCTTCGTCGTTGATTTGAGCCTGTGCGATAGCTGAAAAGTCTACAGAAGGAAGATTAATTCCATTAATGCGACTTAAGGCATCCGCGATTACATTATCAATGCCGGAAACATGTCTAATGTCGATGCTAAACTGTGATATAAAATCGAGGTGTCTTAATTGGCGAGGTGAGCATGAGTCGGCTTTTTTGCAAAAAGCATAAGTAAGGGGTCGATGGTCAGTAAATATGATAAATTTGTGGCCTTCTAAAACGTACCTGAAATGTTTAACCGTTAGATATATGGCTAAAAGCTCCCTGTCATATGTGCTATAGTTCTTTTCAGTCGGTGTTAATTTCTTTGAAAAGAATGCTATTGGACGTGGCCCAGAAGGAGTTAATGATTGCAAAACGGCTCCTATCGCGATATCGGAAGCGTCGACCATGACGGAAAGTTCGTGATCAGGGGAATAATACTCTAACGTTACGGTCTGCGCGAGTTCTGTTTTACATTTGGCAAAAGCCTTGTCGGCCGTTTCATTCCATTGGATTAAGCTTTTATCATTCTTTTAAAATTTTTTAAGAATTCATTTAATGGAGCTTGTATCTCGGCCGCGTGAGGTAAAAAACGTCGATAAAAGTTAATCATTGTCAGGAAACGTCGTAATTCAGAAACTGTTTCTGGTTTTGGAAAATCACGTATTATCTGAACTTTTTCCGGCAAGGGTTTGACTCCAGAAGGGGTAATCAAACAGCCAAGAAATTTAACTGATTTCTGCCCCAAAACGCATTTTGATGCATTTAATTTTAATCCGTGCTGATTGAGACGCTCGAAAATTAATCGCAAGTGCGTTTTGTGCTCCTCAGCGCTATTCGATGCGATTAAGATATCGTCGAAGTAGGGGATACAACAATCTAAACCGGACAACACTTGGTGAATGAATCTTTGGAACGTTTGCCCGGCGTTCCGTAGTCCAAAGGGCATGAAAACATACTCAAATAGACCAAACGGAGTAGTGACGGTGGTTTTTGGGATATCTTGGGGAAAAACCGGAATTTGGTTGTAGGCTCGTGTAAGGTCTAAAGTCGAGAAAACGTTTTATTTGCGAATTGCTGGGTGCAGTCCTGGATATGCGGCACCGGATAACGGTCTGGTATAGTTATGGTATTTAAGCGCCGATAATCGCCACATGGACGCCAGTCACCGTTCGGCTTTTTTACCATGTGTAATGGGCTTTTTGAGGGTCGGATAATGCCTTGCGAAAGCATAAATTCGAATTCTTTTCTAGCGGCGTTAAGGATATCAGTCGATAATCGTCGCGGTTTCGAATATACCGGCTGGCCAACGGTCTCGATATGATGATAAACTAAAATATCTTTATTTTTATCATCATGTAACGATGGATTAGTTATGGATGGAAATTCTGACAAAATTTTTTGGTAGGGACAATTAATTTTTGGAAGTAAACAAATATCGGTTACGGTTGCACGATCGCGAGGTAAGTGTCCCGATGACTTAAGATTCGTCATTTTATCAATGAGGCAATTGTTTCGAACATCAATCAGCAAATTAAAATGCGTGAGGAAATCGATGCCTATGATTGGTTGAGTTACGTCTGCAATAATGAAAGGCCATCTAAAATCTCTGCGTAAATTTAAGTTGACAGATAATAATTTAGTGCCGTAAGTTGCTATCTTCGATCTGGTAGCTGCGTACAAAGTTAATTTATCAGACTTTTTAAAAAAAGAATTTGGTTTGGGTATTACCGATACGTCTGCACCGGTATCTATGAGAAATTTAAAATGAGATGTGGGATCGGCCATTAAGAGCCTATCGATGTGGCGGTCGCGGTTTTGGCCATTTCGAGATCGCCGACTTAGTTTTCCGCCAGCGAGTTAAAGGTACAAGGGAGTTTACATTTTCGAGCCCGTGCTCCAAAATTAGTGTGATAGAAGTACATATTGTTTAACGGCTCCTTGTAATTTCGCTTACGACCGTTTCGGGATTTGCTCCGGTGGTCATTTCGATCATCAGCTCTACCTCGACTCCTATCTCTTCCACGGGAGTGAACAAATGTGGTTAACTCGCTAACCTGCTTGCTGAGTTGTGCGATCTGCGGCTCTAGTTGCGAGCTAGGCGGAGTTTGAGATGTGCAAGAGTTAACTTGCTGCACGCCTGCAATATCGCTAATTTTATCGGCTACGGTGGCTAAGTTGTTTAAATCTTCAGTCAGTGCCGCGAGGATACTTTGCGATGTGGCGGGGAGACGAGAGAGCCACAACGATTTTAAAAGTGTCTCGCCAACGTTTTCTCCGGCAAGACTACGCATGCGAGTTAGGAGTTGCGAGGGACGTTGGTCTCCCAGCTCGAGACCCTGTAAAAGAGTACGGATCTTAGACTCTTGGCTTTCAGAGTGGAGCTCAATAAGTCTAGTTTTCAACGCGCCGTATTTGTTTGATTGAGGAGGTTTAAGAATGATATCGGCAACTGAATTCAAAACATCGGTTTCTATAGCCGAAACAACGTGATGGAATTTAGTTTCATCTACTGAAACCCCAGCAATAAGGAATTGAGCCTCTTACGCCCGTATTCACCAACACGGATTACCTCTGGGTAATCTATGGGTAAGAGTAAAATCACGAGTTTAGTGCGAAACGTTATTCTCCAGCCGAAATTTCGCCAAACTCGCAGATTTCATCGACAGTTCTGACTCTCCTGGTAACCCTCCGTTTTCGCCGAGTTATCGGAGGGTAACCTATTCACGAGGAGCTTGTAAACAAAAAAGATGGAGGCTTCTATCGCTGCCTTTGAGCTTGAAGATCTTGAAACTGTTGAAAGAAGGGAAAGATATGTCCCAACTATCAGAAATAATGACCTAGAAGAGTTAGATGAAATAGACTTTTTTGAAAGATATCGTTTCTTAAAACCAACGATTGAAGAACTGATCTCCAAAATTGGCAGTAAGTTGGAATCTGATACAGATAGGAACAATGCTTTAACTCCGACGGAAAAAGTTTTAACTGCTGTAAGATTTTATGCATTTGGAAACCAGCAAATTAATTTGGGAGATACTCAAAAAATGAGCCAACCTTCAGTCAGCAGAATTATTAGCGAGGTATCCCAATGTTTAGCGGAATTGAGGCCACAATACATTTATTTACCCCAATCAGAAGCAGAAAGAATGGAGGTAAGTTTTTCAGTATTATTATTTAATTATTTTATATTAGTTATTTTTTTTCTGTTGTCTTTTTTATTTGATACAAACATAAACAATGTTTACATTACATTAAAACTATTTCACCAGTAGATAATTTCTTTCACTTCTGTTTTTGACAGATTATATACACACATCTTTACCAATATTATTGTATTTTAAAAAAGAGTGAGACATAATATTTTAAAATATTACTATAATGTACATTGTTATTTTTAATTACAAAAACTGAATATAAATAGAAGAAAGAAAATATATTTGAAATTACTTATTTATAAATTAAGCGATATATTGATAGAAATTTTAAAGCTTGTTGATTTATGCTATGTTTTATCACAGATATAAGAATGATGTTAAATTTAGCCAAGTAATCATGCTTGTTAAACTTTTATTATATTATTATTTTACTATTAAACAGTTTAATTCTTATTTATAAGGCATGGTTCAATTTTTCACCTTATTCTGGTTCCAACAAAGCTTTGGGAGTTCAACATACTTCCAATATTTTATACCTAATTTTTATTTTAAAATAACTAAGTTTTTTTTTTAATAAGTATCTGTCCAATTTAATAAAATTATTAACAAAATTTATTTAGGATTTTTTTAAGTACATTAAAAAATTACTTTACAAACAGTTACTTAATAAAACGTAAAAATTTATTGAGTTAATTTAAAGCATGCATATTAGGATGTGGCAAAAAATATTACAATTATGGCTAAAAAGTAATTAAACATATTAAAACTTTTTGCGCCTTTAATTCATAAAAGTGTTTTGGTCAATCCTAAAGTACATGCTACTTGTGGCAATAACTAAAGAATTGTCTAACCTCATGAATTTTTTTTTAGGTAAGCCGATCATTTTATAGCAAGTTTGGATTCCCGTCTGTGTATGGGGCGTTGGACTGTACCCTAATTCCTATTTTAAACCCTGGAGGGCCACAAGCCGAAACCTTCCGCTCAAGAAAAAATTTTTTTGCATTGAACGTTCAAACATTGGCAGATTCAGATCTCTTCATTCGAAATATTGTAACAAGGTGGCCCGGAAGTACTCATGATAGTACTGTCTTCGACCATTCATATTTGCGTGCACACTTGGAGACTGAAGTACCATTCAAATACCATGTTCTGGGGGATAGTGGCTATCCATTAAGGCCATATTTGATGACACCTTTTTTGCACCCAACTGGAGCAAATCAAGTCAGGTATTAGCTTGTATGCTTATGATATATTTGTTAATTATAATATTAGACTAATTAGTTAAAATATAACATTTTGTTGTTGAAATTAATAAATTTGTGAAATCTTAAACTGTGTAATTAAGAAAAATTCATGAATGATTCGGTAGTCATTCGTATTAACAAAGATAATCAGCTTGAATTTAATAACTAAAAATATTTTTCTACAAATTTTTTGTTTATCGCACAGTTTTTGAAATCGTTGTAGATGCAATTACTTTATCCCAATGTTCTTTTTCGCAAGAGAAAAGTTTAAACTTTGAGAACCTGATTCGTGAAACGTAGTCCCATTGATGATACCATATGTAGTGTTAATATTCCCTTTTAAATAAATCATTATTCTTTGTGTTTCATCATTTATAATTATAATCAAAACAATGTAATGATAAAATAATCAAAACAATGTAATGATACAAGCATATGTTTGATTGACCAGTTTATGCATGATTTAATTTTTCTTTACATGTGCAACTTAAGAATGTAAATGTCAGGTTTTCTGAATTGTTTTTGACAAGTTCTTTTTCTCAAACATTGCCTAAAAAACTTAAATTTTAGTAGTTTAGATGGCATACACCCTTCTTTTCTCTTGTCTAGTTTTAAAAAAAAAAAAAATTTGAAAGAAGAAAGGGTTTCAGGAATGTATGCTCTTATTAATGTATGCTAATGCGAACCTTACAATTGAAATATTAATTTTCGACGACTTAAATCAATAATATACGAAGACATTAATAATTTAATTGTAAGGTCTTCATTAGTTTACATTTATCACAGTGGAGAAAAGTTTAACTTTTGTATTAAACATATTCGATACGTAACATATTCGATACGTAAATAGAACGCTTCGCTTTGATATATTTGTCGCTGTTCATCTGGATATGAAGACATAATTCCATGACAGGAACACTTTAATTGTCCACTAATCTTCAGATTTCCTGCTATGTTTTAAAATACTTTATTTGTGAAAACTTTTAGCGTGGCGGGCAGCTGGCCGCCTTAGGCGGCTAGTTGTTAATAATTGTTTTATTTTCTTATGAGTAACATGTTCTTTTTCCTATTTCCTTTTATTTAAATCGTATAAGAAAATTTGCAAAAATTTCTTAAGCATGTAAAACATTTGATTGCAACAATTATATTTTATGTTTAATATTAAAAAACAATATATGTATTAGTTAGATAAAATACTAAAACTTTTATAAATTAAAATTTGTAAAAGGACAGTTTTTCAGAATTTGATTTTATGAAATCACCATTTTACAAATCGGACTTTTGTAAAAGGAATGTTTTTGAAAAGATTCCAATTTACAACAAACTTCATGCTACATGTATATTAAAAATTGCATATATTAAATTTTGTTAGTAAAGTATAGGATGTAAATAGAATTAGCTGGTTAATAAAGAAGTAAATTATTTTCTCATATAGTGTTTTTCCTTACAGATATAATTCTACGCATGCAAGTGCCCGCAATGTTGTAGAACGTCAGTATGGTATTTGGAAGCGGAGATTTGCCTGTCTGGACGTACCTTTTAGGTGTAAGTTACAGAATGTGCAAAAAATCATTGTCGCCACTGCTGTCCTTCATAACTTAGCTCTGACGATGGGTGACCATATTGAAGAGAAAAAAAGTGTTAGTGACGACGATGTCATAAATAATACGCATCAATTGGCTGGAATCGCCAAACGAAATACAATTGTTACAAATTTTTTTAACTAATATTTTTTCTATATATACATGTAAACTATATCTCCCAAATTAATTTGCTGGTTTTCAAATGCATAAAATCTTACAACAGTTAAAACTTTTTCCTTTGGAGTTAAAGCATTGTTCCGGTCTGTATCAGATTCCAACTTACTGCCAATTTTGGAGATCAGTTCTTCAATCGTTGGTTTTAAGAAACGATATCTTTTAAGAAAGTCTATTTCATGTAACTCTTCTAGATCATTATTTGTTACAGTTGGGACTTATATTTCCCTTCTTTCATCATCTTCAAGAAATTCAATTGTTTGCTTTATCGAAAAATAATTTTTAATAAAATGTAATGTTTATTTATAAACTTCTTATACTCATACTGTAAATAAATTGTTTCTTTAATTTTTTTATTATTTAATTCTGTTTATTTATTGTACTAAAGTGTTTTTTTAATTACTGTAAATAAATTGTTTCTTTAATTTCCTTATTATTTAATTCTGTTTATTTATTGTACTTAAGTGTTTTATTAATTAGTGTTAAAGAGTTATGAGTAAGATAAATTGAGTAAAGAATTTCTATTCGATCACAATACAAGTTAAGCATCTCATGTTTTAAAGGAAATAAGAAGAAATACAATATGAATTAAATATATATTTTTTTTTACATTACATTTTATTTACATTAAGATTGGTTAGGTGTTAAACTTTTAAAATATTCCTCTTTAGCAACGAGCATTCTATATTTCTGTTCTTGATTTCGCAACTTTGCAAATTCTATTTTCATTTTCAATTCATGTTCTTTTTTTAAAATGTCCATCTTGAGCTCGTGCTCTTTAGCGTCTCTCTCCATCTTCGCCTGATGCTCTTCTTTACGAAGAAGAGCTTCACTTTCAATGGCTGCTTTTCTTGCCTGTGCCCCATCTACCATAGCTTCTGCAGCCTTTTGCGAAGCATTTGGTCTTCGCCTTGGCGTAATCAAAACTTTTTTCGTCAAGGGAACTTTTTTTGAGGTTACATTCACTCTTTTTATCAAAACTGATGATGCAACCCTATCTTCTTCCTCTTCATCTACCGGGTCTTCCGAAATCTCTGGGGCGACGTAGCTTCCAATGGGGGGAGTTGCGAAGTCCTCTGCTGCCATGGTTTCATTTAACCCTTGTTCCTAAAACATGCAATAATCAAATTTTATAACAAATACTTATTAAACTTATTTGTGTGTTTTGATAAAAATGAGTTTTGTTTAAAACTCGTGTTTTGCATAAACTTATGAAAATATTGGAACATTAATAAACATTATAAATTATGGGATCTTATAATGATTATCAAAAAATATTTCATTTTTAAAATTGATTATAGTTGTATACAATACGTAATAAAAGCATATCTTAATCTGTTATTATTATAAATATTTGCTGAAATAATTTAAATCTTGTCTTCTTTTAAATTTATAATATTTTTAACAATTTAAATCTGAACTGTTTAACATTTTTGCAAACAAACTGTTAAACAACAATAAAATAAATCAAAAGTTCTTGGCATAACTTAAGTATACTATAACATGAGCAGGTCAAAGGCTTTTTTTTTAATACATTTAATTTTAATTAACCTCTATCCAAATAAAATAGCAAAAGTAATAATTGTTATTTTAGCGTAGAAGTAAGAATCGGTTAAACAAGCCTTGCATGTGTATATATAATCTGAAAATTATTTATGTTCTGTTAAGCTTTGATAAAATATCTGAATAAGCAGGTTAGATGCTTTTATTATTTTTGCTCTTGATCTGGCTTTATATTGATGAAAGAAAGTGAACGCTAACAGCAAAATAAGAATAAAAAAAATAATAATTACTGGAAAATCATCTTCACTGTCAATCACATCTTCAGTTCTGTTAAACTCGAAAGTAATCGCCTCTGAAGAATTTTCCTTTTGTGCTGAAAATATAAAAGCATAATTTTTATAGTATGCAATTGATAAATTTTTTACGAAATAATATTTAATATAGTTTCTTGATTAAAGTGTAACTAAAAAATCTGATTCTGCACATTTTTTCCATCCTAAGTCCATAATATAATACTAAGTCCATAATACTAAATTTATAAAATTGTAATTAACTTCATTATATTCTGGTCTCGTTTGTTTAAACATGGCACCTTGGACAATCTTAATCTTTTAAAATTTTCCATAATAGATATTATTTAGGTTCAATATTTATTTTCATAATTGCTTGCAGCTGTTCGAATTTAAATGTTGGGTGAGAAGTAATAGCAACTTCTTGTGAAATACAGAACTCTGGGTACGGTGGTCCACTAAAACCCTGGGATAGGTTGGACCATTAAAAATAATTGTATTCATGTTAATAATGTGCATTACATTTATGTTTTTTTAGAAGTCAAAATGTCATTAAAAAATTTTTTTAACAATGCAAATTACACAGGCATTTCAGGAAATATCAGGCATTTCAATACACAGCTATTGGTTAAAATGTTTTGATTACTTAACTTCAGCAATAAATTATTTTTAACTATTATGTCTTATTTTCTTATGAAAGTATTAGTGCTAAAAAGAAAATATTTTTTAGTAAAATTCAATAAGCAATAGTGTGCAGTATGAATTATTAGCTTTATATTTGAAGACGTGTATTTTATTAAACTTTAAATATTGTTTTTTAATTTTAAACTAAAAAGAATATAATGAAAGTACTGTATCACCTAACATTTATCTTTCAATGTTGTATCTGAATACATTTTTGTTACATGATCCAATGTACCCCATGAGATGGACCAACCTACTCTAACTCGGGACACAGTATTTAAAATCGTTTTAAAAATTTAACATTAAAAAATTGTTACATGTGCATTTAAAAAAAATTACAAATCAATATAAGTAAGAGGTTCATCATATAAAATAAACAAAAATTAGTGTTTTTTTTTTTTTTTTTTTTTTGCTTTTTGCAAAATAAAAAAAATTAAAACTGATTGAACTTCCAAAATTAAACTTCAAATATTGATTTTAAAAAATTAGTGTTAGTTTTCTATATTATAAAATTATTTTCTTGATATTATTTTTAATATATTAATATAGTATTTTATTCATAAATATAAAAAAATAAATTCATGATTAGAGTTAAGTTAAACTATCAATGTTTGATTTTAAAGAATATTATCTATTAGTAAGCATTGGAATATATTATAACTAATAAAGTATTTTTAAAAGTGAAACATACCTTGAGAATCTTTTATAAAGTTATTGTACTCCGAATCACAATCAATATCTTCTTCTAATGGGTTGGTTACAACTCCTATGGCTAAAAATTTTTCATCCATAGGAGTGGTTTTCAGCATACTTCCTCCCCTCCTGTTTTGTACAGTTCTACCTTATCGGCAGCTTTGTTTTTTTGGGCGATTTTTTTCATATTTTTATATTTATTTTGGAGTTGAATTTTTGTTCTTTTTCTAACTCCATTAATTGCATTGAATTCAGTCGTTAATTTCTCCCACGCTTCTTCTTTTTTGCTATTAAAGTGAGCATTTGTTATTTTGCAAGCAATTATATGTTTGTAATTGTCGATTAAATTACTTAAGATCTCCGATTCGTGATCACTGAAAACAAATTTCTTCGATAAAGACATTTTTACTAAGATGAAATTCGAAAGCTCACGCTAATATGCGATACTCACGCTAATTTGTTTATGCACGTGTTTATATTATATACAAAGTCACATGGTTTCACCTTGCCCAATCAAAGGCCTCGTTATATTTCCTGCAAGTGTTAAGCTCGAGTTGTGAAATCCTCTGTTGAAAACGGTTGGAGAATAAAAAGCGAGGGTTAATCCGAGAGTAACTCTTAACCGTGGATATTCCGATCCCCGAGTTACTCTTGAATTTAACTCGGCGTGGTGAATACGGGTGTAATTGGGCAAACCAAAGGGTAGGGTTTACCTTCCAAAAAGGACGTGGCTTTATGGCTACGCGGGAAATATTTTGTGAATCAGGAGGATTTGAATTTTCAAGGGTCATTTTGCTGAATTTTTTTTTTTTTTTTTTTGAAAAAAAAGAATGCGTGGTAAAATACAATAAAACGTTAAAATAAGAAATATACGGTAAAATACAATGTAAAATAAATTCGATAATAATCCTTATGAAAATAAGCGTTGTAACACAAAATAGTAGCAAGAAATTTCTAAACTAACGACGGTAAATTAAATAACAGAATACAATATAACATGCGCCTAATTTTGAACGAAGTAAACAAATGAAGTAAAAATAAGGGCTAAGTAAAAATAATTAGAATCCTAAAAAGGAACAAGATTAGTAAAGAGCTAAGAGATTGACGTAGACGAGAATTATAAACAAATAATAATATTTAATTTAAGGGAGATGAAAAAGTTACAAGCTAGACATACGACGTCCTACCCTAGCCTACACCGAGCTTCAACTGCCCGAGTAGGTTACTCGTGCACGTGAAGGATAAAGTTCTTATGCAGGCACTTTGGGCACGCTTCGGCCTCAGTCTCTTTGTTCGTTTTTTTGAACTGGGGAAGTTCAGTTTGCGAACGGGAAAGTTCACCACAATTTACGAATGGGGAGTTCACCACAAAGGCAACATGAATAGTATCAAGACTAGACTTTAATAATGTTACGATAACTTCCTATATATTACTTTGTTTTATTTAAATTAACATGTTTTTAAAATCATTGATGGCAGTTATTGAAGTATAAGTCTTAAAAACAACAAAGATTTTGAATAACAGATTAAATATTAATTGAATTGCGATTGAATATGGGTTGAGTTGAATTGAATTTTGAAAATTTCTGATTATTTCGAAAAACAGTTTTAATTCTATAATAATATATTGATCTATGCAACATAGTGAAAGAACAAAAAGAGTAAAAATTAACAGATGTGCTAAATCGTAATGGCTTTCATGTTAAAATTATTTTTATTGAAATTTTGTGAAATTGTAATCGTATTTCACTCTAAAAATTCGAGAATAATACTTTTATTCAAATTTGCTGAAGCCATGTGATGAATACATTATGAACTTCAACCAGTAATCATTCTACATAGCTGCCGATTCCTCTGAAGATATTAAACTGGCATTTAAAAAAATAGCAAAACATTTGCTTTTCTATCTCATTCTTATATTTATATATTTGATTTAGAATGCTTTAAATGGTCATGATAATAGATTAACAGTGTGTTTAAACAACGGCAAATTATAAAAACAGTTTTGCATGGAATTGAATTTCTATATTACTACTTGGAAAAAAGAGCATTTTTTAGAAGACTAAAAGTTGGCTGATATATTTTTGCTTTAGAGATTTTAATGCAACCTTCTCTATTTTAATTTTGCCTGTAATTAAAAGTATAGCAGAATAAATATTATGGAAACTGGATAATAATATCGCTTTTTTTTTTTTTTTTTTTTTTTTTTTTTTTTTTTTTTACGCAAGTCGTAGGGAAATTGGTGCAGAATTCGATTCACAATAAATCGAATCACACAGTCGTGGGATCATAAGGACACGGATCATAAGAATTTCCAGTAAAATACCGACGCCAAGTATCACTGGCTGCGGTGGTCAGTAAGCGGGACAGTGAACACTTTGTTCAACTTGCGTAGGAACTGAGGGCGTGTGGTATTGGTCCTCGTTAAACTGTTCTACAGCAAAGTGCTCAACTTCAAAAGCTGTTGCGTTGCGGGATAGTTGGAAAAGAAATTTTTAGTCTGAAGGGTCCGGAGTTTAATCCCTGTCAATGGTTAATTTTTAAAAATAAATTTTAATTAATTATTTTATTTTTTTAAACTTCTTTATCTAATTTTTTTTAATTCTAATTTTTGAAGAGTTCTTTAATAAAAAAAAATATTATTTTTCTTTTGGCAACATCGTATGGAAAACAAATGTACCAAATTACCACGTATCTTTTTTTTTATATTAACTCTTAATTTTCAAATTCGGCCAGATATTATAGTTTAATAAACTAATCAATCGTACCAAGGGAATTTTTTATAGACAATTTATGGTGCCCACAATGGGCCAAAATAGGTTCCATGTAAAAACCACCGGAAAGGCCTTTAGGCTTAATATTCGTTGCAACAGCGTGTGAGGCGTAGCATGGTCAGTAGAGAAGTGGGATGGTTAACAAGGAAATTTGTAGTCCAAGTCAAAAGTTAGGCTTAATAAAAATAATTCATTAATTGTTTTTTTATTTTATTTATGAAAGAGCAAATAATAGTTAAAAAAAAGGATTGATTTCGGCCCCTGACGCTACGCTAATGAATCACTCCATATCTCCGCGAAATACTAACTTATAATTTTCAAACTTTTGAAGAAATTATAGCTTAATATTCTAAACAACAGTACCGAAGGAAATTTTTATAAAATAGGTTCCATTAAAAAATCTCATAAATGTTCTTTAGTCTTAATATTCGTAGCATAATACGTGTGAGGCGTGGCATGGTCAATAGTGCCGCGAGGTAGTTAGCAAAGAAATTTGTAGTTCGAGGGGTCCGATGTTCGATCCCTGTTTATTTTTTTAAAAAAAGTTTTTTATTTATTTTAGTTTATTTCATTTAAGAAAAAAATTTTTTTTTAATATTTTAACGTGAATAAAGTGTTCTTTATTAAAAATGTATTTTTTTTTCTTTTGGAAAAAGCGAATAAGACGGATAAATTTCTGCTCTGATGCTACGAATCTGCTACGATGCTACGAATCACCCCGTTTCTTCCCGCAATATTAACTTATAATTTTTTAACTTTGAAAGAAATTATTGTTTTATATTCTAAATAATCGTACCGAATAAAAATTTTATGGACAAATTAGGGGGCCCACAATGGGCTAAAATAGGATCTATTAAAAAACCGCCGGAAAAGTTATTAGGCTCAATATTAGTCGTAACTGCGCGACCCAAGTAGCACTCAATATCGATTGATCTCGAAAAAACTTCGCTTACGACGTCGATCGATGTTCTTCGGGAACATCGATCTATGTAAAAACGTCAGATTTTTTTTATATTGTACGACATAGTAAAATTGATATAGATCGATATCTCAATAACGCCGTAGAATGTCGAGTTTGAAAAAACCATATTCCACGGCGTTTACAGATACAGTAGAATGTCGATGAATATTTTCATCATGTTATTCGTACAACAAATATTAATAAGCATTTAAAGATGCGGCAGAACGCCGATCGATAATTTTAATACGTTATTCAAGAAAATTTTTTCACTGGATATTGTAGGATATAGGAACATGTCTGTTAATTATTTTATATGGTTTTGTACTCCAGGCTGTACAGTTGCAGATTCAATTAATGTGATTTATAATTGAGTAAAATTTAAAAAAAAATCCTTAGACATCTTGAATCCTCAGACATCTTCCTCCAGGACATCTTGAAAAGAGCTACATGCTCTGTCTATTTAACAGAAAATTAATAATTTCCTTGCATGCTAGACAATAAGCATTCTGCAAACTAGTGAGCAAAGATTTAATATTGCCTTCGAATATAATATCTGCAAGTATTTAAGTCATACTTTCAAAGTTCAAAGTGTGTAGCCAGATTTTTCAAGGAAAAAAAAATAAGCACCCAAAAATATTTTTAATCAGTTTCCAATATATATATATATATATATATATATATATATATATATATATATATATATATATATATATATATATATATATATATATATACATATATAATTAGGATTTGAGCAGTAATAAGCTTAAAAATTAATTAAGTGTAAAATAGGTGAATAGGAATAAGTGTGAGCACTGTAGATGGAATGTAAGAAGTGAATATTAATTTAAGGCATGATAATTATTTTCAGCTCAACTATGATTTATAAATCAAAATCAAAGACAATTTGCTTGTTTAAAAATAACCACATTTTACATGTATGTAAATTAGTTTTCTTATTTTTTAGCATTTGCAATGTACATTTGATCTTCAGACAGGATTCAGTCACTGAAAATTAGTAATTTAATATATTGCACAATAGCACTAAAAACTCAAAAAATATTATAATTTTATGGGTTTAATAAAATTTACCCTTCAGATATGAACGTGCTTTGTAACATAGAAGGTGTGAATGCAGAGGAATAAAACAAAAAGTAGCTATGAATATTTTATTTGAATAAACATTTGAAAATTTAGTAAAACAAATTCGCACATTCTTAGGTCTCCAAGTCCAAAGAATTGGTCACGTCAATTATCTTAGGTTTTCGTCCTTCCCAATCAGTGGCTGTAGCAGACCTTCCCAAATTTTTCAGCAAGCTCTTGGCCTCAAAGGTTTCGAGAACTGTAGCTGGAAGCAAAACATTGAGTAATATTATAACATTTAAAAAATAAAAACTGAAAGATTAACAAAACACAATTTATTAATGAGTATATAACGAAACTTAGAGAACTAAATTGAAAAAGGACTTTGAGCAATGATTCTCAATTTTTTTTTTTTGTTACGGCACACTTTTAACCATTTCGAAATTTGACGGCACACAATGAAAAAAATTAGATTAAAAGTTCTTTACTTACCTATAATGCACTGTGTTAAATAGTTTGTGATAATAATATGTACTACAAAAGCACGTTTATTAACGGATTAATTATTTCTTTCGACTGATTTTTTATTAGTTAGTAACAGTTAATTTTTTTCCTTCTTTTTGCTAGTTATTTATTGTTAGCTTATTTTCTATAGTTATTAATTGTTATTTTTTGTGATTTCTTGTTAACTAGTTTTTTTGCTAATTATTAATTGTTAGCTATCCTTTCCGAATTTGTTTTTTTATATATTTGGATTTTTTTAGTTATCCTTTGTTAATTTGTTTATTAATTGCATAGCTTAATTTAATGATTAAGTTTTATTTCCATTTGTAAGTTAATATTTAGCTTGCTTTCCTTAGTTAATTAATCATTTTAACAGTCATTAAATTTCCTACTTATTTCAAAAATTTTTTAAAACTGTGAGTCAAAGACAATTTTAATTCTCCCATCTATTTTAAGATTGTCAGAGACAAGGCAATCGCCGATAAAGATGTTCACGCAGTTAAAGCTTTTTTTTTTTGTGATCAGATCCAAAAACTATTGACGTACAACTGTGTTAGACTTAGAAACTTAAGTTTTTCAAGCCTCTCTCTCTCACTCACTCTTTTGGTTTGGATTTCTGAAACTTTTTTGCAATATTTGGTTTCCTTTACATGGGAACAAATTTTTATTTTGTATTTTTCAAATAGAGAGAATCTCTTTCTAGCATTATTTTTAAATTAAATTTAATTATAATGCTGCCTTTAACTAAAGCTTGTAAAGATAAAAATCGACTGATGATATATATATTAATACATATTAAAAAATTGTGAGTATACACGAAAAATCCTGAATAAACTTAGAAATGTTAAGGATTAACTGCAGATTAATGTTTGTAAAATTTAATACAAAAAGAGAGGAATTCTAAATATTTTGATTTATTATTAGCAATTGGAATTGTTATTCAGATTAAAAAAATTGTCTTAAAGCATTTAAAAACCGGAAGGAAAAAAATATCACATATATATTAATAAAAATAAATAATATTTTAATCAACAATTTTACCCAAATGACATTAGTAAAGGCAGGCACTCTTTCAAATGACTTTTTTTCTTTTCGCCTCAGTCAAAATACCGGCATATGCTGTCAAAATACCAAATCTGAAAACAAAAGTTTGTTAATTTATTCAAACAGCTACAAGAGAATACAAAATATGTTAAAATTTAATCTAAAAGAGTATTAAAATATTTATATTAGCTAGCCCACTGTTAAGTATTATTTATATGTACACTTGTTAAAAATAAGTAAAATAGATGCTATCAACCACTCCGCAGCTGATACATTGCTTAAAATGAAAGTCACTATCAGTTGCTTAAATCAGATTTCTGATGCATCATCTAAAACAAAAGTCATTATATCGGCCTGCCGATATATGTGTTACGTAGATATTTTGAGATACATAGATTTATTGCCCAGTCCTATATAGAATAATCATTTAAACTCTCTCCATACACCCTTAAGTACAGAACAAATAAGATGGTGAAAATCATTTTCGCTTTTTAAGGGGACAGCAAGGTTTGAAAAGGTTAAGATTCACTGGTCTATACTTTAGAGCAAAGGTTCCTTTGCCAAAGAATCCAAAGAGCAATTGTAATTTTTATGATCATAATAATAATAGCTCCATTTTTAATAAAATGCTTTCTATGAAGAAAAAATTTAGGGAATGATTATAATACCATTGCATAACTCAATCATACAATAAGTTATTACAATAATCAACAATCATACAAATAATTACAATAAGTTCACCTGCAAGCAAACTGTAAATTCTTATCTTCTTTCAACTTTTCTTCTAATTGATTAAGATCACCATCCAAAGAAAGCAGGAGCTCAATACCTCTTGGTAATTTTAAAGGAACAGATGTTGAATTAGCCTTCATTTCTTTAATTTCCTTTCTTAACTACTTAATCTCCTCTTGATTTTCTAACACACAGTCAAACATCTCAGTCACTAAAATAACAAATACAAGAGATTCAGTAGGTGCAGTTTTATAAATGTGCTCTTAATGCTAATAAAATGATTAAGAATTTTATAAAAACACCAAACCAAGTTAATTAACAAAAAAATTAAAGTGATTGTGAAAACTATATACATTTACTAATACATAAACTAAATACATTTTTGTAAATATTATAAAATGCAAATTTTTCATGAAAAATAAATTAGGAAAAAAAATTGAAAATACAAAATGTTACTCGAGGCTCCTAAATTTATACTAGTTTTCTCATCTTGCAATTACTCTGTGCAGTGACAACAAAATAAAATAGTCTGATGTCATAATTTATTTACTTATTTAAAAGCTAAAAGGCTGAGTAGAGCAAATTATACACCTATGTTGGTGAAATTGCAACACAATGAAAGAACTGTCTGACATTTATTCATTAAATTACTGATATTGGTATAAATAAACAAGTGCACTCATTTTCTAAATAAATTCTGATAATTTACAAGAAGGCATTGAGAATAAGATAAAACAGTAACAAATTATCACATCAAAATATAAAATTTCTACTTGATATATATTGTAAATAGATATCAATATAAGATTAGACATTACAAAATTTATTTCTACACATTAATTTTAGAATGAATCAAAGTTATAATCAGAGCTAAGTTATAATCTTATTTAATAAGAATCACACATAGACCTGTCCTATACCATGTATATTTATATATATACAATATATATATATATATATATATATATATATATATATATATATATATATATATATATATATATATATATATTTATACCTGGTCTGTCTAGGTTTTTCTGAGAGGTACCCTTTTTGTGAAAAATGTAGATATAATTTGTGAAAATTAAAAAATCAACACAAAAATATGGATTTATCATTTCTTACGAGACACAAAAATAAAATTTTAAGAAAAAGTATTTGCTGAAACTATATCTAATTTTATTCAATTATATGTAATTTTAATTTCACTTTCTATTAATTTTATTATAAAAACATGGAAGACCATTGAGTATTTATTTCAGTTTTTTATTAAAGTCTAATTAAATTTTAGTTTTTGCTGATTATAAATATTTACTGGTTATAACTTTACAATAGGTAAGATATATATATTTATATATGTTTAGTAAATATATGTGCGTGAAAACGAAAAAATTAATAAACTTGTTCCTTTTATATTACTGTATTTATATTTTATAAGGCTTAGGTTAAAAATTGTGAAACGTTTTGTATTTAACAGTAAAGAAGATTCAAATATGTATTAGTGATAATGTGTTATTTAAACATAATAAAAAATACATATAATAAAATTAAAATAACTTTTCAGATTTATTTCTATTTTTAAGCTTATACAACACTTTTTAATAAATAAAAATACTTATACAGTAAAACTTAAAGTTTATGATCACAAAATAAAAAAACCCAATTTCCCCCAGGTTTTTTCAATAAAACCCAGACGGGTTGGGTTTTTTCAAAGCCGGAAAAGCAATAAAATATTTAATTAGAAAAGCTTTGATCAATATTTTCTAATCATTATCTTAGAAACTTATAAGTTTTAGTTGTTGCGCTCTGATCCAAATTATATACTTCAGCTTTTAAAGTTATTTTAAAGATTAACACATTTTGATATTATTTTTGACAATTAAATTTTCCTTTTTTATCTATAAATTTTTTTTATAATTTTCAGCAAACAAAAAATTCTTTAAAGAAGTTTTAATAAACATTTAAATCTCTATTTTGATTTTGAGCCTTTAGTGTCTATTTTAATTTTCCTTTAGTATACTCTTGTTACATAACAAACACATATCATACTTTATAGAACACTTTTTGAAATAATAAAAAAAAAATTTAAAAAAGACGAAATGTCGAGAATAAGGTTCAGGCTTCGAGACCTCCTAGCTTCCTTCAATATTAAGTAAAAATTTTCAAACTCGGTCTCATGGTAGGCCTCTATGGTCCAATCATGCCTGCCGAAGGAAATTTTTATATGTTAATTAGGAGGGCCCCTGCGGGGCCCTAAATGTCTATTGCATAGGTCACCAAGAAAGGGCTTTTGAAGCGAAATTGTTTCTTTCTTTTCGTACCACCTTGGTCTGGTGGTAGGACACCTGACTGGCAAGTCTAGACAGGAGGGAGGGGTCAGGGGTTCGAAACCCAGCTGAGGACACTTTTTCAAAAAAATTTCTTTTTTTTTTCTTTAGTTTTTTTTTACATTATATTATTTTTTAAATGTGTTTTTCGATATTCTAGAGGGTCATGCATGTAGGAAATTTTTTTTTAATTAGGAAAATGGGAAAAACTGGAAAAATCTAGGAAAATCAATTTATTTGTTATTTTTCGACTCCTTTTGCAACATTTTGGATAGTTTATCATGCGTAAGGTGTTCTGTGTATAAAATCGAGCAACTTTCTTTGTTAAAGAACACTTTTTGAAATAATAAAAAAAAAATTTAAAAAAAGACGAAATGTCGAGAATAAGGTTCAGGCTTCGAGACCTCCTAGCTCCCTTTAATATTAAGTTAAAATTTTCAAACTCGGTCTCATGGTAGGCCTCTATTGTCCAATCATGCCTGATAAAGGAAATTTTTATATGTTAATTAGGAGGGCCCCAATGGGGCCCTAAAGGTCTACTGCATAGGTAACCGAGAAAGGGCATTTGAAGCGAAATTGTTTCTTTCTTTCCGTACCGCCTTGGTCTGGTGGTAGGACACCTGACTGGCAAGTCGAGGTTGGAGGGAGGGAACGGGGGTTCGAAACCCTGCTGGGTACAATTTTTCAAAAAAATTTCTTTTTTTTCTTTCTTTAGTTTTTTTTACATTATATTATTTTTTAAATGTGTTTTTCGATATTCCAGAGGGTCATGCATGTAGGAAAGTTTTTTTTAATTAGGAAAATGGGAAAAACTGGAAAAATCTAGGAAAATCAGTTTGTTTGTTATTTTTCGACTCCTTTTGCAACATTTTGGATAGTTTATCATGCGTAAGGTGTTCTGTGTATAAAATCGAGAAACTTTCTTTGTTAAAGAACACTTTTTGAAATAATGAAAAAAAAATTTAAAAAAAGACGAAATGTCGAGAATAAGGTTCAGGCTTCGAGACCTCCTAGCTCCCTTTAATATTAAGTTAAAATTTTCAAACTCGGTCTCATGGTAGGCCTCTTTGGTCCAATCATGCCTGCCGAAGGAAATTTTTATATGGTAATTAGGAGGGCCCCTGTAGGGCCCTAAATGTCTATTGCATAGGTAACCGAGAAAGGGCATTTGAAGCGAAATTTTTTCTTTCTTTCCGTACCGCCTTGGTCTGGTGGTAGGACACCTGACTGGCAAGTCGAGGTTGGAGGGAGGGGACGGGGGTTCGAAACCCAGCTGGGGACACTTTTTCAAAAAAATTTCTTTTTTTTTTCTTTAGTTTTTTTTACATTATATTATTTTTTAAATGTGTTTTTCGATATTCTAGAGGGTCATGCATGTAGGAAATTTTTTTTTTAATTAGGAAAATGGGAAAACCTGGAAAAATCTAGGAAAATCAGTTTATTTGTTATTTTTCGACTCCTTTTGCAACATTTTGGATAGTTTATCATGCGTAAGGTGTTCTGTGTATAAAATCGAGCAACTTTCTTTGTTAAAGAACACTTTTTGAAATAATGAAAAAAAAATTTAAAAAAAGACGAAATGTCGAGAATAAGGTTCAGGCTTCGAGACCTCCTAGCTCCCTTTATTATTAAGTTAAAATTTTCAAACTCGGTCTCATGGTAGGCCTCTATGGTCCAATCATGCCTGCCGAAGGAAATTTTTATATGTTAGTTAGGAGGGCCCCTGTGGGGCCCTAAATGTCTATTGCATAGGTAACCGAGAAAGGGCTTTTGAAGCGAAATTGTTTCTTTCTTTACGTACCGCCTTGGTCTGGTGGTAGGACACCTGACTGGCAGGTCCAGACTGGAGGGAGGGGTCAGGGGTTCGAAACCCAGCTGGGGACGCTTTTTCAAAAAAATTTCTTTTTTTTTTCTTTAGTTTTTTTTAAATTATATTATTTTTTAAATGTGTTTTTCGATATTCTAGAGGGTCATGCATGTAGGAAATTTTTTTTTTAATTAGGAAAATGGGAAAAACTGGAAAAATCTAGGAAAATCAGTTTATTTGTTATTTTTCGACTCCTTTTGCAACATTTTGGATAGTTTATCATGCGTAAGGTGTTCTGTGTATAAAATCGAGCAACTTTCTTTGTTAAAGAACAGTTTTTGAAATAATGAAAAAATAATTTAAAAAAAGACGAAATGTCGAGAATAAGGTTCAGGCTTCGAGACCTCCTAGCTCCCTTTAATATTAAGTTAAAATTTTCAAACTCGGTCTCATGGTAGGCCTCTAAAGTCCAATCATGCCTGCCGAAGGAAATTTTTATATGTTAATTAGGAGGGCCCCTGTGGGGCCCTAAATGTCTATTGCATAGGTAACCGAGAAAGGGCATTTGAAGCGAAATTGTTTCTTTCTTTCCGTACCGCCTTGGTCTGGTGGTAGGACACCTGACTGGCAAGTCGAGGTTGGAGGAAGGGAACGGGGGTTCGAAACCCAGCTGGGTACAATTTTTCAAAAAAATTTCTTTTTTTTCTTTCTTTAGTTTTTTTTACATTATATTATTTTTTAAATGTGTTTTTCGATATTCCAGAGGGTCATGCATGTAGGAAAGTTTTTTTTAATTAGGAAAATGGGAAAAACTGGAAAAATCTAGGAAAATCAGTTTATTTGTTATTTTTCGACTCCTTTTGCAACATTTTGGATAGTTTATCATGCGTAAGGTGTTCTGTGTATAAAATCGAGCAACTTTCTTTGTTAAAGAACACTTTTTGAAATAATAAAAAAAAAAATTTAAAAAAAGACGAAATGTCGAGAATAAGGTTCAGGCTTCGAGACCTCCTAGCTCCCTTTAATATTAAGTTAAAATTTTCAAACTCGGTCTCATGGTAGGCCTCTGTTGTCCAATCATGCCTGATAAAGGAAATTTTTATATGTTAATTAAAAGGGCCCCAATGGGGCCCTAAAGGTCTATTGCATATTCAACCGAGTAAAGGCTTTTGAAGCGAAATTGTTTCTTTCTTTCCGTACCACCTTGGTCTGGTGGTAGGACATCTGACTGGCAAGTCGAGACTGGAGGGAGGGGTCAGGGGTTCGAAACCCAGCTGGGGACACTTTTTCAAAAAAATTTCTTTTTTTTTTCTTTAGTTTTTTTTACATTATATTATTTTTTAAATGTGTTTTTCGATATTCTAGAGGGTCATGCATGTAGGAAATTTTTTTTTTAATTAGGAAAATGGGAAAACCTGGAAAAATCTAGGAAAATCAGTTTATTTGTTATTTTTCGACTCCTTTTGCAACATTTTGGATAGTTTATGATGCGTAAGGTGTTCTGTGTATAAAATCGAGCAACTTTCTTTGTTAAAGAACACTTTTTGAAATAATGAAAAAAAAATTTAAAAAAAGACGAAATGTCGAGAATAAGGTTCAGGCTTCGAGACCTCCTAGCTCCCTTTATTATTAAGTTAAAATTTTCAAACTCGGTCTCATGGTAGGCCTCTATGGTCCAATCATGCCTGCCGAAGGAAATTTTTATATGTTAGTTAGGAGGGCCCCTGTGGGGCCCTAAATGTCTATTGCATAGGTAACCGAGAAAGGGCTTTTGAAGCGTAATTGTTTCTTTCTTTCCGTACCGCCTTGGTCTGGTGGTAGGACACCTGACTGGCAGGTCCAGACTGGAGGGAGGGGTCAGGGGTTCGAAACCCAGCTGGGGACGCTTTTTCAAAAAAATTTCTTTTTTTTTTCTTTAGTTTTTTTTAAATTATATTATTTTTTAAATGTGTTTTTCGATATTCTAGAGGGTCATGCATGTAGGAAATTTTTTTTTTAATTAGGAAAATGGGAAAAACTGGAAAAATCTAGGAAAATCAGTTTATTTGTTATTTTTCGACTCCTTTTGCAACATTTTGGATAGTTTATCATGCGTAAGGTGTTCTGTGTATAAAATCGAGCAACTTTCTTTGTTAAAGAACAGTTTTTGAAATAATGAAAAAATAATTTAAAAAAAGACGAAATGTCGAGAATAAGGTTCAGGCTTCGAGACCTCCTAGCTCCCTTTAATATTAAGTTCAAATTTTCAAACTCGGTCTCATGGTAGGCCTCTAAAGTCCAATCATGCCTGCCGAAGGAAATTTTTATATGTTAATTAGGAGGGCCCCTGTGGGGCCCTAAATGTCTATTGCATAGGTAACCGAGAAAGGGCATTTGAAGCGAAATTGTTTCTTTCTTTCCGTACCGTCTTGGTCTGGTGGTAGGACACCTGACTGGCAAGTCGAGGTTGGAGGGAGGGAACGGGGGTTCGAAACCCAGCTGGGTACAATTTTTCAAAAAAATTTCTTTTTTTTCTTTCTTTAGTATTTTTTACATTATATTATTTTTTAAATGTGTTTTTCGATATTCCAGAGGGTCATGCATGTAGGAAAGTTATTTTTAATTAGGAAAATGGGAAAAACTGGAAAAATCTAGGAAAATCAGTTTATTTGTTATTTTTCGACTCCTTTTGCAACATTTTGGATAGTTTATCATGCGTAAGGTGTTCTGTGTATAAAATCGAGCAACTTTCTTTGTTAAAGAACACTTTTTGAAATAATGAAAAAAAAATATAAAAAAAGACGAAATGTCGAGAATAAGGTTCAGGCTTCGAGACCTCCTAGCTCCCTTTAATATTAAGTTAAAATTTTCAAACTCGGTCTCATGGTAGGCCTCTATGGTCCAATCATGCCTGCCGAAGGAAATCTTTATATGGTAATTAGGAGGGCCCCTGTAGGGCCCTAAATGTCTATTGCATAGGTAACCGAGAAAGGGCATTTGAAGCGAAATTTTTTCTTTCTTTCCGTACCGCCTTGGTCTGGTGGTAGGACACCTGACTGGCAAGTCGAGGTTGGAGGGAGGGGACGGGGGTTCGAAACCCAGCTGGGGACACTTTTTCAAAAAAATTTCTTTTTTTTCTTTCTTTAGTTTTTTTTACATTATATTATTTTTTAAATGTGTTTTTCGATATTCCAGAGGGTCATGCATGTAGGAAATTTCTTTTCAATTAGGAAAATCGGAAAAACTGGAAAAATCTAGGAAAATCGGTTCATTTGTTATTTTTCGACTCCTTTTGCAACATTTTAGGCAGTTTATCATGCAAAAGGAGTTCTGTGTATAAAATCGAGCATCTTTCTTTGATAAAGAACACTTTTTGGAATAATAATAAAAAAAATTTTTAAAAAAGTCGAAATGTGGAGAATAAGGTTCAGGCTTCGAGACCTCCTAGCTCCCTTTAATATTGAGTTATAATTTTCAAACTCGGTCCCAAGATAGGCCTCTATGGTCCAATCATGCCTGTTGAAGGAGATTTTTATATGTTAATTAGGAGGGTCCCAGTGGGGCCCTAAATGTCTATTGCATAGGCAACCGAGTAAAGGCTTTTGAAGCGAAATTGTTTCTTTTTTTCCGTACCGCCTTGGTCTGGTGGTAGGACACCTGACTGGCAAGTCGAGGTTGGAGGGAGGGGACGGGGGTTCGAATCCCAGCTTCGACCACTTTTTCAAAAAAATTTCTTTTTTTTCTTTCTTTAGTTTTTTTTACATTATATTATTTTTTAAATGTGTTTTTCGATATTCAAGAGGGTCATGCATGTAGGAAATGTTTTTTTAATTAGAAAAATGGGGAAAAACTGGAAAAATCTAGGAAAATCAGTTTATTTGTTATTTTTTGACTCCTTTTGAACATTTTGGATAGTTTATCATGCGTGAAGTGTTCTGTGTATAAAATCGAGCAACTTTCTTTGTTAAAGAACACTTTTTGAAATAATAAAAAAAAAATTTAAAAAAAGACGAAATGTCGAGAATAAGGTTCAGGCTTCGAGACCTCCTAGCTCCCTTTAATATTAAGTTATAATTTTCAAACTCGGTCCCAAGGTAGGCCTCTATGGTCCAATAATGCCTGTTGAAGGAAATTTTTATATGTTAATTAGGAGCGTCCCAGTGGGGCCCTAAATGTCTATTGCATATGCAACCGAATAAGGGCTTTTGAAGCGAAATTTTTTCTTTCTTTCCGTACCACCTTGGTCTGTTGGTAGGACACCTGACTGGCAGGTCCAGACTGGAGGGAGGGGTCAGGGGTTCGAAACCCAGCTGGAGACACTGTTTCAAAAAAATTTCTTTTTTTTCTTTTTTTAGTTTTTTTTACATTATATTATTTATTAAATGTGTTTTTCGATATTCTAGAGGGTCATGCATGTAGGAAATTTTTTTTTAATTAGGAAAATGGGAAAAACTGGAAAAATCTAGGAAAATCAGTTTATTTGTTATTTTTCGACTCCTTTTGCAACATTTTAGGTAGTCTATCATGCATAAGGTGTTCTGTGTATAAAATCGAGCAACTTTCTTTGTTAAAGAACACTTTTTGAAATAATAATAAAAAAAATTTAAAAAAAGACAAAATGTCGAGAATAAGGTTCAGGCTTTGAGACCTCCTAGCTCCCTTTAATATTAAGTTATAATTTTCAAACTCGGTCCCAAGGTAGGCCTCTATGGTCCAATCATGCCTGTATAAGGAAATTTTTATATGTTAATTAGGAGGGCCCAAGTGGGGCCCTGAAGGTCTATTGCATAGGCAACCGAGTAAGGGCTTTTGAAGCGAAATTGTTTCTTTCTTTCCGTACATCCTTGGTCTGGTGGTAGGACACCTGACTAGCAAGTCGAGACAGGAGGGAGGGGTCAGGGGTTCGAAACCCAGCTGGGGACACTTTTTCAAAAAAATTTCTTTTTTTTTTTCTTTAGTTTTTTTTACATTATATTATATTTTAAATGTGTTTTTCGATATTCTAGAGGGTCATGCATGTAGGAAATTATTTTTTTAATTAGGAAAAACTGGAAAAATCTAGGAAAATCAGTTTATTTGTTATTTTTCGACTCCTTTTGCAACATTTTGGATAGTTTATCATAAGTAAGGTGTTCTGTGTATAAAATCGAGCAACTTTCTTTGTTAAAGAACACTTTTTGAAATAATGAAAAAAAAATTTAAAAAAAGACGAAATGTCGAGAATAAGGTTCAAGCTTCGAGACCTCCTAGCTCCCTTTAATATTAAGTTAAAATTTTCAAACTCGGTCTCATGGTAGGCCTCTATGGTCCAATCATGCCTGCCGAAGGAAAATTTTATATGTTAATTAGGAGAGCCCCTGTGGGGCCCTAAATGTCTATTGCATAGGTAACCGACAAAGGGCTTTTGAAGCGAAATTGTTTCTTTCTTTCCGTGCCGCCTTGGTCTGGTGGTAGGACACCTGACTGGCAGGTCCAGACTGGAGGGAGGGGTCAGGGGTTCGAAACCCAGCTGGGGACACTTTTTCAAAAAAATTTCTTTTTTTTTCTTTAGTTTTTTTTACATTATATTATTTTTTAAATGTGTTTTTCGATATTCTAGAGGGTCATGCATGTAGGAAATTTTTTTTTTAATTAGGAAAATGGGAAAAACTGGAAAAATCTAGGAAAATCAGTTTATTTGTTATTTTTCTACTCCTTTTGCAACATTTTCGATAGTTTATCATGCGTGAAGTGTTCTGTGTATAAAATCGAGCAACTTTCTTTGTTAAAGAACACTTTTTGAAATAATAAAAAAAAAATTTAAAAAAAGACGAAATGTCGAGAATAAGGTTCAGGCTTTGAGACCTCCTAGCTTCCTTTAATATTAAGTTAAAATTTTCAAACTCGGTCTCATGGTAGGCCTCTATGATCCAATCATGCCTGCCGAAGGAAATTTTTATATGTAAATTAGTAGGGACCCTGTGGGGCCCTAAATGTCTATTGCATAGGTAACCGAGAAAGGGCTTTTGAAGCGAAATTGTTTCTTTCTTTCCGTACCGCCTTGGTGTGGTGGTAGGACACCTGACTGGCAAGTCGAGGTTGGAGGGAGGGGACGGGGGTTCGAAACCCAGCTGGGGACACTTTTTCAAAAAAATTTCTTTTTTTTCTTTCCTTAGTTTTTTTTACATTATATTATTTTTTAAATGTGTTTTTCGATATTCCAGAGGGTCATGCATGTTGGAAATTTCTTTTTAATTAAGAAAATCGGAAAAACTGGAAAAATCTAGGAAAATCGGTTCATTTGTTATTTTTCGACTCCTTTTGCAACATTTTAGGCAGTTTATCATGCATAAGGTGTTCTGTGTATAAAATCGAGCAACTTTCTTTGTTAAAGAACACTTTTTGAAATAATAAAAAAAATTTTTAAAAAAGACGAAATGTCGAGAATAAGGTTCAGGCTTCAAGACCTCCTAGCTCCCTTTAATATTAAGTTAAAATTTTCAAACTCGGTCTCATGGTAGGCCTCTATTGTCCAATCATGCCTGATAAAGGAAATTTTTATATGTTAATTAGGAGGGCCCCAATGGGGCCCTAAAGGTCTATTGCATATTCAACCGAGTAAAAGCTTTTGAAGCGAAATTGTTTCTTTCTTTCCGTACCACCTTGGTCTGGTGGTAGGACACCCGACTGGCAAGTCGAGACTGGAGGGAGGGGTCAGTTGTTCGAAACCCAGCTGGGGACACTTTTTCAAAAAAATTTCTTTTTTTTCCTTTAGTTTTTTTTACATTATATTATTTTTTAAATGTGTTTTTCGATATTCTAGAGGGTCATGCATGTAGGAAATTTTTTTTTTTAATTAGGAAATTGGGAAAACCTGGAAAAATCTAGGAAAATCAGTTTATTTGTTATTTTTCGACTCCTTTTGCAACATTTTGGATAGTTTATCATGCGTAAGGTGTTCTGTGTCATAAAATCGAGCAATTTTCTTTGTTAAAGAACACTTTTTGAAATAATAAAAAAAAAAATTTAAAAAAAGACGAAATGTCGAGAATAAGGTTCAAGCTTCGAGACCTCCTAGCTCCCTTTAATATTAAGTTAAAATTTTCAAACTCGGTCTCATGGTAGGCCTCTATTGTCCAATCATGCCTGCCGAAGAAAATTTTTATATGTTAATTAGGAGGGCCCCAGTGGGGCCCTGAAGGTCTATTGCATAGGCAACCGAGTAAGGGCTTTTGAAGCGAAATTGTTTCTTTCTTTCCGTACCACCTTGGTCTGGTGGTAGGACACCTGACTGGCAAGTCGAGACTGGAGGGAGGGGTCAGGGGTTCAAAACCCAGCTGGGGACACTTTTTCAAAAAAATTTCTTTTTTTTCTTTCTTTAGTTTTTTTTACATTATATTATTTTTTAAATGTGTTTTTCGATATTCTAGAGAGTCATGCATGTGGGAAATTGTTTTTAATTTGGAAAATGGGAAAAACTGGAAAAATCTAGGAAAATCAGTTTATTTGTTATTTTTCGACTCCTTTTGCGACATTTTGGATAGTTTATCATGCGTAAGGTGTTCTGTGTATAAAATCGAGCAACTTTCTTTGTTAAAGAACACTTTTTGAAATAATAAAAAAAAATTTAAAAAAAGACGAAATGTCGAGAATAAGGTTCAGGCTTCGAGACCTCCTAGCTCCCTTTAATATTAAGTTAAAATTTTCAAACTCGGTCTGATGGTAGGCCTCTATGGTCCAATCATGCCTGCCGAAGGAAATTTTTATATGTTAAATAGGAGGGCCCCTGTGGGGCCCTAAATGTCTATTGCATAGGTAACCGAGAAAGGGCTTTTGAAGCGAAATTGTTTCTTTCTTTCCGTACCGCCTTGGTCTGGTGGTAGGACACCTGACTGGCAAGTTGAGGTTGGAGGGAGGGGACGGGGGTTCGAATCCCAGCTTTGACCACTTTTTCAAAAAAATTTCTTTTTTTTCTTTCTTTAGTTTTTTTTACATTATATTATTTTTTAAATGTGTTTTTCGATATTCTAGAGAGTCATGCATGTGGGAAATTTTTTTAATTAGAAAAATGGGAAAAACTGGAAAAATCTAGGAAAATCAGTTTATTTGTTATTTTTGACTCCTTTTGCGACATTTTGGATAGTTTATCATGCGTAAGGTGTTCTGTGTATAAAATCGAGCAACTTTCTTTGTTAAAGAACACTTTTTGAAATAATAAAAAAAAATTTAAAAAAAGACGAAATGTCGAGAATAAGGTTCAGGCTTCGAGACCTCCTAGCTCCCTTTAATATTAAGTTAAAATTTTCAAATTCGGTCTGATGGTAGGCCTCTATGGTCCAATCATGCCTGCCGAAGGAAATTTTTATATGTTAATTAGGAAAGCCCCAGTGGGGCCCTAAAGGTCTATTGCATAGGCAACCAAGTAAGGGCTTTTGAAGCGAAATTGTTTCTTTCTTTCCGTACCACCTTGGTCTGGTGGTAGGACACCTGACTCGCAAGTCGAGACTGGAGGGAGGGGTCAGGGGTTCAAAACCCAGCTGGGGACACTTTTTCAAAAAAATTTCTTTTTTTTCTTTCTTTAGTTTTTTTTACATTATATTATTTTTTAAATGTGTTTTTCGATATTCTAGAGAGTCATGCATGTGGGAAATTTTTTTTTCATTAGGAAAATGGGAAAAACTGGAAAAATCCAGGAAAATCAGTTTAATTGTTATTTTTCGACTCCTTTTGCGACATTTTGGATAGTTTATCATGCGTAAGGTGTTCTGTGTATAAAATCGAGCAACTTTCTTTGTTAAAGAACACTTTTTGAAATAATAAAAAAATTTTTTTAAAAAAGACGAAATGTCGAGAATAAGGTTCAGGCTTCGAGACCTCCTAGCTCCCTTTAATATTAAGTAAAAATTTTCAAACTCGGTCTCATGGTAGGCCTCTATGGTCCAATCATGCCTGGCGAAGGAAATTTTTATATGTTATTTAGAAGGGCCCCTGTGGGGCCCTAAATGTCTATTGCATAGGTCACCAAGAAAGGGCTTTTGAAGCGAAATTGTTTCTTTCTTTTCGTACCACCTTGGTCTGGTGGTAGGACACCTGACTGGCAAGTCTAGACAGGAGGGAGAGGTCAGGGGTTCGAAACCCAGCTGGGGACACTTTTTCAAAAAAATTTCTTTTTTTTTCTTTAGTTTTTTTTACATTATATTATTTTTTAAATGTGTTTTTCGATATTCTAGAGGGTCATGCATGTAGGAAATTTTTTTTTTAATTAGGAAAATGGGAAAAACTGGAAAAATCTAGGAAAATCAGTTTATGTATTACTTTTCGACTCCTTTTGCAACATTTTGGATAGTTTATCATGCGTAAGGTGTTCTGTGTATAAAATCGAGCAATTTTCTTTGTTAAAGAACACTTTTTGAAATAATAAAAAAAAAAAATTTAAAAAAAGACGAAATGTCGAGAATAAGGTTCAAGCTTCGAGACCTCCTAGCTCCCTTTAATATTAAGTTAAAATTTCAAACTCGGTCTAATGGTAGGCCTCTATGGTCCAATCATGCCTGCCGAAGGAAATTTTTATATGTTTATTAGGAGGGCCCCTGTGGGGCCCTAAATGTCTATTGCATAGGTAACCGAGAAAGGGCTTTTGAAGCGAAATTGTTTCTTTCTTTCCGTACCGCCTTGGTCTGGTGGTAGGACACCTGACTGGCAAGTTGAGGTTGGAGGGAGGGGACGGGGGTTCGAATCCCAGCTTTGACCACTTTTTCAAAAAAATTTCTTTTTTTTCTTTCTTTAGTTTTTTTTAGATTATATTATTTTTTAAATGTGTTTTTCGATATTCTAGAGAGTCATGCATGTGGGAAATTGTTTTTAATTTGGAAAATGGGAAAAACTGGAAAAATCTAGGAAAATCAGTTTATTTGTTATTTTTCGACTCCTTTTGCAACATTTTGGATAGTTTATCATGCGTAAGGTGTTCTGTGTATAAAATCGAGCAATTTTCTTTGTTAAAGAACACTTTTTGAAATAATAAAAAAAAAAATTTAAAAAAAGACGAAATGTCGAGAATAAGGTTCAAGCTTCGAGACCTTCTAGCTCCCTTTAATATTAAGTTAAAATTTTCAAACTCGGTCTCATGGTAGGCCTCTATGGTCCAATCATGCCTGCCGAAGGAAATTTTTATATGTTGATTAGGAGGGTCCCTGTGGGGCCCTAAATGTCTATTGCATAGGTAACCGAGAAAGGGCTTTTGAAGCGAAATTGTTTCTTTCTTTCCGTACCGCCTTGGTCTGGTGGTAGGACACCTGACTGGCAAGTTGAGGTTGGAGGGAGGGGACGGGGGTTCGAATCCCAGCTTTGACCACTTTTTCAAAAAAATTTCTTTTTTTTCTTTCTTTAGTTTTTTTTACATTATATTATTTTTTAAATGTGTTTTTCGATATTCTAGAGAGTCATGCATGTGGGAAATTTTTTTAATTAGGAAAATGGGAAAAACTGGAAAAATCTAGGAAAATCAGTTTATTTGTTATTTTTCGACTCCTTTTGCGACATTTTGGATAGTTTATCATGCGTAAGGTGTTCTGTGTATAAAATCGAGCAACTTTCTTTGTTAAAGAACACTTTTTGAAATAATAAAAAAAAATTTAAAAAAAGACGAAATGTCGAGAATAAGGTTCAGGCTTCGAGACCTCCTAGCTCCCTTTAATATTAAGTTAAAATTTTCAAACTCGGTCTGATGGTAGGCCTCTATGGTCCAATCATGCCTGCCGAAGGAAATTTTTATATGTTAATTAGGAAAGCCCCAGTGGGGCCCTAAAGGTCTATTGCATAGGCAACCAAGTAAGGGCTTTTGAAGCGAAATTGTTTCTTTCTTTCCGTACCACCTTGGTCTGGTGGTAGGACACCTGACTCGCAAGTCGAGACTGGAGGGAGGGGTCAGGGGTTCAAAACCCAGCTGGGGACACTTTTTCAAAAAAATTTCTTTTTTTTCTTTCTTTAGTTTTTTTTTACATTATATTATTTTTTAAATGTGTTTTTCGATATTCTAGAGAGTCATGCATGTGGGAAATTTTTTTTTCATTAGGAAAATGGGAAAAACTGGAAAAATCCAGGAAAATCAGTTTAATTGTTTTTTTTCGACTCCTTTTGCGACATTTTGGATAGTTTATCATGCGTAAGGTGTTCTGTGTATAAAATCGAGCAACTTTCTTTGTTAAAGAACACTTTTTGAAATAATAAAAAATTTTTTTTAAAAAGACGAAATGTCGAGAATAAGGTTCAGGCTTCGAGACCTCCTAGCTCCCTTTAATATTAAGTAAAAATTTTCAAACTCGGTCTCATGGTAGGCCTCTATGGTCCAATCATGCCTGGCGAAGGAAATTTTTATATGTTAATTAGAAGGGCCCCTGTGGGGCCCTAAATGTCTATTGCATAGGTCACCAAGAAAGGGCTTTTGAAACGAAATTGTTTCTTTCTTTTCGTACCACCTTGGTCTGGTGGTAGGACACCTGACTGGCAAGTCTAGACAGGAGAGAGGGGTCAGGGATTCAAAACCCAGCTGAGGACACTTTTTCAAAAAAATTTCTTTTTTTTTTCTTTAGTTTTTTTTACATTATATTATTTTTTAAATGTGTTTTTCGATATTCTAGAGGGTCATGCATGTAGGAAATTTTTTTTTTAATTAGGAAAATGGGAAAAACTGGAAAAATCTAGGAAAATCAGTTTATTTGTTACTTTTCGACTCCTTTTGCAACATTTTAGGTAGTTTATCATGCATAAGGTGTTCTGTGTATAAAATCGAGCATCTTTCTTTGATAAAGAACACTTTTTGGAATAATAATAAAAAATTTTTTTAAAGAAGTCGAAATGTTGAGAATAAGGTTCAGGCTTCGAGACCTCCTAGCTCCCTTTAATATTAAGTAATAATTTTCAAACTCGGTCCCAAGGTAGGCCTCTATGGTCCAATAATGCCTGTTGAAGGAAATTTTTATATGTTAATTAGGAAGGCCCCAGTGGGGACCTAAAGGTCTATTGCATAGGCAACCGAGTACGAGATTTTGAAGCGAAATTGTTTCTTTCTTTCCGTTCTGCCTTGGTCTGGTGGTAGGACACCTGTCTGGCAAGTCAAGGCTGGAGGGAGGGGTTGGGGGTTCAAATCCCAGCTGCGGACACTTTTTCAAAAAATTTCTTTTTTTCTTTCTTTTGTTTGTTTTACATTATATTATTTTTCAGATTAGTTTTTCGATATTCTGGAGGATCTTGCATGTTGGAGATTTTTTTTAATTAGGAAAATAGGAAAAAACTGGAAAATTCTTGGAAAATCAGTTTATCTGCCATTTTTCGACTCCTTTCGCAACTTTTTAGGTTGTCTATCATGCATAAGGTGTTCTGTGTATAAAATCGAGCATCTTTCTTTGTTAAAGAGCTTTTTTTTTAATAATAATAAATTTTTTTTAAAAAAAGTCGAAATGACGAGAATAAGGCTCAGGTTTCGAGACCTCCTAGCTCCCTTTAATATTAAGTTATAATTTTCAAACTCGGTCCCAAGGTAGGCCTCTATAGTCCAATCATGCCTGCCGTAGGAAATTTTTATATGTTTATTAGGAGGGCCCCAGTGGGGCCCTAAAGGTCTATTGCAGCGGTAACCGAGAAAGGGCTTTTGAAGCAAAATTGTTTCTTTCTTTCCGTTCTGCCTTCGTCTGGTGGTAGGACACCTGTCTGGCAAGTCAAGGCTGGAGGGAGGGGTCGGGGGCTCAAATCCCAGCTGCGGACACTTTTTCAAAAAATTTCTTTTTTTCTTTCTTTTGTTTATTTTACATTATATTATTTTTAAGATTAGTTTTTCGATATTCTGGAGGTTCTTGCATGTTGGAGATTTTTTTTTAATTAGGAAAATGGGGAAAAACTGGAAAAATCTAGGAAAATCTGTTTATTTGTTATTTTTCGACTCCTTTTGCAACATTTTCGGTAGTCTATCATGCATAAGTTGTTCTTTGTATAAAATCGAGCATCTTTCTTTGTAAAAGAACACTTTTTGGAATAATAATAAATAAAATTAAAAAAAAGTCGAAATGTCGAGAATAAGGTACAGGCTTCGAGAGCTCCTAGCTACCTTTATTATTAAGTCATAATTTTCAAACTCGGTCCCAAGGTAGGCCTCTATGGTCCAATCATGCCTGCCGAAGGAAATTTTTATATGGTAATTAGGAGGACCCAGAGGGGCCCTAAAGGTCTATTGCATAGGTTACCGAGAAAGGGCTTTAGAAGCAAAATTGTTTCTTTCTTTCCGTACCGCCTTGGTCTGGTGGTAGGATACCTGTCTGGCAAGTCAAGACTGGAGGGCGGGGTCGGGGGTTCAAATCCCAGCTGGGGACACCTTTTCAAAAAATTTCTTTTTTTCTTTCTTTTGTTTATTTTACATTATATTAATTTTTAGATTAGTTTTTCGATATTCTGGAGGGTCTTGCATGTTGGAGATTTTTTTTTAATTAGGAAAATAGGAAAAAACTGGAAAATTCTTGGAAAATCAGTTTATTTGCCATTTTTCGACTCCTTTCGCAACTTTTTAGGTTGTCTATCATGCATAAGGTGTTCTGTGTATAAAATCGAGCATCTTTCTTTGTTAAAGAGCTTTTTTTTTAATAATAATAAATTTTTTTTTAAAAAAGTCGAAATGTCGAGAGTAAGGCTAAGGCTTCGAGACCTCCTAGCTCCCTTTAATATTAAGTTTTAATTTTCAAACTCGGTACCTAGGTAGGCCTCTATAGTCCAATCATGCCTGCCGAAGGAAATTTTTATTGCATAGGTAACCGAGAAAGGGCTTTTGAAGCAAAATTGTTTCTTTTTTTCCGTACCGCCTTGGTCTGGTGGTAGGACACCTGACTAGCAAGTATAGGCAGGGGTCGGGGGTTCGAATCCCAGCTGCGGACACTTTTTCAAAAAAATTTTTTTTTTTTCATTCTTTTATTTATTTTACATTATATTATTTTTTAGAAGTGTATTTCGATATTCCGGAGGGTCTTGCATGGTGGAGATTTTTTTTTTAATTAGGAAAATGGGAAAAACTGGAAAAATCTAGGAAAATCTGTTTATTTGTTATTTTTCGACTCCTTTTGCAACATTTTAGGTAGTCTATCATGCATAAGTTGTTCTTTGTATAAAATCGAGCATCTTTCTTTGTAAAAGAACACTTTTTGGAATAATAATAAATAAAATTAAAAAAAAGTCGAAATGTCGAGAATAAGGTACAGGCTTCGAGAGCTCCTAGCTACCTTTATTATTAAGTCATAATTTTCAAACTCGGTCCCAAGGTAGGCCTCTATGGTCCAATCATGCCTGCCGAAGGAAATTTTTATATGTTAATTAGGAGGGCCCCAGTGGGGCCCTAAAGGTCTATTGCAAAGGTTACCGAGAAAGGGCTTTTGAAGCAAAATTGTTTCTTTCTTTCCGTACCGCCTTGGTCTGGTGGTAAGACACCTGACTGGCAAGTGGAGGCAGGGGTCGGGGGTTCGACTCCCAGCTGAGGACACTTTTTCAAAAAAATTTCTTTTTTTTCTTTCTTTTGTTTATTTTACATTATATTATTTTTTAGAAGTGTTTTTCGATATTCCGGAGGGTCTTGCATGGTGGAGATTTTTTTTTTAATTAGGAAAATGGGAAAAACTGGAGAAATATAGGAAAATCTGTTTATTTGTTATTTTTCGACTCCTTTTGCAACATTTTAGGTAGTCTATCATGCATAAGTTGTTCTTTGTATAAAATCGAGCATCTTTCTTTGTTAAAGAACACTTTTTGGAATTATAATAAAAAAATTTTAAAAAAAGTCGAAATGTTGAGAATAAGGTACAGGCTTCGAGATCTCCTAGCTACCTTTATTATTAAGTTATAATTTTCAAACTCGGTCCCAAGGTAGGCCTCTATTGTCCAATCATGCCTGCCGAAGGAAATTTTTATATGTTAATTAGGAGGGCCCCAGTGGGGCCCTAAAGGTCTATTGCATAGGTAAACGAGAAAGGGCCTTTGAAGCGAAATTGTTTCCTTCTTTCCGTACCGCCTTGGTCTGGTGGTAGGACACCTGTCTGGCAAGTCAAGGCTGGAGGGAGGGGTTGGGGGATCAAATCCCAGCTGCGGACACTTTTTCAAAAAATTTCTTTTTTTCTTTCTTTTGTTTATTTTACATTATATTATTTTTTAGATTAGTTTTTCGATATTCTGGAGGGTCTTGCATGTTGGATATTTTTTTTTTATTAGGAAAACAGGAAAAAACTGGAAAATTCTAGGAAAATCAGTTTATTTGCCATTTTACGACTCCTTTCGCAACTTTTTAGGTTGTCTATCATGCATAAGGTCTTCTGTGTTTAAAATCGAGCATCTTTCTTTGTTAAAGAGCTTCTTTTAGAATAATAATAAGTTTTTTTTTAAAAAAGTCGAAATGTCGAGAGTAAGGCTCAGGCTTCGAGACCTCCTAGCTCCCTTTAATATTAAGTTATAATTTTCAAACTCGGTACCAAGGTAGGCCTCTATAGTCCAATCATGCCTGCCGTAGGAAATTTTTATATGTTTATTAGGAGGGCCCCAGTGGGGCCCTAAAGGTCTATTGCAGCGGTAACCGAGAAAGGGCTTTTGAAGCAAAATTGTTTCTTTCTTTCCGTTCTGCCTTCGTCTGGTGGTAGGACACCTGTCTGGCAAGTCAAGGCTGGAGGGAGGGGTCGGGGGCTCAAATCCCAGCTGCGGACACTTTTTCAAAAAATTTCTTTTTTTCTTTCTTTTGTTTATTTTACATTATATTATTTTTAAGATTAGTTTTTCGATATTCTGGAGGGTCTTGCATGTTGGAGATTTTTTTTTAATTAGGAAAATGGGGAAAAACTGGAAAAATCTAGGAAAATCTGTTTATTTGTTATTTTTCGACTCCTTTTGCAACATTTTCGGAAGTCTATCATGCATAAGTTGTTCTTTGTATAAAATCGAGCATCTTTCTTTGTAAAAGAACACTTTTTGGAATAATAATAAATAAAATTAAAAAAAAGTCGAAATGTCGAGAATAAGGTACAGGCTTCGAGAGCTCCTAGCTACCTTTATTATTAAGTCATAATTTTCAAACTCGGTCCCAAGGTAGGCCTCTATGGTCCAATCATGCCTGCCGAAGGAAATTTTTATATGGTAATTAGGAGGACCCAGTGGGGCCCTAAAGTTCTATTGCATAGGTAACCGAGAAAGGGCTTTAGAAGCAAAATTGTTTCTTTCTTTCCGTACCGCCTTGGTCTGGTGGTAGGATACCTGTCTGGCAAATCAAGACTGGAGGGCGGGGTCGGGGGTTCAAATCCCAGCTGGGGAGACTTTTTCAAAAAATTTCTTTTTTTCTTTCTTTTGTTTATTTTACATTATATTAATTTTTAGATTAGTTTTTCGATATTCTGGAGGGTCTTGCATGTTGGAGATTTTTTTTTAATTAGGAAAATAGGAAAAAACTGAAAAATTCTTGGAAAATCAGTTTATTTGCCATTTTTCGACTCCTTTCGCAACTTTTTAGGTTGTCTATCATGCATAAGGTGTTCTTTGTATAAAATCGAGCATCTTTCTTTGTTAAAGAGCTTTTTTTTTAATAATAATAAATTTTTTTTAAAAAAAGTCGAAATTTCGAGAGTAAGGCTCAGGCTTCGAGACCTCCTAGCTCCCTTTAATATTAAGTTTTAATTATCAAACTCGGTACCTAGGTAGGCCTCTATAGTCCAATCATCCCTGCCGAAGGAAATTTTTATTGCATAGGTAACCGAGAAAGGGCTTTTGAAGCAAAATTGTTTCTTTTTTTCCGTACCGCCTTGGTCTGGTGGTAGGACACCTGACTAGCAAGTATAGGCAGGGGTCGGGGGTTCGAATCCCAGCTGCGGACACTTTTTCAAAAAAATTTCTTTTTTTTCTTTCTTTTGTTTATTTTACATTATATTATTTTTTAGAAGTGTTTTTCGATATTCCGGAGGGTCTTGCATGGTGGAGATTTTTTTTTTAATTAGGAAAATGGGAAAAACTGGAAAAATATAGGAAAATCTGTTTATTTGTTATTTTTCGATTCCTTTTGCAACATTTTAGGTAGTCTATCATGCATAAGTTGTTCTTTGTATAAAATCGAGCATCTTTCTTTGTTAAAGAACACTTTTTGGAATTATAATAAAAAAATTTTAAAAAAAGTCGAAATGTGGAGAATAAGGTACAGGCTTCGAGATCTCCTAGCTACCTTTATTATTAAGTTATAATTTTCAAACTCGGTCCCAAGGTAGGCCTCTATTGTCCAATCATGCCTGCCGAAGGAAATTTTTATATGTTAATTAGGAGTGCCCCAGTGGGGCCCTAAAGGTCTATTGCATAGGTAAACGAGAAAGGGCCTTTGAAGCGAAATTGTTTCTTTCTTTCCGTACCGCCTTGGTCTGGTGGTAGGACACCTGTCTGGCAAGTCAAGGCTGGAGGGAGGGGTTGGGGGTTCAAATCCCAGCTGCGGACACTTTTTCAAAAAATTTCTTTTTTTCTTTCTTTTGTTTATTTTACATTATATTATTTTTTAGATTAGTTTTTCGATATTCTGGAGGGTCTTGCATGTTGGAGATTTTTTTTTAATTAGGAAAACAGGAAAAAACTGGAAAATTCTAGGAAAATCAGTTTATTTGCCATTTTACGACTCCTTTCGCAACTTTTTAGGTTGTCTATCATGCATAAGGTCTTCTGTGTATAAAATCGAGCATCTTTCTTTGTTAAAGAGCTTTTTTTTGAATAATAATAATTTTTTTTTTTAAAAAGTCGAAATGTCGAGAGTAAGGCTCAGGCTTCGAGACCTCCTAGCTCCCTTTAATATTAAGTTTTAATTTTCAAACTCGGTACCTAGGTAGGCCTCTATAGTCCAATCATGCCTGCTGAAGGAAATTTTTATATGTTTATTAGGAGGGCCCCAGTGGGGCCCTAAAGCTCTATTGCATAGGTAACCGAGAAAGGGCTTTTGAAGCGAAATTGTTTCTTTCTTTCCGTACCGCCCTAGTCTGGTGGTAGGACACCTGAATGGCAAGTGGAGGCAGCAGGCAGGGGTAGGGGGTTCGAATCCCAGCTGCGGACACTTTTTCAAAAAAATTTCTTTTTTTTCTTTCTTTTGTTTATTTTACATTATATTATTTTTTAAAAGTGTTTTCGATATTCTGGAGAGTCTTCAATGTTGGAGATTTTTTTTTAATTAGGAAAATGGGAAAAAACTGGAAAAATCTAGGAAAATCAGTTTATTTGTTATTTTTCGACTCCTTTTGCAACATTTTCGGTAGTCTATCATGCATAAGGTGTTCTTTGTAAAAAATTCGAGCATCTTTCTTTGTTAAAGAACACTTTTTGGAATAATAATAATAAAAAAAAATTTAAAAAAAGTCGAAATGTCGAGAATAAGGTACAGGCTTCGAGACCTCCTAGCTACCTTTAATATTAGGTTATAATTTTCAAACTCGGTCCCAAGGTAGGCCTCTTTGGTCCAATCATGCCTGCCGGAGGAAATTTTGATATGTTAATTAAGAGGGCCCCATTGGGATCCTAAAGGTCTATTGCAGCGGTAACCGAGAAAGGGCTTTTGAAGCAAAATGGTTTCTTTCTTTACGTACCGCCTTGGTCTGGTGGTAGGACACCTGACTAGCAAGTATAGGCAGGGGTCGGGGGTTCGAATCCCAGCTGCGGACACTTTTTCAAAAAAATTTTTTTTTTTTCATTCTTTTCTTTATTTTACATTATATTATTTTTTAGAAGTGTATTTCGATATTCCGGAGGGTCTTGCATGGTGGAGATTTTTTTTTTAATTAGGAAAATGGGAAAAACTGGAAAAATCTAGGAAAATCTGTTTATTTGTTATTTTTCGACTCCTTTTGCAACATTTTAGGTAGTCTATCATGCATAAGTTGTTCTTTGTATAAAATCGAGCATCTTTCTTTGTAAAAGAACACTTTTTGGAATAATAATAAATAAAATTAAAAAAAGTCGAAATGTCGAGAATAAGGTACAGGCTTCGAGAGCTCCTAGCTACCTTTATTATTAAGTCATAATTTTCAAACTCGGTCCCAAGGTAGGCCTCTATGGTCCAATCATGCCTGCCGAAGGAAATTTTTATATGGTAATTAGGAGGACCCAGTGGGGCCCTGAAGGTCTATTGCATAGGTAACCGAGAAAGGGCTTTAGAAGCAAAATTGTTTCTTTCTTTCCGTACCGCTTTGGTCTGGTGGTAGGATACCTGTCTGGCAAGTCAAGACTGGAGGGCGGGGTCGGGGGTTCAAATCCCAGCTGGGGACACTTTTTCAAAAAATTTCTTTTTTTCTTTCTTTTGTTTATTTTACATTATATTAATTTTTAGATTAGTTTTTCGATATTCTGGAGGGTCTTGCATGTTGGAGATTTTTTTTTAATTAGGAAAATAGGAAAAAACTGGAAAATTCTTGGAAAATCAGTTTATTTGCCATTTTTCGACTCCTTTCGCAACTTTTTAGGTTGTCTATCATGCATAAGGTGTTCTGTGTATAAAATCGAGCATCTTTCTTTGTTAAAGAGCTTTTTTTTTAATAATAATAAATTTTTTTTTAAAAAAGTCGAAATGTCGAGATTAAGGCTCAGGCTTCGAGACCTCCTAGCTCCCTTTAATATTAAGTTTTAATTTTCAAACTCGGTACCTAGGTAGGCCTCTATAGTCCAATCATGCCTGCCGAAGGAAATTTTTATTGCATAGGTAACCGAGAAAGGGCTTTTGAAGCAAAATTGTTTCTTTTTTTCCGTACCGCCTTGGTCTGGTGGTAGGACACCTGACTAGCAAGTATAGGCAGGGGTCGGGGGTTCGAATCCCAGCTGCGGACACTTTTTCAAAAAAATTTCTTTTTTTTCTTTCTTTTGTTTATTTTACATTATATTATTTTTTAGAAGTGTATTTCGATATTCCGGAGGGTCTTGCATGGTGGAGATTTTTTTTTTTAATTAGGAAAATGGGAAAAACTGGAAAAATCTAGGAAAATCTGTTTATTTGTTATTTTTCGACTCCTTTTGCAACATTTTAGGTAGTCTATCATGCATAAGTTGTTCTTTGTATAAAATCGAGCATCTTTCTTTGTAAAAGAACACTTTTTGGAATAATAATAAATAAAATTAAAAAAAAGTCGAAATGTCGAGAATAAGGTACAGGCTTCGAGAGCTCCTAGCTACCTTTATTATTAAGTCATAATTTTCAAACTCGGTCCCAAGGTAGGCCTCTATGGTCCAATCATGCCTGCCGAAGGAAATTTTTATATGTTAATTAGGAGGGCCCCAGTGGGGCCCTAAAGGTCTATTGCATAGGTTACCGAGAAAGGGCTTTTGAAGCAAAATTGTTTCTTTCTTTTCGTACCGCCTTGTTCTGGTGGTAAGACACCTGACTGGCAAGTGGAGGCAGGAGGCAGGGGTCGGGGGTTCGACTCCCAGCTGAGGACACTTTTTCAAAAAAATTTCTTTTTTTTCTTTCTTTTGTTTATTTTACATTATATTATTTTTTAGAAGTGTTTTTCGATATTCCGGAGGGTCTTGCATGGTGGAGATTTTTTTTTTAATTAGGAAAATGGGAAAAACTGGAAAAATATAGGAAAATCTGTTTATTTGTTATTTTTCGACTCCTTTTGCAACATTTTAGGTAGTCTATCATGCATAAGTTGTTCTTTGTATAAAATCGAGCATCTTTCTTTGTTAAAGAACACTTTTTGGAATTATAATAAAAAAATTTTAAAAAAAGTCGAAATTTTGAGAATAAGGTACAGGCTTCGAGATCTCCTAGCTACCTTTATTATTAAGTTATAATTTTCAAACTCGGTCCCAAGGTAGGCCTCTATTGTCCAATCATGCCTGCCGAAGGAAATTTTTATATGTTAATTAGGAGGGCCCCAGTGGGGCCCTAAAGGTCTATTGCATAGGTAAACGAGAAAAGGCCTTTGAAGCGAAATTGTTTCTTTCTTTCCGTACCGCCTTGGTCTGGTGGTAGGACACCTGTCTGGCAAGTCAAGGCTGGAGGGAGGGGTCGGGGGATCAAATCCCAGCTGCGGACACTTTTTCAAAAAATTTCTTTTTTTCTTTCTTTTGTTTATTTTACATTATATCATTTTTTAGATTAGTTTTTCGATATTCTGGAGGGTCTTGCATGTTGGAGATTTTTTTTTAATTAGGAAAACAGGAAAAAACTGGAAAATTCTAGGAAAATCAGTTTATTTGCCATTTTACGACTCCTTTCGCAACTTTTTAGGTTGTCTATCATGCATAAGGTCTTCTGTGTATAAAATCGAGCATCTTTCTTTGTTAAAGAGCTTTTTTTTGAATAATAATAATTTTTTTTTTTAAAAAGTCGAAATGTCGAGAGTAAGGCTCAGGCTTCGAGACCTCCTAGCTACCTTTAATATTAGGTTATAATTTTCAAACTCGGTCCCAAGGTAGGCCTCTTTGGTCCAATCATGCCTGCCGAAGGAAATTTTTATATGTTAATTAAGAGGGCCCCATTGGGGCCCTAAAGGTCTATTGCATAGGTAACCGAGAAAGGGCTTTTGAAGCAAAATTGTTTCTTTCTTTCCGTACCGCCTTGGTCTGGTGGTAGGACACCTGGCTGGCAAGTCAAGGCTGGAGGGAGGGATTGGGGGTTCAAATCCCAGCTGCGGACACTTTTTCAAAAAATTTCTTTTTTTCTTTCTTTTGTTTATTTTACATTATATTATATTTCAGATTAGTTTTTCGATATTCTGGAGGATCTTGCATGTTGGAGATTTTTTTTTAAATAGGAAAATAGGAAAAAACTGGAAAACTCTTGGAAAATCAGTTTATTTGCCATTTTTCGACTCCTTTCGCAACTTTTTAGGTTGTCTATCATGCATAAGGTGTTCTGTGTATAAAATCGAGCATCTTTCTTTCTTAAAGATCTTTTTTTTTAATAATAATAAATTTTTTTTTAAAAAAGTCGAAATGTCGAGAATAAGGCTCAGGCTTCGAGACCTCCTAGCTCCCTTTATTATTAAGTTATAATTTTCAAACTCGGTACCAAGGTTGGCCTCTATGGTCCAACCATGCCTGCCGAAGGAAATTTTTATATGTTAAATAGGAGGGCCCCAGTGGGGCCCTAAAGGTCTATTGCATAGGTAAACGAGAAAGGGCCTTTGAAGCGAAATTGTTTCTTTCTTTCCGTACCGCCTTGGTCTGGTGGTAGGACACCTGTCTGGCAAGTCAAGGCTGGAGGGAGGGGTCAAGGGTTCAAATCCCAGCTGTGGGCACTATTTCAAAAAATTTCTTTTTTTCTTTCTTTTGTTTATTTTACATTATATTATTTTTTAAATTAGTTTTTCGATATTTTGGAGGGTCTTGCATGTTGGAGATTTTTTTTTAATTAGGAAAATAGGAAAAAACTGGAAAATTCTAGGAAAATCAGTTTATTTACCATTTTTCGACTCCTTTCGCAACTTTTTAGGTTGTCTATCATGCATAAGGTCTTCTGTGTTTAAAATCGAGCATCTTTCTTTGTTAAAGAGCTTTTTTTAGAATAATAATAAGTTTTTTTTAAAAAAAGTCGAAATGTCGAGAGTAAGGCTCAGGCTTCGAGACCTCCTAGCTCCCTTTAATATTAAGTTATAATTTTCAAACTCGGTACCAAGGTAGGCCTCTATAGTCCAATCATGCCTGCCGTAGGAAATTTTTATATGTTTATTAGGAGGGCCCCAGTGGGGCCCTAAAGATCTATTGCAGCGGTAACCGAGAAAGGGCTTTTGAAGCAAAATTGTTTCTTTCTTTCCGTTCTGCCTTCGTCTGGTGGTAGGATACCTATCTGGCAAGTCAAGACTGGAGGGAGGGGTTGGGGGTTCAAATCCCAGCTGGGGACACTTCTTCAAAAAATTTCTTTTTTTCTTTCTTTTGTTTATTTTACATATATTATTTTTTACATTAGTTTTTCGATATTCTGGAGGGTCTTGCATGTTGGAGATTTTTTTTTAATTAGGAAAATAGGAAAAAACTGGAAAATTCTTGGAAAATCAGTTTATTTGCCATTTTTCGACTCCTTTCGCAACTTTTTAGGTTGTCTATCATGCAAAAGGTGTTCTGTGAATAAAATTGAGCATCTTTCTTTGTTAAAGAGCTTTTTTTTTAATAATAATAAATTTTTTTTTTAAAAAGTCGAAATGTCGAGAGTAAGGCTCAGGCTTCGAGACCTCCTAGCTCCCTTTAATATTAAGTTATAATTTTCAAACTCAATACCAAAGTAGGCCTCTATGGTATAATCATGCTTGCTGTAGGAAATTTTTATATGTTAATTAGGAGGGCCCCAGTGGGGCCCTAAACGTCTATTGCATAGGTAACCGTGAAAGGGCTTTTGAAGCAAAATTGTTTCTTTCTTTCCGTACCGCCTTCGTCTGGTGGTAGGACACCTGACTGGCAAGTAGAGGCAGGGGTAGGGGGTTCGAATCCCAGCTGCGGACACTTTTTCGAAAAAATTTCTTTTTTTTCTTTCTTTTGTTTATTTTATATTATATTATTTTTTAGATGTGTTTTTCGATATTCCGGAGGGTCTTGCATGGTGGAGATTTTTTATTTTATTAGGAAAATGGGAAAAACTGGAAAAATCTAGGAAAATCTGTTTATTTGTTATTTTTCGACTCCTTTTGCAACATTTTAGGTAGTCTATCATGCATAAGTTGTTCTTTGTATAAAATCGAGCATCTTTCTTTGTTAAAGAACACTTTTTGGAATAATAATAAAAAAATTTTTAAAAAAGTCGAAATTTCGAGAATAAGGTACAGGCTTCGAGACCTCCTAGCTACCTTTATTATTAAGTTATAAATTTCAAACTTGGTCCCAAGGTAGGCCTCTATGGTCCAATCATGCCTGCCGAAGGAAATTTTTATATGTTATTTAGAAGGGCCCCCGTGGGGCCCTAAAAGTCTATTGCATAGGTAACCGAGAAAGGGCTTTTGAAGCAAAATTGTTTCTTTTTTTCCGTACCGCCTTGGTCTGGTGGTAGGACACCTGACTGGCAAGTGGAGGCAGGAGGCTGGGGTCGGGGGTTCGAATCCCAGCTGAGAACACTTTTTCAAAAAAATTTCCTTTTTTTCTTTCTGTTGTTTATTTTACATTATATTAGTTTTTCGATATTCTGGAGGGTCTTGCATGTTGGAGATTTTTTTTAATTAGGAAAATAGGAAAATAGGAAAAAACTGGAAAATTCTTGGAAAATCAGTTTATTTGAGATTTTTCGACTCCTTTCGCAACTTTTTAGGTTGTCTATCATGCATAAGGTGTTCTGTGTATAAAATCGAGCATCTTTCTTTGTTAAAGAGCTTTTTTTTTAATAATAATAATTTTTTTTTTAAAAAGTCGAAATGTCGAGAATAAGGCTCAGGCTTCGAGACCTCCTAGCTCCCTTTAATATTAAGTTATAATTTTCAAACTCAGTACCAAGGTAGGCCTCTATGGTCCAATCATGCCTGCCGAAGGAAATTTTTATATGTTAATTAGGAGGGCCCCAGTGGGGCCCTAAAGGTCTATTGCATAGGTAAACGAGAAAGGGCCTTTGAAGCGAAATTGTTTTTTTCTTTCCGTACCGCCTTGGTCTGGTGGTAGGACACCTGTCTGGCAAGTCAAGGCTGGAGGGAGGGGTCAAGGGTTCAAATCCCAGCTGTAGGCACTATTTCAAAAAATTTCTTTTTTTCTTTCTTTTGTTTATTTTACATTATATTATTTTTTAGATTAGTTTTTCGATATTCTGGAGGGTCTTGCATGTTGGAGATTTTTTTTTAATTAGGAAAATAGGAAAAAACTGGAAAATTCTAGGAAAATCAGTTTATTTGCCATTTTACGACTCCTTTCGCAACTTTTTAGGTTGTCTATCATGCATAAGGTCTTCTGTGTTTAAAATCGAGCATCTTTCTTTGTTAAAGAGCTGTTTTTAGAATAATAATAAGTTTTTTTTTAAAAAAGTCGAAATGTCGAGAGTAAGGCTCAGTCTTCGAGACCTCCTAGCTCCCTTTAATATTAAGGTATAATTTTCAAACTCGGTACCAAAGTAGGCCTCTATAGTACAATCATGCCTGCCGTAGGAAATTTTTATATGTTTATTAGGAGGGCCCCAGTGGGGCCCTAAAGGTCTATTGCAGCGGTAACCGAGATAGGGCTTTTGAAGCGAAATTGTTTTTTTCTTTCCGTACCGCCTTGGTCTGGTGGTAGGACACCTGTCTGGCAAGTCAAGGCTGGAGGGAGGGGTCGGGGGTTCAAATCCCAGCTGCGGACACTTTTTCAAAAAATTTCTTTTTTTCTTTCTTTTGTTTATTTTACATTATATTATTTTTAAGATTAGTTTTTCGATATTCTGGAGGGTCTTGCATGTTGGAGATTTTTTTTTAATTAGGAAAATGGGAAAAAACTGGAAAAATCTAGGAAAATCTGTTTATTTGTTATTTTTCGACTCCTTTTGCAACATTTTCGGTAGTCTATCATGCATAAGTTGTTCTTTGTATAAAATCGAGCATCTTTCTTTGTAAAAGAACACTTTTTGGAATAATAATAAATAAAATTAAAAAAAAGTCGAAATGTCGAGAATAAGGTACAGGCTTCGAGAGCTCCTAGCTACCTTTATTATTAAGTCATAATTTTCAAACTTGGTCCCAAGGTAGGCCTCTATGGTCCTATCATGCCTGCCGAAGGAAATTTTTATATGTTATTTAGAAGGGCCCCCGTGGGGCCCTATAGGTCTATTGCATGGGTAAACGAGAAAGGGCCTTTGAAGCGAAATTGTTTCTTTCTTTCCGTACCGCCTTGGTCTGGTGGTAGGACACCTGTCTGGCAAGTCAAGGCTGGAGGGAGGGGTTGGGGGTTCAAATCCCAGCTGCGGACACTTTTTCAAAAAATTTCTTTTTTTCTTTCTTTTGTTTATTTTACATTATATTAGTTTTTCGATATTCTGGAGGGTCTTGCATGTTGGAGATTTTTTTTAATTAGGAAAATAGGAAAATAGGAAAAAACTGGAAAATTCTTGGAAAATCAGTTTATTTGAGATTTTTCGACTCCTTTCGCAACTTTTTAGGTTGTCTATCATGCATAAGGTGTTCTGTGTATAAAATCGAGCATCTTTCTTTGTTAAAGAGCTTTTTTTTTAATAATAATAATTTTTTTTTTAAAAAGTCGAAATGTCGAGAATAAGGCTCAGGCTTCGAGACCTCCTAGCTCCCTTTAATATTAAGTTATAATTTTCAAACTCAGTACCAAGGTAGGCCTCTATGGTCCAATCATGCCTGCCGAAGGAAATTTTTATATGTTAATTAGGAGGGCCCCAGTGGGGCCCTAAATGTCTATTGCATAAGTAAACGAGAAAGGGCCTTTGAAGCGAAATTGTTTTTTTCTTTCCGTGCCGCCTTGGTCTGGTGGTAGGACACCTGTCTGGCAAGTCAAGGCTGGAGGGAGGGGTCAAGGGTTCAAATCCCAGCTGTAGGCACTATTTCAAAAAATTTCTTTTTTTCTTTCTTTTGTTTATTTTACATTATATTATTTTTAAGATTAGTTTTTCGATATTCTGGAGGGTCTTGCATGTTGGAGATTTTTTTTTAATTAGGAAAATGGGAAAAAACTGGAAAAATCTAGGAAAATCTGTTTATTTGTTATTTTTCGACTCCTTTTGCAACATTTTCGGTAGTCTATCATGCATAAGTTGTTCTTTGTATAAAATCGAGCATCTTTCTTTGTAAAAGAACACTCTTTGGAATAATAATAAATAAAATTAAAAAAATGTCGAAATGTCGAGAATAAGGTACAGGCTTCGAGAGCTCCTAGCTACCTTTATTATTAAGTCATAATTTTCAAACTCGGTCCCAAGGTAAGCCTCTATGGTCCAATCATGCCTGCCGAAGGAAATTTTTATATGGTAATTAGGAGGGCCCCAGTGGGGCCCTAAAGGTCTATTGCATAGGTAACCGAGAAAGGGCTTTAGAAGCAAAATTGTTTCTTTCTTTCCGTACCGCCTTGGTCTGGTGGTAGGACACCTGTCTGGCAAGTCAAGGCTGGAGGGAGGGGTCGGGGGTTCAAATCCCAGCTGGGGACACTTTTTCAAAAAATTTCTTTTTTTCTTTCTTTTGTTTATTTTACATTATATTATTTTTTAGATTAGTTTTTCGATATTCTGGAGGGTCTTGCATGTTGGAGATTTTTTTTTAATTAGGAAAATAGAAAAAAACTGGAAAATTCTTGGAAAATCAGTTTATTTGCCATTTTTCGACTCCTTTCGCAACTTTTTAGGTTGTCTATCATGCATAAGGTGTTCTGTGTATAAAATCGAGCATCTTTCTTTGTTAAAGAGCTTTTTTTTTAATAATAATAAATTTTTTTTTTTAAAAAGTCGAAATGTCGAGAATAAGGCTCAGGCTTCGAGACCTCCTAGCTCCCTTTAATATTAAGTTATAATTTTTAAACTCGGTACCAAGGTAGGCCTCTTTGGTCCAATCATGCCTGCCGTAGGAAATTTTTATATGTTAATTAGGAGGGCCCCAGTGGGGCCCTTAAGGTCTATTGCATAGGTAACCGAGAAAGGGCTTTTGAGGCAAAATTGTTTCTTTCTTTCCGTACCGCCTTGGTCTGGTGATAGGACACCTGACTGGCAAGAGAGGGAGAGAGGAGGCTGGGGTCGGGGGTTCGAATCCCAGTTGAGGACACTTTTTCAAAAAAATTTCTTTTTTTTCTTTCTTTTGTTTATTTTACATTATATCATTTTTTAGAAGTGTTTTTCGATATTCCGGAGGTTCTTGCATGTTGGAGATTTTTTTTTTAATTAGGAAAATGGGAAAAACTGGAAAAATCTAGGAAAATCTGTTTATTTGTTACTTTTCGACTCCTTTTGCATTATTTTAGGTAGTCTATCATGCATAAGTTGTTCTTTGTATAAAATCGAGCATCTTTCTTTGTAAAAGAACACTTTTTGGAATAATAATAAATAAAATTAAAAAAAAGTCGAAATGTCGAGAATAAGGTACAGGCTTCGAGAGCTCCTAGCTACCTTTATTATTAAGTCATAATTTTCAAACTTGGTCCCAAGGTAGGCCTCTATGGTCCTATCATGCCTGCCGAAGGAAATTTTTATATGTTATTTAGAAGGGCCCCCGTGGGGCCCTATAGGTCTATTGCATAGGTAAACGAGAAAGGGCCTTTGAAGCGAAATTGTTTCTTTCTTTCCGTACCGCCTTGGTCTGGTGGTAGGACACCTGTCTGGCAAGTCAAGGCTGGAGGGAGGGGTTGGGGGTTCAAATCCCAGCTGCGGACACTTTTTCAAAAAATTTCTTTTTTTCTTTCTTTTGTTTATTTTACATTATATTAGTTTTTCGATATTCTGGAGGGTCTTGCATGTTGGAGATTTTTTTTAATTAGGAAAATAGGAAAATAGGAAAAAACTGGAAAATTCTTGGAAAATCAGTTTATTTGAGATTTTTCGACTCCTTTCGCAACTTTTTAGGTTGTCTATCATGCATAAGGTGTTCTGTGTATAAAATCGAGCATCTTTCTTTGTTAAAGAGCTTTTTTTTTAATAATAATAATTTTTTTTTTAAAAAGTCGAAATGTCGAGAATAAGGCTCAGGCTTCGAGACCTCCTAGCTCCCTTTAATATTAAGTTATAATTTTCAAACTCAGTACCAAGGTAGGCCTCTATGGTCCAATCATGCCTGCCGAAGGAAATTTTTATATGTTAATTAGGAGGGCCCCAGTGGGGCCCTAAATGTCTATTGCATAAGTAAACGAGAAAGGGCCTTTGAAGCGAAATTGTTTTTTTCTTTCCGTGCCGCCTTGGTCTGGTGGTAGGACACCTGTCTGGCAAGTCAAGGCTGGAGGGAGGGGTCAAGGGTTCAAATCCCAGCTGTAGGCACTATTTCAAAAAATTTCTTTTTTTCTTTCTTTTGTTTATTTTACATTATATTATTTTTAAGATTAGTTTTTCGATATTCTGGAGGGTCTTGCATGTGTTGGAGATTTTTTTTTAATTAGGAAAATGGGAAAAAACTGGAAAAATCTAGGAAAATCTGTTTATTTGTTATTTTTCGACTCCTTTTGCAACATTTTCGGTAGTCTATCATGCATAAGTTGTTTTTTGTATAAAATCGAGCATCTTTCTTTGTAAAAGAACACTCTTTGGAATAATAATAAATAAAATTAAAAAAATGTCGAAATGTCGAGAATAAGGTACAGGCTTCGAGAGCTCCTAGCTACCTTTATTATTAAGTCATAATTTTCAAACTCGGTCCCAAGGTAAGCCTCTATGGTCCAATCATGCCTGCCGAAGGAAATTTTTATATGGTAATTAGGAGGGCCCCAGTGGGGCCCTAAAGGTCTATTGCATAGGTAACCGAGAAAGGGCTTTAGAAGCAAAATTGTTTCTTTCTTTCCGTACCGCCTTGGTCTGGTGGTAGGACACCTGTCTGGCAAGTCAAGGCTGGAGGGAGGGGTCGGGGGTTCAAATCCCAGCTGGGGACACTTTTTCAAAAAATTTCTTTTTTTCTTTCTTTTGTTTATTTTACATTATATTATTTTTTAGATTAGTTTTTCGATATTCTGGAGGGTCTTGCATGTTGGAGATTTTTTTTTAATTAGGAAAATAGAAAAAAACATGAAAATTCTTGGAAAATCAGTTTATTTGCCATTTTTCGACTCCTTTCGCAACTTTTTAGGTTGTCTATCATGCATAAGGTGTTCTGTGTATAAAATCGAGCATCTTTCTTTGTTAAAGAGCTTTTTTTTTAATAATAATAAATTTTTTTTTTAAAAAGTCGAAATGTCGAGAATAAGGCTCAGGCTTCGAGACCTCCTAGCTCCCTTTAATATTAAGTTATAATTTTTAAACTCGGTACCAAGGTAGGCCTCTTTGGTCCAATCATGCCTGCCGTAGGAAATTTTTATATGTTAATTAGGAGGGCCCCAGTGGGGCCCTTAAGGTCTATTGCATAGGTAACCGAGAAAGGGCTTTTGAGGCAAAATTGTTTCTTTCTTTCCGTACCGCCTTGGTCTGGTGATAGGACACCTGACTGGCAAGAGAGGGAGAGAGGAGGCTGGGGTCGGGGGTTCGAATCCCAGTTGAGGACACTTTTTCAAAAAAATTTCTTTTTTTTCTTTCTTTTGTTTATTTTACATTATATCATTTTTTAGAAGTGTTTTTCGATATTCCGGAGGTTCTTGCATGTTGGAGATTTTTTTTTTAATTAGGAAAATGGGAAAAACTGGAAAAATCTAGGAAAATCTGTTTATTTGTTACTTTTCGACTCCTTTTGCATTATTTTAGGTAGTCTATCATGCATAAGTTGTTCTTGGTATAAAATCGAACATCTTTCTTTGTTAAAGAACACTTTTTGGAATAATAAGAATAAAATAAAATTTTAAAAAAGTCGAAATGTCGAGAATAAGGTACAGGCTTCGAGACCTCCTAGCTACCTTTAATATTAGGTTATAATTTTCAAACTCGGTCCCAAGGTAGGCCTCTTTGATCCAATCATGCCTGCCGAAGGAAATTTTTATATGTTAATTAAGAGGGCCCCAGTGGGGCCCTTAAGGTCTATTGCATAGGTAACCGAGAAAGGGCTTTTGAGGCAAAATTGTTTCTTTCTTTCCGTACCGCCTTGGTCTGGTGGTAGGACACCTGACTAGCAAGTATAGGCAGGGGTCGGGGGTTCAAATCCCAGCTGCGGACACATTTTCAAAAAATTTCTTTTTTTTCTTTCTTTTGTTTATTTTACATTATATTATTTTTCAGATAAGTTTTTCGATATTCTGGAGGGTCTTGCATGTTGGAGATTTTTTTTAATTACGAAAATAGGAAAAAACTGGAAAATTCTAGGAAAATCTGTTTATTTGTTATTTTTCGACTCCTTTTGCAACATTTTAGGTAGTCTATCATGCATAAGTTGTTCTTTGTATAAAATCGAGCATCTTTCTTTGTTAAAGAACACTTTTTGGAATAATAATAAAAATTTTTTTAAAAAAGTCGAAATTTCGAGAATAAGGTACAGGCTTCGAGACCTCCTAGCTACCTTTATTATTAAGTTATAATTTTCAAACTCGGTCCCAAGGTAGGCCTCTAGGGTCCAATCATGCCTGCCGAAGGAAATTTTTATATGTTAATTAGGAGGGCCCCAGTGGGGCCCTAAAGGTCTATTGCATAGGTAACCGTGAAAGGGCTTTTGAAGCAAAATTGTTTCTTTCTTTCCGAACCGCCTTGGTCTGGAGGTAGGACACCTGACAGGCGAGAGGAGGCAGGGGTCGGGGTTTTGAATCCCAGCTGCGGACACTTTTTCAAAAAAATTTCTTTTTTTTCTTTCTTTTGTTTATTTTACATTATATTATTTTTTAAAAGTGTTTTTCGATATTCTGGAGGGTCTTGCATGTTGGAGATTTTTTTTTAATGAGGAAAATGGGAAAAAACTGGAAAAATCTAGGAAATTCAGTTTATTTGGCTTTTTTCGACTCCTTTTGCAATAGTTTTGGTAGTCTATCATGCATAAGGTGTTCTTTGTATAAATTTGAGCATCTTTCTTTTTTAAAGAACACTTTTTGGAATAATAATAATGAAAAAAAATTTTAAAAAAGTCGAAATGTCGAGAATAAGGTACAGGCTTCGAGATCTCCTAGCTACCTTTAATAATAAATTATAATTTTCAAACTCGGTCCCAAGGTAGGCCTCTATGATCCAATCATGCCTGCCGAAGGAAATTTTTATATGTTAATTAGGAGGGCCCCAGTGTGGCCCTAAATGTCTACTGCATAGGTAACCGAGAAAGGGCTTTAGAACCGAAATTGTTTCTTTCTTTCTGTACCGCCTTGGTCTGGTGGTAGGACACCTGACTGGCAAGTGGAGGCAGGAGTCGGGGGTTCGAATCCCAGCTGCGGACACTTTTTCAAAAAAATTTCTTTTTTAACTTTCTTTTGTTTATTTCACATTATATTATTTTTTGGAAGTGTATTTCGATATTCCGGAGGGTCTTGCATGGTGGAGATTTTTTTTTAGTTAGGAAAATGGGAAAAACTGGAAAAATCTAGGAAAATCTGTTTATTTGTTATTTTTCGACTCCTTTTGCAACATTTTAGGTAGTCTATCATGCATAAGTTGTTCTTTGTATAAAATCGAGCATCTTTCTTTGTTAAAGAACACTTTTTGGAATAATAATAAAAAAAATTTAAAAAAAGTCGAAATTTCGAGAATAAGGTACAGGCTTCGAGACCTCCTAGCTACCTTTATTATTAAGTTATAATTTTCAAACTCGGTCCCAAGGTAGGCCTCTATGGTCCAATCATGCCTACCGAAGGAAATTTTTATATGTTAATTAGGAGGGCCCCAGTGGGGCCCTAAAGTTCTATTGCATAGGTAACCGAGAAAGGGCTTTTGAAGCAAAATTGTTTCTTTCTTTCCGTACCGCCTTGGACTGATGGTAGGACACCTGACTGGCAAGTGAAGGCAGGACGCAGGGGTCGGGGGTTCGAATCCCAGCTGAGGACACTTTTTCAAAAAAATTACTTTTTTTTCTTTCTTTGGTTTATTTTACATTATATTATTTTTTAGAAGTGTTTTTCGATATTCCGGAGGGTCTTGCATGGTGGAGATTTTTTTTTTAATTTGGAAAATGGGAAAAACTTTAAAAATCTAGGAAAATCAATTTATTTGCCATTTTTTGACTCCTTTCGCAACTTTTTAGGTTGTCTATCATGCATAAGGTGTTCTTTGTATAAACTCGAGCATCTTTCTTTGTTAAAGAGCTTTTTTTTTAATAATAATAAATTTTTTTTTTAAAAAGTCGAAATGTCGAGAGTAAGGCTCAGGCTTCGAGACCTTCTAGCTCCCTTTAATATTAAGTTATAATTTTCAAATTCGGAAACAAGGTAGGCCTCTATGGTCCAATCATGCCTGCCGTGGGAAATTTTTATATGTTAATTAGGAGGGCCCCAGTGGGGCCCTAAAGGTCTATTGCATAGGTAACCGAGAAAGGGCTTTTGAAGCGAAATTGTTTCTTTCTATCCGTACCGCCTTGGTCTGGTGGTAGGACACCTGACTGGCAAGTGGAGGCAGGAGGCAGGGGTCGGGGGTTCGAATCCCAGCTGCAGACACTTTTCCAAAAAAAATTCTTTTTTTTCTTTCTTTTGTTTATTTTACATTATATTATTTTTCAGAAGTGTATTTCGATATTCCGGAGGGTCTTGCATGGTGGAGATTTTTTTTTAATTAGGAAAATGGAAAAAACTGGAAAAATCTAAGAAAATCTGTTTATTTGTTATTTTTCGACTCCTTGTGCAACATTTTAGGTAGTCTATCATGCATAAGTTGTTCTTTGTATAAAATCGAGCATCTTTCTTTGTTAAAGAACACTTTTTGGAATAATAATAAAAATTTTTTTTAAAAAGTCGAAATTTCGAGAATAAGGTACAGGCTTCGAGACCTCCTAGCTACCTATATTATTAAGTTATAATTCTCAAACTCGGTACCAAGGTAGGCCTCTATGGTCCAATCATGCATGCCGTAGGAAATTTTTATATGTTAATTAGGAGGGCCCCAGTGGGGCCCTTAAGGTCTATTGCATATGTAACCGAGAAAGGGCTTTTGAAGCTAAACTGTTTCTTTCTTTCCGTACCGCCTTGGTCTGGTGGAAGGACACCTGACAGGCGAGAGGAGGCAGGAGGCAGGGGTCGGGGGTTTGAATCCCAACTGCGGACACTTTTTCAAAAAAATTTCTTTTTTTTCTTTCTTTTGTTTATTTTACATTATATTATTTTTTAAAAGTGTTTTTCGATATTCTGGAGGGTCTTGCATGTTGGAGAGTTTTTTTTAATGAGGAAAATGGGAAAAAACTGGAAAAATCTAGGAAATTCAGTTTATTTGGCTTTTTTCGACTCCTTTTGCAATAGTTTTGGTAGTCTATCATGCATAAGGTGTTCTTTGTATAAATTTGAGCATCTTTCTTTTTTAAAGAACACTTTTTGGAATAATAATAATGAAAAATTTTTTTAAAAAAGTCGAAATGTCGAGAATAAGGTACAGGCTTCGAGATCTCCTAGCTACCTTTAATAATAAATTATAATTTTCAAACTCGGTCCCAAAGTAGGCCTCTATGATCCAATCATGCCTGCCGAAGGAAATTTTTATATGTTAATTAGGAGGGCCCCAGTGGGGCCCTAAATGTCTACTGCATAGGTAACCGAAAAAGGGCTTTAGAAGCGAAATTGTTTCTTTCTTTCCGTAGCGCCTTGGTCTGGTGGAAGGACACTTGACTGGCAAGTGGAGGCAGGAGTCGGGGGTTCGAATACCAGCTGCGGACACTTTTTCAAAAAAATTTCTTTTTTAACTTTCTTTTGTTTATTTCACATTATATTATTTTTTGGAAGTGTATTTCGATATTCCGGAGGGTCTTGCATGGTGGAGATTTTTTTTTAATTAGGAAAATGGGAAAAACTGGAAAAATCTAGGAAAATCTGTTTATTTGTTATTTTTCGACTCCTTTTGCAACATTTTAGGTAGTCTATCATGCATAAGTTGTTCTTTGTATAAAATCGAGCATCTTTCTTTGTTAAAGAACACTTTTTGGAATAATAATAAAAAAATTTTTTAAAAAGTCGAAATTTCGAGAATAAGGTACAGGCTTCGAGACCTCCTAGCTACCTTTATTATTAAGTTATAATTCTCAAACTCGGTACCAAGGTAGGCCTCTATGGTCCAATCATGCATGCCGTAGGAAATTTTTATATGTTAATTAGGAGGGCCCCAGTGGGGCCCTTAAGGTCTATTGCATATGTAACCGAGAAAGGGCTTTTGAAGCTAAACTGTTTCTTTCTTTCCGTACCGCCTTGGTCTGGTGGAAGGCGAGACAGGCGAGAGGAGGCAGGAGGCAGAGTCGGGGGTTTGAATCCCAGCTGCGGACACTTTTTCAAAAAAATTTCTTTTTTTTCTTTCTTTTTTTTATTTTACATTATATTATTTTTTAAAAGTGTTTTTCGATATTCTGGAGGGTCTTGCATGTTGGAGATTTTTTTTTAATGAGGAAAATGGGAAAAAACTGGAAAAATCTAGGAAATTCAGTTTATTTGGCTTTTTTCGACTCCTTTTGCAATAGTTTTGGTAGTCTATCATGCATAAGGTGTTCTTTGTATAAATTTGAGCATCTTTCTTTTTTAAAGAACACTTTTTGGAATAATAATAATGAAAAAAAATTTTTAAAAAGTCGAAATGTCGAGAATAAGGTACAGGCTTCGAGATCTCCTAGCTACCTTTAATAATAAATTATAATTTTCAAACTCGGTCCCAAGGTAGGCCTCTATGATCCAATCATGCCTGCCGAAGGAAATTTTTATATGTTAATTAGGAGGACCCCAGTGGGGCCCTAAAGGTCTATTGCATAGGTAACCGAGAAAGGGCTTTAGAAGCGAAATTGTTTCTTTCTTTCCGTACCGCCTTCGTCTGGTGGTAGGACACCTGACGGGCAAGTGGAGGCAGGAGTCAGGGGTTCGAATCCCAGCTGCGGACACTTTTTCAAAAAAATTTCTTTTTTAACTTTCTTTTGTTTATTTCACATTATATTATTTTTTGGAAGTGTATTTCGATATTCTGGAGGGTCTTGCATGGTGGAGATTTTTTTTTAATTAGGAAAATGGGAAAAACTGGAAAAATCTAGGAAAATCTGTTTATTTGTTATTTTTCGACTCCTTTTGCAACGTTTTAGGTAGTCTATCATGCATAAGTTGTTCTTTGTATAAAATCGAGCATCTTTCTTTGTTAAAGAACACTTTTTGGAATAATAATAAAAAAAATTAAAAAAAAGTCGAAATGTCGAGAATAAGGTACAGGCTTCGAGACCTCCTAGCTACCTTTAATATTAAGTTATAATTTTCAAACTCCGTCCCAAGGTAGGCCTCCATGGTCTAATCATGCCTGCCGAAAGAAATTTTTATATGTTAATTAGGAGGACCCCAGTGGGGCCCTAAAGTTCTATTGCATAGGTAACCGAAAAAGGGCTTTTGAATCAAAATTGTTTCTTTCTCTCCGTACCGCCTTGGTCTGGTGGTAGGACACCTGTCCGGCAAGTCAAGGCTGGAGGGAGGGGTCGGGGGTTCAAATCCCAGCTGCGGACACGCTTTCAAAAAATTTCTTTTTTTCTTTCTTTTGTTTATTTTACATTATATTATTTTTTAGATTAGTTTTTCGATATTCTGGAAGGTCTTGCATGTTGGAGATTTTTTTTTAATTAGGAAAATAGGAAAAAACTGGAAAATTCTAGGAAAATCAATTTATTTGCCATTTTTTGACTCCTTTCGCAACTTTTTAGGTTGTCTATCATGCATAAGGTGTTCTTTGTATAAACTCGAGCATCTTTCTTTGTTAAAGAGCTTTTTTTTTAATAATAATAAATTTTTTTTTTAAAAAAGTCGAAATGTCGAGAGTAAGGATCAGGCTTCGAGACCTTCTAGCTCCCTTTAATATTAAGTTATACTTTTCAAATTCGGAAACAAGGTAGGCCTCTATGGTCCAATCATGCCTGCCGTGGGAAATTTTTATATGTTAATTAGGAGGGCCCCAGTGGGGCCCTAAAGGTCTATTGCATAGGTAACCGAGAAAGGGCTTTTGAAGCGAAATTGTTTCTTTCTTTCCGTACCGCCTTGGTCTGGTGGTAGGACACCTGACTGGCAAGTGGAGGCAGGAGGCAGGGGTCGGGGGTTCGAATCCCAGCTGCGGACACTTTTCCAAAAAAAATTCTTTTTTTTCTTTCTTTTGTTTATTTTACATTATATTATTTTTCAGAAGTGTATTTCGATATTCCGGAGGGTCTTGCATGGTGGAGATTTTTTTTAATTAGGAAAATGGAAAAAACTGGAAAAATCTAAGAAAATCTGTTTATTTGTTATTTTTCGACTCCTTGTGCAACATTTTAGGTAGTCTATCATGCATAAGTTGTTCTTTGTATAAAATCGAGCATCTTTCTTTGTTAAAGAACACTTTTTGGAATAATAATAAAAAATTTTTTTAAAAAGTCGAAATTTCGAGAATAAGGAACAGGCTTCGAGACCTCCTAGCTACCTTTATTATTAAGTTATAATTCTCAAACTCGGTACCAAGGTAGGCCTCTATGGTCCAATCATGCATGCCGTAGGAAATTTTTATATGTTAATTAGGAGGGCCCCAGTGGGGCCCTTAAGGTCTATTGCATATGTAACCGAGAAAGGGCTTTTGAAGCTAAACTGTTTCTTTCTTTCCGTACCGCCTTGGTCTGGTGGAAGGACACCTGACAGGCGAGAGGAGGCAGGAGGCAGGGGTCGGGGGTTTGAATCCCAACTGCGGACACTTTTTCAAAAAAATTTCTTTTTTTTCTTTCTTTTGTTTATTTTACATTATATTATTTTTTAAAAGTGTTTTTCGATATTCTGGAGGGTCTTGCATGTTGGAGATTTTTTTTTAATGAGGAAAATGGGAAAAAACTGGAAAAATCTAGGAAATTCAGTTTATTTGGCTTTTTTCGACTCCTTTTGCAATAGTTTTGGTAGTCTATCATGCATAAGGTGTTCTTTGTATAAATTTGAGCATCTTTCTTTTTTAAAGAACACTTTTTGGAATAATAATAATGAAAAAAATTTTTAAAAAAGTCGAAATGTCGAGAATAAGGTACAGGCTTCGAGATCTCCTAGCTACCTTTAATAATAAATTATAATTTTCAAACTCGGTCCCAAGGTAGGCCTCTATGATCCAATCATGCCTGCCGATGGAAATTTTTATATGTTAATTAGGAGGGCCCCAGTGGGGCCCTAAATGTCTACTGCATAGGTAACCGAAAAAGGGCTTTAGAAGCGAAATTGTTTCTTTCTTTCCGTAGCGCCTTGGTCTGGTGGAAGGACACCTGACTGGCAAGTGGAGGCAGGAGTCGGGGGTTCGAATACCAGCTGCGGACACTTTTTCAAAAAAATTTCTTTTTTAACTTTCTTTTGTTTATTTCACATTATATTATTTTTTGGAAGTGTATTTCGATATTCCGGAGGGTCTTGCATGTTGGAGATTTTTTTTAATGAGGAAAATGGGAAAAACTGGAAAAATCTAGGAAAATCTGTTTATTTGTTATTTTTCGACTCCTTTTGCAACATTTTAGGTAGTCTATCATGCATAAGTTGTTCTTTGTATAAAATCGAGCATCTTTCTTTGTTAAAGAACACTTTTTGGAATAATAATAAAAAAATTTTTTAAAAAGTCGAAATTTCGAGAATAAGGTACAGGCTTCGAGACCTCCTAGCTACCTTTATTATTAAGTTATAATTCTCAAACTCGGTACCAAGGTAGGCCTCTATGGTCCAATCATGCATGCCGTAGGAAATTTTTATATGTTAATTAGGAGGGCCCCAGTGGGGCCCTTAAGGTCTATTGCATATGTAACCGAGAAAGGGCTTTTGAAGCTAAACTGTTTCTTTCTTTCCGTACCGCCTTGGTCTGGTGGAAGGCGAGACAGGCGAGAGGAGGCAGGAGGCAGGGGTCGGGGGTTTGAATCCCAGCTGCGGACACTTTTTCAAAAAAATTTCTTTTTTTTCTTTCTTTTTTTTATTTTACATTATATTATTTTTTAAAAGTGTTTTTCGATATTCTGGAGGGTCTTGCATGTTGGAGATTTTTTTTAATGAGGAAAATGGGAAAAAACTGGAAAAATCTAGGAAATTCAGTTTATTTGGCTTTTTTCGACTCCTTTTGCAATAGTTTTGGTAGTCTATCATGCATAAGGTGTTCTTTGTATAAATTTGAGCATCTTTCTTTTTTAAAGAACACTTTTTGGAATAATAATAATGAAAAAAAATTTTTAAAAAGTCGAAATGTCGAGAATAAGGTACAGGCTTCGAGATCTCCTAGCTACCTTTAATAATAAATTATAATTTTCAAACTCGGTCCCAAGGTAGGCCTCTATGATCCAATCATGCCTGCCGAAGGAAATTTTTATATGTTAATTAGGAGGACCCCAGTGGGGCCCTAAAGGTCTATTGCATAGGTAACCGAGAAAGGGCTTTAGAAGCGAAATTGTTTCTTTCTTTCCGTACCGCCTTGGTCTGGTGGTAGGACACCTGACGGGCAAGTGGAGGCAGGAGTCAGGGGTTCGAATCCCAGCTGCGGACACTTTTTCAAAAAAATTTCTTTTTTAACTTTCTTTTGTTTATTTCACATTATATTATTTTTTGGAAGTGTATTTCGATATTCCGGAGGGTCTTGCATGGTGGAGATTTTTTTTTAATTAGGAAAATGGGAAAAACTGGAAAAATCTAGGAAAATCTGTTTATTTGTTATTTTTCGACTCCTTTTGCAACGTTTTAGGTAGTCTATCATGCATAAGTTGTTCTTTGTATAAAATCGAGCATCTTTCTTTGTTAAAGAACACTTTTTGGAATAATAATAAAAAAAATTAAAAAAAAGTCGAAATGTCGAGAATAAGGTACAGGCTTCGAGACCTCCTAGCTACCTTTAATATTAAGTTATAATTTTCAAACTCCGTCCCAAGGTAGGCCTCCATGGTCTAATCATGCCTGCCGAAAGAAATTTTTATATGTTAATTAGGAGGACCCCAGTGGGGCCCTAAAGTTCTATTGCATTGGTAACCGAAAAAGGGCTTTTGAATCAAAATTGTTTCTTTCTCTCCGTACCGCCTTGATCTGGTGGTAGGACACCTGTCCGGCAAGTCAAGGCTGGAGGGAGGGGTCGGGGGTTCAAATCCCAGCTGCGGACACGCTTTCAAAAAATTTCTTTTTTTCTTTCTTTTGTTTATTTTACATTATATTATTTTTTAGATTAGTTTTTCGATATTCTGGAAGGTCTTGCATGTTGGAGATTTTTTTTTAATTAGGAAAATAGGAAAAAACTGGAAAATTCTAGGAAAATCAATTTATTTGCCATTTTTTGACTCCTTTCGCAACTTTTTAGGTTGTCTATCATGCATAAGGTGTTCTTTGTATAAACTCGAGCATCTTTCTTTGTTAAAGAGCTTTTTTTTTAATAATAATAAATTTTTTTTTTAAAAAGTCGAAATGTCGAGAGTAAGGATCAGGCTTCGAGACCTTCTAGCTCCCTTTAATATTAAGTTATAATTTTCTAATTCGGAAACAAGGTAGGCCTCTATGGTCCAATCATGCCTGTCGTGGGAAATTTTTATATGTTAATTAGGAGGGCCCCAGTGGGGCCCTAAAGGTCTATTGCATAGGTAACCGAGAAAGGGCTTTTGAAGCGAAATTGTTTCTTTCTTTCCGTACCGCCTTGGTCTGGTGGTAGGACACCTGACTGGCAAGTGGAGGCAGGAGGCAGGGGTCGGGGGTTCGAATCCCAGCTGCGGACACTTTTCCAAAAAAAATTCTTTTTTTTCTTTCTTTTGTTTATTTTACATTATATTATTTTTCAGAAGTGTATTTCGATATTCCGGAGGGTCTTGCATGGTGGAGATTTTTTTTAATTAGGAAAATGGAAAAAACTGGAAAAATCTAAGAAAATCTGTTTATTTGTTATTTTTCGACTCCTTGTGCAACATTTTAGGTAGTCTATCATGCATAAGTTGTTCTTTGTATAAAATCGAGCATCTTTCTTTGTTAAAGAACACTTTTTGGAATAATAATAAAAAATTTTTTTAAAAAGACGAAATGTCGAGAATAAGGTTCAGGCTTCGAGACCTCCTAGCTCCCTTTAATATTAAGTTAAAATTTTCAAACTCGGTCTGATGGTAGGCCTCTATGGTCCAATCATGCCTGCCGAAGGAAATTTTTATATGTTAAATAGGAGGGCCCCTGTGGGGCCCTAAATGTCTATTGCATATGTAACCGAGAAAGGGCTTTTGAAGGTAAACTGTTTCTTTCTTTCCGTACCGCCTTGGTCTGGTGGAAGGACACCTGACAGGCGAGAGGATGCAGGAGGCAGGGGTCGGGGGTTTGAATCCCAACTGCGGACACTTTTTCAAAAAAATTTCTTTTTTTTCTTTCTTTTGTTTATTTTACATTATATTATTTTTTAAAAGTGTTTTTCGATATTCTGGAGGGTCTTGCATGTTGGAGATTTTTTTTTAATGAGGAAAATGGGAAAAAACTGGAAAAATCTAGGAAATTCAGTTTATTTGGCTTTTTTCGACTCCTTTTGCAATAGTTTTGGTAGTCTATCATGCATAAGGTGTTCTTTGTATAAATTTGAGCATCTTTCTTTTTTAAAGAACACTTTTTGGAATAATAATAATGAAAAAAATTTTTAAAAAAGTCGAAAAGTCGAGAATAAGGTACAGGCTTCGAGATCTCCTAGCTACCTTTAATAATAAATTATAATTTTCAAACTCGGTCCCAAGGTAGGCCTCTATGATCCAATCATGCCTGCCGAAGGAAATTTTTATATGTTAATTAGGAGGGCCCCAGTGGGGCCCTAAATGTCTACTGCATAGGTAACCGAGAAAGGGCTTTAGAAGCGAAATTGTTTCTTTCTTTCCGTAGCGCCTTGGTCTGGTGGAAGGACACCTGACTGGCAAGTGGAGGCAGGAGTCGGGGGTTCGAATACCAGCTGCGGACACTTTTTCAAAAAAATTTCTTTTTTAACTTTCTTTTGTTTATTTCACATTATATTATTTTTTGGAAGTGTATTTCGATATTCCGGAGGGTCTTGCATGGTGGAGATTTTTTTTTAATTAGGAAAATGGGAAAAACTGGAAAAATCTAGGAAAATCTGTTTATTTGTTATTTTTCGACTCCTTTTGCAACATTTTAGGTAGTCTATCATGCATAAGTTGTTCTTTGTATAAAATCGAGCATCTTTCTTTGTTAAAGAACACTTTTTGGAATAATAATAAAAAAAATAAAAAAAAAGTCGAAATTTCGAGAATAAGGTACAGGCTTCGAGAGCTCCTAGCTACCTTAATTATTAAGTCATAATTTTCAAACTCGGTCCCAAGGTAGGCCTCTATGATCCAATCATGCCTGCCGAAGGAAATTTTTATATGTTAATTAGGAGGGCCCCAGTGGGGCCCTAAATTTCTATTGCATAGGTAACCGAAAAAGGGCTTTTGAATCAAAATTGTTTCTTTCTCTCCGTTCCGCATTGGTCTGGTGGTAGGACACCTGTCTGGCAAGTAAAGGCTGGAGGGATGGGTCGGGGGATCAAATCCCAGCTGCGGACCCTTTTTCAAAAAATTTCTTTTTTTCTTTCTTTTGTTTATTTTACATTATATTATTTTTTAGATTAGTTTTTCGATATTCTGGAGGGTCTTGCATGTTGGAGATTTTTTTTTAATTAGGAAAATAGGAAAAAACTGGAAAATTCTAGGAAAATCAGTTTATTTGCCATTTTTCGACTCCTTTCGCACCTTTTTAGGTTGTCTATCATGCATAAGGTGTTCTGTGTATAAAATCAAGCATCTTTCTTTGTTAAAGAGCTTTTTTTTGAATAATAATAAATATTTTTAAAAAAAGTCAAAACGTCGAGAGTAAGGCTCAGGCTTCGAGACCTCCTAGCTCCCTTTAATATTAAGTTATAATTTTCAAACTCGGTACCAAAGTAGGCCTCTATAGTCCAATCATGCCTGCCGTAGGAAATTTTTATATGTTATTTAGGAGGGCCCCAGTGGGGCCCTAAAGGTCTATTGCATAGGTAACCGAGAAAGGGCTTTTGAAGCAAAATTGTTTCTTTCTTTCCGTACCGCCTTGGTCTGGTGGTAGGACACATGTCTGGCAAGTCAAGGCTGGAGGGAGGGGTCGGGGTTCAAATCCCAGGTGTGGACACTTTTTCAAAAAAATTTCTTTTTTTTCTTTCTTTTGTTTATTTTACATTATATTATTTTTTAGATGTGTTTTACGATATTCCAGTGGGTCTTGCATTTTGGAGATTTTTTTTTTTAATTAGGAAAATGGGAAAAAACTTGAAAAATCTAGGAATATCTGTTTATTTGTTATTTTTCGACTCCTTTTTCAACATTATAGGTAGTCTATCATGCATAAGTTGTTCTTTGTATAAAATCAAGCATCTTTCTTTGTTAAAGAACACTTTTTGGAATAATAATAAAAAAAATTAAAAGAAAGTAGAAATGTCGAGAGTAAGTCTCAGGTTTCGAGACCTCCTAGCTCCCTTTAATATTAAGTTATAATTTTCAAACTCGGTACAAAGGTAGGCCTTTATGGTCCAATCATGCCTGCCGAAGGAAATTTTTATATGTTAATTAGGAGGGCCCCAGTGGGGCCCTAAATGTCTATTGCATAGGTAACTGAGAAAGGGCTTTTGAAGCGAAATTGTTTCTTTCTTTCCGTACCACCTTGATCTTGTGGTAGGACACCTGACTGGCAAGTGGAGGGAGGGGTCATGGGTTCGAATCCCAGCTGCGAACACTTTTTCAAAAAAATTTCTTTTTTTTCTTTCTTTTGTTTATTTCACATTATATTATTTTTTAGATGTGATTTTCGATATTCCGGAGGGTCTTGCATGTTGGAAATTTTTTTTTTAATTAGGAAAATGGGAAAAAACTGGAAAAATCAACGAATATCTGTTTATTTGTTATTTTTCGACTCCTTTTGCAACATTTTAGGTAGTCTATCATGCATAAGTTGTTCTTTTTATAAAATCGAGCATCTTTCTTTGTTCAAGAACACTTTTTAGAATAATAATAAAAAAAATTAAAAGAAAGTCGAAATGTCGAGAATAAGGTACAGGCTTCGAGACCTCCTAGCTACATTTAATATTAAGTCATAATTTTCAGACTTGGTCCCAAGGTAGGCCTCTATGGACCAATCATGCCTGCCGAAGGAAATTTTTATATGTTAATTAGGAGGGCCCCTGTGGGGCCCTAAATGTCTATTGCATAAGTAACCGAGAAAGGGCTTTTGAAGCGAAATTGTTTCTTTCTTTCCGTACCACCTTGATCTGGTGGTAGGACACCTGACTGGCAAGTGGAGGCAGGGGTCGGGGGTTCGAATCCCAGCTGAGGACACTTTTTCAAAAAAATTTCTTTTTTTTCTTTCTTTTGTTTATTTTACATTATAATATTTTTTAGAAGTGTTTTTCGATATTCCGGAGGGTCTTGCATATTGGAGATTTTTTTTAATTAGGAAAATGGGAAAAAATTGGAAAAATCTAGGAAAATCAGTTTATTTGTTATTTTTCTACTCCTATTGCAATATTTTAGGTATTCTATCATGCATAAGGTGTTCTGTGTATAAAATCGAGCATCTTTCTTTGTTAAAGAGCACTTTTTGGAATAATAATAAATTTTTTTTTTAAAAAGTCGAAATGTCGAGAGTAACGCTCAGGCTTCGAGACCTCCTAGCTCCCTTTAATATTAAGTTATAATTTTCAAACTCGGTCCCAAGGTAGGCCTCTATGGTTCAATCATGCCTCCTGAAGGAAATTTTTATATGTTAAGTAGGAGGGCCCCAGTGGGTTCCTAAAGGTCTATTACTTAGGTAACCCAGAAAGGGCTTTTGAAGCGAAATTGTTTCTTTCTTTTCGTACCGCCATGGCCTGGTGGTAGGGCACCTGACTGGGAAGTGGAGGCAGGAGGCAGAGGTTGGGGATTCGAATCCCAGCTGCGGACACTTTTTCAAAAAAAATTCTTTTTTTCTTTCTTTTGTTTATTTTACATTATATTATTTTTTAGAAGTGTTTTCGATATTTCGGAGGGTCTTGCATGTTGGAAAAAATTTTTTTAATTAGGAAAATGGAAAAAAAACTGGAAAAATCTAGGAAAATCAGTTTATTTGTTATTTTTCGACTCCTATTGCAACATTTTAGGTAGTCTATCATGCATCAGTTGTTCTTTGTATAAAATCGAGCATCTTTCTTTGTTCAAGAACACTTTTGGAATAATAATAAAAAAAATTAAAAGAAAGTCGAAATGTCGAGAATAAGTTACAGGCTTCGAGACCTCCTACCTACATTTAATATTAAGTCATAATTTTCAAACTCGGTCCAAAGGTAGGCCTCTATAGTCCAATCATGCCTGCCATAGGAATTTTTTATATGTTAATTAGGAAGGCCCCAGTGGGGCCCTAAAGGTCTATTGCATAGGTAACCGAGAAAGGGCTTTTGAAGCGAAATTGTTTCTTACTTTCCGTACCGCCTTGGTCTGGTGGTAGGACACCTGACTGGCAAGTCAAGGCTGGAGTGAGGAGTCGGGGGTTCAAATCCCAGCTGCGGACTCTTTTTCAAAAAAATTTCTCTTTTTCTTTCTTTTATTTATTTTACATTATATTATTTTTTAGATGTGTTTTTCGATATTCTGGAGGGTTTTGCATGTTGGAGATTTTTTTTAATTAGGAAACCGAGAAAGGGCATTTGAAGCGAAATTGTTTCTTTCTTTACGTACCGCCTTGGTCTGGTGGTAGGACACCTGACTTGCAAGTGGAGGCAGGAGGAAGAGGTCGGGGGCTCAAATCCCAGCTGCGGACACTTTTTCAAAAAATTTCTTTTTTTCTTTCTTTTGTTTATTTTACATTATATTATTTTTTAGATTAGTTTTTCGATATTCTGGAGGGTCTTGCATTGTTGAGATTTTTTTTAATTAGGAAAAAAGGAAAAAACTTGAAAATTCTAGGAAAATCAGTTTATTTGCCATTTTTCGACTCCTTTCGCAACTTGTTAGGTTGTCTATCATGCATAAGGTGTTCTGTGTATAAAATCGAGCATCTTTCTTTGTTAAAGAGCTTTTTTTTTAATAATAATAAATTTTTTTTTGAAAAAGTCGAAATGTCGAGAGTAAGGCTCAGGCTTCGAGACCTCCTTGCTCCCTTTAATATTAAGTTATAATTTTCAAACTCGGTACCAAGGTAGGCCTCTATGGTCCAATCATACCTGCCGTAGGAAATTTTTATATGTTAATTAAGAGGGCCCCAGTGGGGCCCTAAAGGTCTATTGCATAAGCAACCGAGAAAGGGCTTTTGAAGCGAAATTGTTTCTTTCTTTCCGTACCGCCTTGGTCTGGTGGTAGGACACCTGACTGGCAAGTCAAGGCTGGAGTGAGGAGTCGGGGGTTCAAATCCCAGCTGCGGACTCTTTTTCAAAAAAATTTCTCTTTTTCTTTCTTTTATTTATTTTACATTATATTATTTTTTAGATGTGTTTTTCGATATTCTGGAGGGTTTTGCATGTTGGAGATTTTTTTTTAATTAGGAAAATGGGAAAAAACTGGAAAAATCTAGGAAAATCAGTTTATTTGTTATTTTTCGACTCCTTTTGCACCATTTTAGGTTGTCTATCATGCATAAGTTGTTCTTTGTATAAAATCGAGCATCTTTCTTTGTTCAAGAACACTTTTTGGAATAATAATAAAAAATTTTTTAAAAAAGTCGAAATGTGGAGAATAAGGTACAGGCTTCGAGACCTCCTAGCTACCTTTATTATTAAGTTATAATTTTCAAACTCGGTCCCAAGGTAGGCCTCTATGGTCCAATCATGCCTGCCGAAGGAAATTTTTATATGTTAATTAGGAGGGCCCTAGTGGGGCCCTAAATGTCTATTGCATAGGTAACTGAGAAAGGGCTTTTGAAGCGAAATTGTTTATTTCTTTCCGTACCGCCTTGGTCTGGTGGTAGAGCACCTGACTGGCATGTGGAGGCAGGTGTCGGGGGTTCGAATCCAAGCTGTGGACTCGTTTTCAAAAAAAATATTTTTTTTCTTTCTTTCGTTTATTTTACATTATATTATTTTTTAGAAGTGTTTTTCGATATTCTGAAGGGTCTAGCATGTTGGAGATTTTTTTTAATTAGGAAAATGGGAAAAAATTGGAAAAATTTAGGAAAATCAGTTTATTTGTTATTTTTCGACTCATTTGCAACATTTTCGGTAGTCAATCATGCATAAGGTGTTCTTTGTATAAAATCGAGCATCTTTCTTTGTTAAAGACGACTTTTTGGAATAATAATAAAAAATATTAAAAAAAAGTCGAAATGTCGAGTATAAGGTACAGGCTTCGAGACCTCCTAGCTACCTTTATTATTAAGTTATAATTTTCAAACTCGGTCCCAAGGTAGGCCTCTATGGCCCAATCATGCCTGCTGAAGGAAATTTTTATATGTTAATTAGGAGGGCCCCAGAGGGGCCTTAAAGGTCTATTGCATAGGTAACCGAGAAAGGGCTTTTGAAGCAAAATTGTTTCTTTCTTTCCGTACCACCTTGGTTTGGTGGTAGGACACCTGACTGGCAAGTGGAGGCTTGAGGGAGGGGACGGGGGTTCAAATCCTAGCTGAGGACACTTTTTAAAAAAAATTTCTTTTTTTCTTTCCTTTGTTTATTTTACATTATATTATTTTTAGATGTGTTTTTCGATATTCCGGAGGGTCTTGCAAGTGGGAATTTTTTTTTTAATTAGGAAAATGGGAAAAAACTGGATAAATCTAGGAATATCTGTTTATTTGTTATTTTTCGACTCCTTTTGCAACATTTTAGGCTGTCTATCATGCATAAGTTGTTCTTTGTATAAAATCGAGCATCTTTCTTTGTTCAAGAACACTTTTTGGAATAATAATAAAAAAAATTAAAAGAAAGTCGAAATGTCGAGAATAAGGTACAGGGGTCTTGCATGGTGGAGATTTTTTTTTTAATTAGTAAAATGGGAAAAACTGGAAAAATTTAGGAAAATCTGTTTAGTTGTTATTTTTCGACTCCTTTTGCAACGTTTTAGGTAGTCTATCATGCATAAGTTGTTCTTTCTATAAAATCGAGCATCTTTCTTTGTTAAAGAACACTTTTTGGAATAATAATAAAAATTTTTTTAAAAAAGTCGAAATGTCGAGAATAAGGTACAGGCTTCGAGACCTCTTAGCTACCTTTATTATTAAGTTATAATTTTCAAACTCGGTCCCAAGTTAGGCCTCTATAGTCCAATCATGCCTGCCGAAGGAAATTTTTATATGGTAATTAGGAGGGCCCCAGTGGGGCCCTAAAAGTCTATTGCATAGGTAACCGAGATAGGGCTTTTGAAGCAAAATTGTTTCCTTCTTTACGTACCGCCTTGGTCTGGTGGTAGAACACCTGTCTGGTAAGTCAAGGCTGGAGGGAGGGGTCGGAGGTTCAAATCCCAGCTGCGGACACTTTTTCAAAAAAATGTCTTTTTTTTCTTTCTTTTGTTTATTTTACATTATATTATTTTTTAGAAGTGTTTTTCGATATTCCGGAGGATCTTGCATATTGGAGATTTTTTTTAATTAGGAAAATGGGAAAAAATTGGAAAAATCTAGGAAAATCAGTTTATTTGTTATTTTTCGACTCCTATTGCAATATTTTAGGTAGTCTATCATGCATAAGGAGTTCTTTGTATAAATTCGAGCATCTTTCTTTGTTAAAGAACACTTTTTGGAATAATAATAATTAAAAAAAATTTTTAAAAAAGTCGAAATGTCGAGAATAAGGTACAGGCTTCGAGACCTCCTCGCTACCTTTAATATTAAGTTATAATTTTCAAACTCGGTCCCAAGGTAGTTCTCTAAAGTCCAATCATGCCTGCTATAGGAATTTTTTATATGTTAATTAGGAAGGCCCCAGTGGGGCCCTAAAGGTCTATTGCATAGGTAACCGAGAAAGGGCTTTTGAAGCGAAATTGTTTCTTACTTTCCGTACCGCCTTGGTCTGGTGGTAGGGCACCTGATTGGCAAGTGGAGGCAGGAGGCAGGGGTCGGGTGTTTGAATACCAGCTGCGGACACTTTTTCAAAAAAATTTCTTTTTTTTCTTTCTTTTGTTTATTTTTCATTATATTATTTTTTAGAAGTGTTTTTCGATATTCTGGAGGGTCTTGCATGTTGGAGATTTTTTTTAATTAGGAAAATGGGATTAAACTGGAAAAATCTATGAAACTCCGTTTATTTGTTATTGCAACATTTTCGGTAGTCTATCATGCATAAGGTGTTCTTTGTATAAATTCGAGCATCTTTCTTTGTTAAAGAACACTTTTTGGAATAATAATAATAAAAAAAATTTTTTAAAAAGTCGAAATGTCGAGATTAAGGTACAGGCTTCGAGACCTCCTAGCTACCTTTAATATTAAGTTATTATTTTCAAACTCGGTCCCAAGGTAGGCCTCTATGATCCAATCATGCCTGCCGAAGGAAATTTTTATATGTTAATTAGGAGGGCGCCAGTGGGGCCCTAAAGGTCTATTGCATAGGTAACCGAGAAAGGGCATTTAAAGCGAAATTGTTTCTTTGTTTACGTACCGCCTTGGTCTGGTGGTAGGACACCTGACTTGCAAGTGGAGGCAGGAGGAAGAGGTCGGGGGCTCAAATCCCAGCTGCGGACACTTTTTCAAAAAATTTCTTTTTTTCTTTCTTTTGTTTATTTTACATTATATTATTTTTTAGATTAGTTTTTCGATATTCTGGAGGGTCTTGCATGGTTGAGATTTTTTTTAATTAGGAAAAAAGGAAAAAACTTGAAAATTCTAGGAAAATCAGTTTATTTGCCATTTTTCGACTCCTTTCGCAACTTGTTAGGTTGTCTATCATGCATAAGGTGTTCTGTGTATACAATCGAGCATCTTTCTTTGTTAAAGAGCTTTTTTTTTAATAATAATAAATTTTTTTTTGAAAAAGTCGAAATGTCGAGAGTAAGGCTCAGGCTTCGAGACCTCCTTGCTCCCTTTAATATTAAGTTATAATTTTCTAACTCGGTACCAAGGTAGGCCTCTATGGTCCAATCATACCTGCCGTAGGAAATTTTTATATGTTAATTAGGAGGGCCCCAGTGGGGCCCTAAAGGTCTATTGCATAGGTAACCGAGAAAGGGCTTTTGAAGCGAAATTGTTTCTTTCTTTCCGTACCGCCTTGGTCTGGTGGTAGGACACCTGACTGGCAAGTGGAGGCAGGAGGCAGGGGTCGGGGGTTAGAATCCCAGCTGCGGACACTCTTTCAAAAAAATTTCTTTTTTTTTTTTTCTTTTGTTTATTTTACATTATATTATTTTTTAGAAGTGTATTTCGATATTCCAGAGGGTCTTGCATGGTGGAGATTTTTTTTTTGATTAGTAAAATGGGAAAAACTGGAAAAATTTAGGAAAATCTGTTTATTTGTTATTTTTCGACTCCTTCTGCAACATTTTAGGTAGTCTATCATGCATAAGATGTTCTTTGTATAAAATCGAGCATCTTTCTTTGTTAAAGAACACTTTTTGGAATAATAATAAAAAAATTTTTAAAAAAGTCGAAATGTCGAGAATAAGGTACAGGCTTCGAGACCTCTTAGCTACCTTGATTATTAAGTTATAATTTTCAAACACGGTCCCAAGGTAGGCCTCTATAGTCCAATCATGCCTGACGAAGGAAATTTTTATATGGTAATTAGGAGGGCCCCAGTGGGGCCCTAAATGTCTATTGCATAGGTAAACGAGATAGAGCTTTTGAAGCAAAATTGTTTCCTTCTTTACGTACCGCCTTGGTCTGGTGGTAGAACACCTGTCTGGCAAGTCAAGGCTGGAGGGAGGGGTCGGAGGCTCAAATCCCAGCTGTGGACAGTTTTTCAAAAAAATTTCTTTTTTTTCTTTCTTTTGTTTATTTTACATTATATTATTTTTTAGAAGTGTATTTCGATATTCCCGGGGGTCTTGCAGGGTGGAGATTTTTTTTTAATTAGGAAAATAGGAAAAAACTGGAAAATTCTAGGAAAATCAGTTTATTTGCCATTTTTCGACTCCTTTCGCAACTTGTTAGGTTGTCTATCATGCATAAGGTGTTCTGAGTATAAAATCGAGCATCTTTCTTTGTTAAAGAGCTTTTTTTTTAATAATAATAAATTTTTTTTTAAAAAAGTCGAAATGTCGAGAGTAAGGCTCAGGCTTCGAGACCTCCTTGCGCCCTTTAATATTAAGTTATAATTTTCAAACTCGGTACCAAGGTAGGCCTCTATGGTCTTATCATGCCTGCCGTAGGAAATTTTTATATGTTAATTAGGAGGGCCCCAGTGGGGCCCTAAAGGTCTATTGCATAGGTAACCGAGAAAGGGCTTTTGAAGCGAAATTGTTTCTTTCTTTTGGTACCGCCTTGGTCTGGTGGTAGGACACCTGACTGGCAAGTGGAGGCAGGAGGCAGGGGTCGGGGGTTCGAATCCCAGCTGCGGACACTTTTTCAAAAAAATTTCTTTTTTTTCTTTCTTTTGTTTATTTTACATTATATTATTTTTTAGAAGTGTATTTCGATATTCCGGAGGGTCTTGCGTGGTGGAGATTTTTTTTTTTAATTTGTAAAATGGGAAAAACTGGAAAAATTTAGGAAAATCTGTTTATTTGTTATTTTTCGACTCCTTTTGCAACATTTTAAGTAGTCTATCATGCATAAGTTGTTCTTTGTATAAAATCGAGCATCTTTCTTTGTTAAAGAACACTTTTTGGAACAATAATAAAAAAAATTTTAAAAAAGTCGAGAATAAGGTACAGGCTTCGAGACCTCCTAGCTACCTTTATTATTAAGTTATAATTTTCAAACTCGGTCCCAAGGTAGGCCTCTATGGTCCAATCATGCCTGCTGAAGGAAATTTTTATATGTTATTTAGGAGGGCTCCAGTGGGGCCCTAAAGGTCTATTGCATAGGTAACCGAGAAAGGGCTTTTGGAGCGAAATTGTTTCTTTCTTTCCGTACCGCCTTGGTCTGGTGGTAGGACACCTGTCTGGCCAGCCAATGCTGGAGGGAGGGGTCGGGGGTTCAAATCCCAGCTGCGGACACTTTTTCAAAAAATTTCTTTTTTTTCTTTCTTTCGTTTTTTTTACATTATATTATTTTTTAGATTAGTTTTTCGATATTCTGGAAGGTCTTGCCTGTTGGAGATGTTTTTTTAATAGGAAAATAGGAAAAAACTGGAAAATTCTAGGAAAATCAGTTTATTTGCCATTTTACGACTCCTTTCGCAACTTTTTAGGTTGTCTATCATGCATAAGGTCTTCTGTGTATAAAATCGAGAATCTTTCTTTGTTAAAGAGCTTTTTTTAGAATAATAATACATTTTTTTTTAAAAAAGTCTGGCAAGTCAAAGCTGGAGGGAGGGGTCGGGGGTTCAAATCCCAGCTGCGGACACTTTTTCAAAAAATTTCTTTTTTTTCTTTCTTTTGTTTATTTTACATTATATTATTTTTTAGAAGTGTATATCGGTATTCCTGAGGGTCTTGCATGGCGGAGACTTTTTTCTTAATTTGGAAAATGGGAAAAACTGGAAAAATCTAGGAAAATCAGTTTATTTGTTATTTTTCGACTCCTTTTGCAACATTTTAGGTAGTCTATCATGCATAAATTGTTCTTTGTATAAAATCGAGCATCTTTCTTTGTTAAAGAACACTTTTTGGAATAATAATAAAAAAATTTTTAAAAAAGTCGAAATGTGGAGAATAAGGTACAGGCTTCGAGACCTCCTAGCTACCTTTATTATTAAGTTATAATTTTCAAACTCGGTCCCAAGGTAGGCCTCTATGGTCCAATCATGCCCGCCGAAGGAAATTTTTATATGTTAATTAGGAGGGCCCTAGTGGGGCCCTAAATGTCTATTGCATAGGTAACTGAGAAAGGGCTTTTGAAGCGAAATTGTTTATTTCTTTCCGTACCGCCTTGGTCTGGTGGTAGGGCACCTGACTGGCATGTGGAGGCAGGTGTCGGGGGTTCGAATCCAAGCTGTGGACTCGTTTTCAAAAAAAATATTTTTTTTCTTTCTTTCGTTTATTTTACATTATATTATTTTTTAGAAGTGTTTTTCGATATTCTGAAGGGTCTAGCATGTTGGAGATTTTTTTTAATTAGGAAAATTGGAAAAAACTGGAAAAATTTAGGAAAATCAGTTTATTTGTTATTTTTCGACTCCTTTTGCAACATTTTAGGTAGTCAATCATGCATAAGGTGTTCTTTGTATAAAATCGAGCATCTTTCTTTGTTAAAGACGACTTTTTGGAATAATAATAAAAAATTTAAAAAAAAATTCGAAATGTCGAGTATAAGGTACAGGCTTCGAGACCTCCTAGCTACCTTTATTATTAAGTTATAATTTTCAAACTCGGTCCCAAGGTAGGCCTCTATGGTCCAATCATGCCTGCTGAAGGAAATTTTTATATGTTAATTAGGAGGGCCCCAGAGGGGCCTTAAAGGTCTATTGCATAGGTAACCGAGAAAGGGCTTTTGAAGCGTAATTGTTTATTTCTTTCCGTACCGCCTTGGTCTGGTGGTAGGGCACCTGACTGGCATGTGGAGGCAGGTGTCGGGGGTTCGAATCCAAGCTGTGGACTCGTTTTCAAAAAAAATATTTTTTTTCTTTCTTTCGTTTATTTTACATTATATTATTTTTTAGAAGTGTTTTTCGATATTCTGAAGGGTCTAGCATGTTGGAGATTTTTTTTAATTAGGAAAATGGGAAAAAACTGGACAAATTTAGGAAAATCAGTTTATTTGTTATTTTTCGACTCCTTTTGCAACATTTTAGGTAGTCTATCATGCATAAATTGTTCTTTGTATAAAATCGAGCATCTTTCTTTGTTAAAGAACACTTTTTGGAATAATAATAAAAATTTTTTTAAAAAAGTCGAAATGTGGAGAATAAGGTACAGGCTTCGAGACCTCCTAGCTACCTTTATTATTAAGTTATAATTTTCAAACTCGGTCCCAAGGTAGGCCTCTATGGTCCAATCATGCCTGCCGAAGGAAATTTTTATATGTTAATTAGGAGGGCCCTAGTGGGGCCCTAAATGTCTATTGCATAGGTAACTGAGAAAGGGCTTTTGAAGCGAAATTGTTTATTTCTTTCCGTACCGCCTTGGTCTGGTGGTAGAGCACCTGACTGGCATGTGGAGGCAGGTGTCGGGGGTTCGAATCCAAGCTGTGGACTCGTTTTCAAAAAAAATATTTTTTTTCTTTCTTTCGTTTATTTTACATTATATTATTTTTTAGAAGTGTTTTTCGATATTCTGAAGGGTCTAGCATGTTGGAGATTTTTTTTAATTAGGAAAATGGGAAAAAATTGGAAAAATTTAGGAAAATCAGTTTATTTGTTATTTTTCGACTCATTTGCAACATTTTCGGTAGTCAATCATGCATAAGGTGTTCTTTGTATAAAATCGAGCATCTTTATTTGTTAAAGACGACTTTTTGGAATAATAATAAAAAATATTAAAAAAAAGTCGAAATGTCGAGTATAAGGTACAGGCTTCGAGACCTCCTAGCTACCTTTATTATTAAGTTATAATTTTCAAACTCGGTCCCAAGGTAGGCCTCTATGGCCCAATCATGCCTGCTGAAGGAAATTTTTATATGTTAATTAGGAGGGCCCCAGAGGGGCCTTAAAGATCTATTGCATAGGTAACCGAGAAAGGGCTTTTGAAGCGTAATTGTTTATTTCTTTCCGTACTGCCTTGGTCTGGTGGTAGGGCACCTGACTGGCATGTGGAGGCAGGTGTCGGGGGTTCGAATCCAAGCTGTGGACTCGTTTTCAAAAAAAATATTTTTTTTCTTTCTTTCGTTTATTTTACATTATATTATTTTTTAGAAGTGTTTTTCGATATTCTGAAGGGTCTAGCATGTTGGAGATTTTTTTTAATTAGGAAAATGGGAAAAAACTGGAAAAATTTAGGAAAATCAGTTTATTTGTTATTTTTCGACTCCTTTTGCAACATTTTAGGTAGTCTATCATGCATAAATTGTTCTTTGTATAAAATCGAGCATCTTTCTTTGTTAAAGAACACTTTTTGGAATAATAATAAAAAATTTTTTAAAAAAGTCGAAATGTGGAGAATAAGGTACAGGCTTCGAGACCTCCTAGCTACCTTTATTATTAAGTTATAATTTTCAAACTCGGTCCCAAGGTAGGCCTCTATGGTCCAATCATGCCTGCCGAAGGAAATTTTTATATGTTAATTAGGAGGGCCCTAGTGGGGCCCTAAATGTCTATTGCATAGGTAACTGAGAAAGGGCTTTTGAAGCGAAAGTGCTTATTTCTTTCCGTACCGCCTTGGTCTGGTGGTAGGACACCTGACTGGCAAGTGGAGGCAGGAGTCGGGGGTTCGAATCCCAGCTGCGGACGCTTTTTCAAAAAAATTTCTTTTTTAACTTTCTTTTGTTTATTTCACATTATATTATTTTTTGGAAGTGTATTTCGATATTCCGGAGGGTCTTGCATGGTGGAGATTTTTTTTAATTAGGAAAATGGGAAAAACTGGAAAAATCTAGGAAAATCTGTTTATTTGTTATTTTTCGACTCCTTTTGCAACATTTTAGGTAGTCTATCATGCATAAGTTGTTCTTTGTATAAAATCGAGCATCTTTCTTTGTTAAAGAACACTTTTTGGAATAATAATAAAAAAAATTAAAAAAAAGTCGAAATTTCGAGAATAAGGTACAGGCTTCGAGAGCTCCTAGCTACCTTTATTATTAAGTCATAATTTTCAAACTCGGTCCCAAGGTAGGCCTCTATGGTCCAATCATGCCTGCCGAAGGAAATTTTTATATGGTCATTAGGAGGGCCCCAGTGGAGCCCTAAAGGTCTATTGCATAGGTAACTGAGAAAGGGCTTTTGAAGCGAAATTGTTTCTTTCTCTCCGTTCCGCATTGGTCTGGTGGTAGAACACCTGTCTGGCAAGTAAAGGCTGGAGGGATGGGTCAGGGGCTCAAATCCCAGCTGCGGACCCTTTTTCAAAAAATTTCTTTTTTCTTTCTTTTGTTTATTTTACATTACATTATTTTTTAGATTAGTTTTTTGATATTCTGGAGGGTCTTGCATGTTGGAGATTTTTTTTTAATTAGGAAAATAGGAAAAAACTGGAAAATTCTAGGAAAATCAGTTTATTTGCCATTTTTCGACTCCTTTCGCAACTTTTTAGGTTGTCTATCATGCATAAGGTGTTCTGTGTATAAAATCAAGCATCTTTCTTTGTTAAAGAGCTTTTTTTTGAATAATAATAAATATTTTTTAAAAAAGTCAAAACGTCGAGAGTAAAGCTCAGGCTTCGAGACCTCCTAGCTCCCTTTAATATTAAGTTATAATTTTCAAACTCGGTACCAAAGTAGGCCTCTATAGTCCAATCATGCCTGCCGTAGGAAATTTTTATATGTTATTTAGGAGGGCCCCAGTGGGGCCCTAAAGGTCTATTGCATAGGAAACCGAGAAAGGGCTTTTGAAGCAAAATTGTTTCTTTCTTTCCGTACCGCCTTGGTCTGGTGGTAGGACACCTGTCTGGCAAGTCAAGGCTGGAGGGAGGGGTCGGGGGTTCGAATCCCAGCTGAGGACACTTTTTCAAAAAAATGTCTTTTTTTTCTTTCTTTTGTTTATTTTTCATTATATTATTTTTTAGAAGTGTTTTTCGATATTCTGGAGGGTCTTGCATGTTGGAGATTTTTTTTTAATTAGGAAAATGGGATTAAACTGGAAAAATCTATGAAAATCCGTTTATTTGTTATTTTTCGACTCCTTTTGCAACATTTTCGGTAGTCTATCATGCATAAGGTGTTCTTTGTATAAATTTGAGCATCTTTCTTTGTTAAAGAACACTTTTTGGAATAATAATAATAAAAAAAAAAATTTTAAAAAGTCGAAATGTCGAGAATAAGGTACAGGCTTCGAGACCTCCTTATTAAGACCCTTCGAGACCTTTAATATTAAGTTATAATTTTCAAACTCGGTCCCAAGGTAGGCCTCTATGATCCAATCATGCCTGCCGAAGGAAATTTTTATATGTTAATTAGGAGGGCGCCAGTGGGGCCCTAAAGGTCTATTGCATAGGTAACCGAGAAAGGGCATTTGAAGCGAAATTGTTTCTTTCTTTACGTACCACCTTGGTCTGGTGGTAGGACACCTGACTTGCAAGTGGAGGCAGGAGGAAGAGGTCGGGGGCTCAAATCCCAGCTGCAGACACTTTTTCAAAAAATTTCTTTTTTTCTTTCTTTTGTTTATTTTACATTATATTATTTTTTAGATTAGTTTTTCGATATTCTGGAGGGTCTTGCATGGTTGAGATTTTTTTTAATTAGGAAAAAAGGAAAAAACTTGAAAATTCTAGGAAAATCTGTTTATTTGCCATTTTTCGACTCCTTTCGCAACTTGTTAGGTTGTCTATCATGCATAAGGTGTTCTGTGTATAAAATCGAGCATCTTTCTTTGTTAAAGAGCTTTTTTTTTAATAATAATAAATTTTTTTTTGAAAAAGTCGAAATGTCGAGAGTAAGGCTCAGGCTTCGAGACCTCCTTGCTCCCTTTAATATTAAGTTATAATTTTCAAACTCGGTACCAAGGTAGGCCTCTATGGTCCAATCATACCTGCCGTAGGAAATTTTTATATGTTAATTAGGAGGGCCCCAGTGGGGCCCTAAAGGTCTATTGCATAAGCAACCGAGAAAGGGCTTTTGAAGCAAAATTGTTTCTTTCTTTCCGTACCGCCTTGGTCTGGTGGTAGGACACCTGACTGGCAAATGGAGGCAGGAGGCAGGAGTTCAAATCCCAGCTGCGGACACTTTTTCAAAAAATTTCTTTTTTTCTTTCTTTTGTTTATTTAACATTATATTATTTTTTAGATTAGTTTTTCGATATTCTGGAAGGACTTGCATGTTGGAGATTTTTTTTTAATTAGGAAAATAGGAAAAAACTGGAAAATTCTATGAAAATCAGTTTATTTGCCATTTTTCGACTCCTTTCGCAACTTTTTAGGATGTCTATCATGCATAAGGTGTTCTGAGTATAAAATCAAGCATCTTTCTTTGTTAAAGAGCTTTTTTTTGAATAATAATAAATTTGTTTTTAAAAAAGTCGAAACGTCGAGAGTAAGGCTCAGGCTTCGAGACCTCCTAGCTCCCTTTAATATTAAGTCATAATTTTCAAACTCGGTACCAAGGTAGGCCTCTATTGGACCATAGGTAACCATCATGCCTGCCGTTGGAAATTTTTATATGTTAATTAGGAGGGCCCCAGTGGGGCCCTAAAGGTCTATTGCATAGGTAACCGAAAAAGGGCTTTTGAAGCGAAATTGTTTCTTTCTTTCCGTACCGCCTTGGTCTGGGGGTAGGACACCTGTCTGGCAAGTCAAGGCTGGAGGGAGGGGTCGGGGGTTCAAATCCCAGCTGCGGGCACTTTTTCAAAAAATTTCTTTTTTTCTTTCTTTTGTTTATTTTACATTATATTATTTTTTAGATTAGTTTTTCGATATTCTGGAGGGTCTTGCATGTTGGAGATTTTTTTTTAATTAGGAAAATAGGAAAAAACTGGAAAAATCTAGGAAAATCTGTTTATTTGTTATTTTTCGACTCCTTTTGCAACATTTTAGGTAGTCTATCATGCATAAATTGTTCTTTGTATAAAATCGAGCATCTTTCTTTGTTAAAGAACACTTTTTGGAATAATAATAAAATTTTTTTTAAAAAAGTCGAAATGTGGAGAATAAGGTACAGGCTTCGAGACCTCCTAGCTACCTTTATTATTAAGTTATAATTTTCAAACTCGGTCCCAAGGTAGGCCTCTATGGTCCAATCATGCCTGCCGAAGGAAATTTTTATATGTTAATTAGGAGGGCCCTAGTGGGGCCCTAAATGTCTATTGCATAGGTAACTGAGAAAGGGCTTTTGAAGCGAAATTGTTTATTTCTTTCCGTACCGCCTTGGTCTGGTGGTAGGGCACCTGACTGGCATGTGGAGGCAGGTGTCGGGGGTTCGAATCCAAGCTGTGGACTCGTTTTCAAAAAAAATATTTTTTTTCTTTCTTTCGTTTATTTTACATTATATTATTTTTTAGAAGTGTTTTTCGATATTCTGAAGAGTCTAGCATGTTGGAGATTTTTTTTAATTAGGAAAATGGGAAAAAACTGGAAAAATTTAGGAAAATCAGTTTATTTGTTATTTTTCGACTCATTTGCAACATTTTCGGTAGTCAATCATGCATAAGGTGTTCTTTGTATAAAATCGAGCATCTTTCTTTGTTAAAGACGACTTTTTGGAATAATAATAAAAAATATTAAAAAAAAGTCGAAATGTCGAGTATAAGGTACAGGCTTCGAGACCTCCTAGCTACCTTTATTATTAAGTTATAATTTTCAAACTCGGTCCCAAGGTAGGCCTCTATGGTCCAATCATGCCTGCTGAAGGAAATTTTTATATGTTAATTAGGAGGGCCCCAGAGGGGCCTTAAAGGTCTATTGCATAGGTAACCGAGAAAGGGCTTTTGAAGCGAAATTGTTTCTTTCCTTCCGTACCGCCTTGGTCTGGTGGTAGGACACCTGACTGGCAAGCCGAGGCAGGAGGGAGGGGTCGGGGGTTCGAATACCAGCTACGGACACTTTTTCAAAAAAATTTCTTTTTTTTCTTTCTTTTGTTTATTTTACATTATATTATTTTTTAGATGTGTTTTTCGGTATTCCGGAGGGTCTTGCATGTTAGAGATTTTTTTTTTAATTAGGAAAATGGGAAAAAACTGGAAAAATCTAGGAAAATCTGTTTATTTGTTATTTTTCGACTCTTTTTGCAACATTTTAGGTAGTCTATCATGCATAAGTTGTTCTTTGTATAAAATCAAGCACCTTTCTTTGTTAAAGAGCACTTTTTTGGAATAATAATAAAAATAATTAAAAGAATGTCGAAATGTCGAGAATAAGGTACAGGCTTCGAGACCTCCTAGCTACCTTTAATGTTAAGTTATATTTTTTAAACTCGGACCCAAGGTAGGTCTCTTTGGTCCAATCATGCCTGCCGAAGGAAATTTTTATATGTTAATTAGGAGAGCCCCAGTGGGGCCCTAAATTTCTATTGCATAGGTAACCGAGAAAGGGCTTTTGAAGCGAAATTGTTTCTTTCTTTCAGTACCGCCTTGGTCTGGTGGTAGTGCACCTGACTGGCAAGTGGAGGCAGGAGGCAGGGAGCGGGGGTTCGAATCCCAGCTGCGGAAACTTTTTCAAAAAAATTTCTATTTTTTCTTTCTTTTGTTTATTTTACATTATATTATTTTTTGAATGAGTTTTTCGATATTCCGGAGGGTCTTGCATGTTGGAGATTATTTTTTAATTAAGAAAATGGGAAAAAACTGGGAAAATCTAGGAAAATCAGATTATTTGTTATTTTTCGACTCCTTTTGCAACATTTCGGGTAGTCTATCATGCATAAGGTGTTCTTTGTATAAATTCGAGCATCTTTCTTTGTTAAAGAACACTTTTTGGAATAATAATAATAAAAAAAAATTTTAAAAAGTCGAAATGTCGAGAATAAGTTACAGCCTTCGAGACCTCCTAGCTCCCTTTAATATTAAGTTATAATTTTCAAACTAGGTCCCAAGGTAGGCCTCTATGGTTCAATCCAGCCTGCCGAAGGAAATTTTTATATTTTAATTAGGAGGGCCCAAGTGGGGACCTAAAGGTCTTTTGCATAGGAAACCGAGAAAGGGCTATTGAAGCGAAATTGTTTTTTACTTTCCGTACCGCCTTGGTATGGTGGTAGGACACCAGACTGGCAAGTCAAGGCTGGAGGGAGGGGTCAGGGATTCAAATCCCAGATGCAGACACTTTTTCAAAAAAATTTCTTTTTTTCTTTCTTTTGTTTATTTTACATTATATTATTTTTTGGATGTATTTTTCGATATTCAGGAGGGTTTTGCATGTTGGAGATTTTTTTTTAATTAGGATAATGGGAAAAAACTGGAAAAATTTAGGAAAATCAGTTAATTGTTATTTTTCGACTCCTTTTGCAATTTTTTAGGTTCTCTATCATGCATAAGATGTTCTGTGTATAAAATCGAGCATCTTTCTTTGTTAAAGAATTTTTTTTTAATAATAATAATTTTTTTTTTTAAAAAGTCGAAATGTCGAGAGTAAGGCTCAGGCTTCGAGACCTCCTAGCTCCCTTCAATATTAAGTTATAATTTTCAAGCTAGGTCCCAAGGTAGGCCTCTATGGTTCAATCCAGCCTGCCGAAGGAAATTTTTATATTTTAATTAGGAGGGCCCCAGTGGGGCCCTAAAGGTCTTTTGCATAGGTAACCGAGAAAGGGCTTTTGAAGCGAAATTGTTTCTTTCTTTCTGTACTGCCTTGGTCTGGTGGTAGGACACCTGACTGGCAAGTGGAGGCTTGAGGGAGGGGTCGGGGGTTCGAATCCTAGCTGCGGACACTTTTTAAAAAAAATTTCTTTTTTTCTTCCTTTGTTTATTTTACATTATATTATTTTTTAGATGTGTTTTTAGATATTCCGGAGGGTCTTGCATGTTGGAATTTTTTTTTTTAATTAGGAAAATGGGAAAAAACTGGAAAAATCTAGGAAAATCTGTTTATTTGTTATTTTTCGACTCCTTTTGCAACATTTTAGGTAGTCTATCATGCATAAGTTTTTCTTTGTATAAAATCGAGCATCTTTCTTTGTTCAAGAACACTTTTTGGAATAATAATAAAAAAAATTAAAAGAAAGTCGAAATGTCGAGAATAAGGTACAGGCTTCGAGACCTCCTAGCTACATTTAATATTAAGTCATGATTTTCAAACTCGGTCCCAAGGTAGGCCTCTATGGTCCAATCATGCCTGCCGAAGGAAATTTTTATATGTTAATTAGGAGGGCCCCAGTGGTGCCCTAAAGGTCTATTGCATAGGTAACCGAGAAAGGGCTTTTGAAGCGAAATTGTTTCTTTCTTTCTGTACCGCCTTGGTCTGGTGGTAGGACACCTGACTGGCAAGTCAAGGCTGGAGCGAGGGGTCGGGGGTTCAAATCCCAGCAGCGGACACTTTTTCAAAAAATTTCTTTTTTTCTTTCTTTTGTTTATTTTACATTATATTATTTTTTAGATGTGTTTTTCGATATTCCGGAGGGTCTTGCATGTTGGAAATTTTTTTTTTTAATTAGGAAAATGGGAAAAAACTGGAAAAATCTACGAATATCTGTTTATTTGTTATTTTTCGACTCCTTTTGCAACATTTTAGCTTGTCTATCATGCATAAGTTGTTCTTTGTATAAAATCGAGCATCTTTCTTTGTTCAAGAACACTTTTTGGAATAATAATAAAAAAAATTATAAGAAAGTCGAAATGTCGAGAATAAGGTACAGGCTTCGAGATCTCCTAGCTACATTTAATATTAAGTCATAATTTTCAAACTCGGTCCCAAGGTAGGCCTCTATGGTCCAATCATGCCTGCTGAAGGAAATTTTTATATGTTAATTAGGAGGGCCCCAATGGGGCCCTAAATGTCTATTGCATAGATAACCGAGAAAGGGCTTTTGAAGCGAAATTGTTTCTTTCTTTCCGTACCGCCTTGGTCTGGTGGTAGGACACCTGACTGGCAAGTCAAGGCTGGAGAGAGGGGACGGGGATTCAAATCCCAGCTGCGGACACTTTTTCAAAAAAATTTCTTTTTTTCTTTCTTTTGTTTATTTTACATTATATTATATTTTAGATGTGTTTTCGATATTCTGGAGGGTTTTAAATGTTTGAGATTTTTGCTGAAGGAATTGTTTGAGATTTTTGCTGAAGGCCTGCTGAAGGAAATTTTTATATGTTAATTAGGAGGGCCCCAATGGGGCCCTAAATGTCTATTGCATAGATAACCGAGAAAGGGCTTTTGAAGCGAAATTGTTTCTTTCTTTCCGTACCGCCTTGGTCTGGTGGTAGGACACCTGACTGGCAAGTCGAGGCTCAACGGTGGGGTCGGGGATTCGAATCCCAACTGCGGACAGTTTTTCAAAAAAAATTCTTTTTTTTCTTTCTTTTGTTTATTTTACATTATATTATTTTTTAGATGTGTTTTTCGATATTCTGGAGGGTTTTGCATATTGGAGATTTTTTTTTAATTTGGAAAATGGGAAAAAACTGGAAAAATCTAGGAAAATCAGTTTATTTGTTATTTTTCGACTCCTTTTGCAACATTTTACGTAGTCTATCATGCATAAGGTGTTGTGTGTATAAAATCGAGCATCTTTCTTTGTTAAAGAACACTTTTTGGAATAATAATAAAATAATTTAAAAAAAAATGTCGAAATGTCGAAAATAAGGTTAAGGCTTCGAGACCTCCTAGCTCCCTTAAATATTAAGTTACAATATTCAAATTCGGTCCCAAGGTAGGGCTCTATGGTCTAATCATGCCTGTTGAGGGAAATTTTTATAAGTTATTCAGGAGGGCCCCAGTGGGGCACTAAATGTCTATTGCATAGGTCACCGAGAAAGGGCTTTTGAAGCAAAATTGTTTCTTTCTTACCGTACCGCCTTGGTCTGGTGGTAGACAACTGACTGGCAAGTCGAGGTTGGAGGAAGCGGTCGGGGGTACGAATACCAACTGCGGAAAATTTTTCAAAGAAAATTTCTCTTTTTTCTTTCTTTTGTTTATTTTACATTATATTATTTTTTAGATGTTTTTTTCGATATTCTGGAGGGTCCTGAATTAGGAAAATAGGAAAAAACTGGAAAAATCTAGGAAAATCAGTTTATTTCTTATTTTTCAACTCGTATTGCAACATTTTAGGTAGTCTATCATGCATAAGGTGTTCTGTTAATAAAATCAAGCATGTTTCTTTGTTAAAGAACACTTTTTGGAAGAATAATAAAATAAATTTAAAAAAAGTCGAAATGTCGAGAATAAGGTTAAGGCTTCGAGACCTCCTAGCTCCCTTAAATATTAATTTATAATTTTCAAACTCGGTCCCAAGGTAGGTCTCTATGGTCTAATCATGCCTGCCGAAGGAAAGTTTCATATGTTAATTAGGAGGGCCCCAGTGGGGCCCTAAAGGTCTATTGCATTGGTAACCGAGAAAGGGCTTTTGAAGCGAAATTTTTTCTTCCTTCCCGTACCACCTTGGTCTGGCGATAGGGCACCTGACTGGCAAGTGGAGGCTGGAGAGAGGGGTCGGGGGTTCGAATCCCAGCTGAGGACTCTGTTTCAAAAAAATTTCTTTTTTTCTTTCTTTTGTTTATTTTACATTATATTATTTTTTAGATGTGTTTTTCGATATTCCAGAGGGTCTTGCATGTTGGAGATTTATTTTTTTTTAATTAGGAAAATGGGAAAAAAGCTGGAAAAATCGAGGAAAATCAGTTTATTTGTAAATTTTCGACTCCTTTTGCAACTTTTTAGGTTGTCTATCATGCATAAGGTGTTCTGTGAATAAAATCGAGCATCTTTCTTTGTTAAAGAGCACTTTTTGGAATAATAAAAAAAAAAATTTTTAAAAAGTCGAAATGTCGAGAATAAGGCTCAGGCTTCGAGACCTCCTAGCTCCCTTAAATATTAAGTTACAATTTTCAAACTCGGTCCCAAGGTAGGTCTCTATGGTCTAATCATGCCTGTTGAAGGAAATTTTTATAAGTTAATCAAGAGGGCCCCAGTGAGGCACTAAATGTCTATTGCATAGGTCACCGAGAAAGGTCTTTTGAAGCAAAATTGTTTCTTTCTTTCCGTACTGCCTTGGTCTGGTGGTAATACACCTGACTGGCAAGTCGAGGCTCAACGGAGGGGTCGGGGGTTCGAATTCCAACTGCAGACAGTTTTTCAAAAAAAATTCTTTTTTTTCTTTCTTTTGTTTATTTTACATTATATTATTTTTTAGATGTGTTTTTCGATATTCTGGAGGGTCCTGCATGTAGGAAATTTTCTATTTAATAAGGAAAATAGGAAAAACGAATTAATAGTCGAAATGTCGAGAATAAGGTAAAGGCTTCGAGACCTCCTAGCTCCCTTAAATATTAAGTTATAATTCTCAAACTCGGTCCCAGGATAGGTCTCTATGGTCTAATCATGCCTCCCGAAGGAAAGTTTTATAAGTTATTTAGAAGGGCACCAGTGGGGCCCTAAAGGTCCATTGCATAGGTAACCGAGAAAGGGCTTTTGAAGCGAAATTGTTTCTTTCTTTCCGTGCCGCCTTTGTCTGGTGGTAGGACACCGGACGGGCAAGTCCAGGCTGGAGGAAGGGGTCAGGGGTTCAAATACCAGCTGCACTCACTCTTTCAAAAAAAAATTTCTTTTCTTTCTTTATTTTTATTTTACATTATATTAATTTTTAGATGTGTTTTTCGATATTCTGGAGGGTCCTGCATGTAGGAAATTTTTTTTAATAAGGAAAATGGGAAAAACTGGAAAAATCTTAGAAAATCAGTTTATTTGTTATTTTTCGACTCCTATTGCAATATTTTAGGTATTCTATCATGCATAAGGTGTTCTGTTTTAAAAATAAAGCATCTTTCTTTGTTAAAGAACACTTTTTGGAATAATAATAAAAAAATAATAAAAAAAAATCGAAATTTCGAGAATGAGGTTCAGGCTTCGAGACCTCCTAGCTTCCTTTAATATTAAGTTATAATTTTTAAACTTGGTTCCAAAGTAGGCCTCTATGGTCCAATCATGCCTGCCAAAGGAAATTTTTATATGTTAATTAGGAGGACTCCAGTGGGGCCCTAAAGGTCTATTGCATACGTAACCGAGAAAGGGCTTTTGAAGCGAAATTGTTTCTTCCTTTCCATACCGCCTTGGTCTGATGGTAGGACACCTGACTGGCAAGTCGAGGCTGGAGGGATGGGTTGGGGTTTGAATCCCAGCTGCAGACCCTTAATCAAGAAAGTTTCTTTTGTTTATTTTACATTATATTATTTTTTAGATGTGATTTTTGATATTCTAGAGGGTCCTGCATGTAGGAAATTTTTTTTTTTATTAGGAAAATAGTAAAAAACTGGAAAAATCTAGGAAAATCAGTTTATTTGTTATTTTTTGTCTCCTTTTGCAACATTTTAGGTAGTCTGACATGCATTAAGAGATTCTATGTATAAAAGCGAGCATCTTTCTTTGTTAAAGAACACTTTTTGGAATAATAATAAAAATAATAAAAAAAAAAGTCGAAATATCGAGAATAAGTTTCAAGCTTTGCGACATCCTAGCTCCCTTCAATATTAAGTTTTAATTTTCAAACTCGGTCACAAAGTAGACCTCTATGGTCCAATCATGTCTGCCGAAGGAAATTTTTATATGTTAATTAGGAGTGCCCCAGTGAGGCCCTAAATGTCTATTGCATAGGTAATCGAGATAGGGCTTTTGAAACAAAATTGTTTCTTTCTTTCAGTACTGCCTTCGTCTCGTGGCAGGACACCTGACTGACTAGTCGAGGCTGGAGGGAGGGGTCGGGGGTTCGAATCCCAACCGCGGACACTTTTTCAAAGAAATTTCTTTTTTTTCTTTCTTTTGTTTATTTTACATTATATTATTTTTTCGATATCCCGGAAGGTCTTGCAGATCGGAGATTTTTTTTTTAATTAGGAAAATGGAAAAAAACTGGAAAAATATATGAAAATCAGTTTATTTGTTATTTTTCGACTCCTTTTGCAACACTTTAGGTAGTCTATCATGCATAAGGTGTTTTGTGTATAAAATCGAGCATCTTTCTTTGTTAAAGAACACTTTTTGTAATAAAAAAAAATATAAAAAAAAAGTTGAAATGTTGAGAATAAGGTTCAGGCTTCGAGACCTCTTAGCTCCCTTTAATATTGAGTTATAATTTTCAAACTTGGTCACATAGTAGGCCTCTATGGTCCAATCATGCCCGTCGAAGGAAATTTTTATATGTTAATTAGGAGGGCCCCAGTGGGGCCCTAAAGGTCTATTGCATAGGTAACCGAGAAAGGGCTTTTGAAGTGAAATTGTTTCTTTCTTTCCGTATCGCCTTGTTCTGGTGGTAGAACACCTGACTGGCAAGTTGAGGCTGGAGTGAGGGGTTGAGGGTTTGAATCCCAGCTGCGGACACTAAATCAAAAAAGTTTCTTTTTTTTCTTTCTTTTGTTTATTTTACATTATATTATTTTTTAGATGTGTTTTTCGATATTCTGGAGGGTCCTGCATGTAGGAAAAACTTTTTTTATTAGGAAAATGGTAAAAAACTGGAAAAATCTAGGAAAATCAATTTATTTGTTACTTTTGTCTCCTTTTGCAATATTTTAGGTAGTCTATCATTCATTAAGGGGTTTTATGTATAAAATTGAGCATCTTTTTTTGTTAAAGAACTCTTTTTGGAATAATAATAAAAATAATTAAAAAAAAGTCGAAATATCGAGAATAAGTTTCAGGCTTCAAGACCTCCTAGATCCGTTTAATATAAAGCTATAATTTTCAAACTCTGTCCCAAGGTAGGCCTCTTTGATCTAGTCATGCCTGCCAAAGGAAATTTTTATATGTTAATTAGGAGGGCCCCAGTGGGGACTCAAAGGTCTATTGCATAAGTAACTAAAAAAGGGCTTTTGAAGAGAAATTGTTTCCTTCTACCGTACGCCTTGGTCTGGTGATAGGACACCTGACTGGCAAGTCCAGGCTGGAGGGAGGGGTCTGGGGTTCGAATCCCAGCTGCGGACACTTTTTCAAAAAAATTTCTTTTTTTTCTTTCTTTTGATTAATTTACTTTATATTATTTTTTAGATGTGTTTTTCGATATTCAGGAGGGTCATGCGTGTAGGAAATATTTTTTTAATTAGGAAAATGGGAAAAACTGGAAAAATCTAGGAAAATCAGTTTCTTTTGTTATTTTTCGACTCGTCTTGCAACATTTTATGTGGTCAATCATGCATAAGGGGTTCCGTGTATAAAATCGAGCATCTTTCTTTGTTAAAGAACACTTTTTGGAATAATAATAAAAAAAATAATAAAAAAGTCGAAATGTCGAGAATAAGGTTCAGGCTTCGAGACCTCCTAGCTCCCTTTAATATTAAGTTGTGATTATCAAACTCAGTCCCAAGGTAGGCCTCTATGGTCTAATCATGCCTGCTGAAGGAAATTTTTATATGTTAATTAGGAGGGCCCCAATGGGGCCCTAAAGGTCTATTGCATAGGAAACCGAGAAAGGGCTTTTGAAGCGAAATTGTTTCTTTCTTTCCGTACCGCCTTGGTCTGGTGGTAGGACACCTGACTGGGAATTCGAGGCCGGAGGAAGGGATCGGGGGTTCCAATACCAGATGCGGACAATGTTTCAAAAAAAAATTTTTTTTTTTCTTTCTTTTTTTTATTTTACATTATATTATTTTTTAGAGGTGTTTTTTGATATTCTGGAGGGTCCTGCATGCAGGAATTTTTTTTAATTAGGAAAATGGGAAAAAACAGGAAAAATATAGGAAAATCAGTTTATTTGTTATTTTTTGACTCCTTTTGCAACATTTTAGGGAGCCTATCATGCATATGGTGTTCTGTGTATAAAATCGAGAATCTTTCTTTGATAAAGAAAGCTTTTTGGAATAATAATTAAAAAAAAGTCGAAATGGCGAGAACAAGGTTCAGGCTTCCAGACCTCGTAGCTCCCATTAATATTAAGCTATAATTTTCAAACTTGGTCCCAAGGTAGGCCTCTATGGTCCAATCATGCCTGCCAAAGGAAATTTTTATATGTTTTTTAGGAGGGCCCCTAAAGGTCTATTGCATATGTAACCGAGAAAGGACTTTTGAAGCGAAATTCTTTCTTTCTTTCCGTACCGCCTTGGTCTGGTGTAAGCACACCTGACTGGCAAGTCGAGGCTGGAGGGAGTAGTTGGGGGTTCGAATCCCAGCTGCGGACACTTATTAAAAAAAATTCCTTTTTTTCTTTCCTTTGATTAATTTACATTATATTATTTTTTAGATGTGTTTTTCAATATTCTGGAGGGTCCTGCATGTAGGAAATTTTTTTTAATTAGAAAAATGGGAAAAAACTGGAAAAATCTATTAAAATCAGTTTGTTATTTTTCGACTCCTATTGCAACATTTTAGGTAGTCTATCATGCATGAGGTGTTCTGTGTATAAAATCGAGCATCTTTCTTTGTTAAAGAACAGTTTTTGGAATAATAATAAAAAAAATAATTAAAAAAATCGGAGTGTCGAGAATAAGGTTCAGGCTTCGAGACCTCCTTTTCATACTAGGTCCTAAGGTAGGCCTCTATGGTCCAATCATGCCTGCCGAAGGAAATTTTTATATATTAACTAGATTAAAGGTCTATTGCATAGGTAACCGAGAAAGGGCTTTTGAAGCAAAATTGTTTCTTTCTTTCCGCACCGCCTTGGTCTGGTGGTAGGACACCTGACTGGCAAGTCCAAGCTGGAGGGAGGGGGGTTCGAATCCCAGCTGCGGACATTTTTTCCAAAAAATTTCTTTATTTTTTTTCTTTTATTTATTTTACATTATATTATTTTTTAGATGTGTTTTTCGATATTCTGGAGGGTCCTGCATGTAGGAATTTTTTTTAATATGTAAAGTGGGAAAAAACTGGAAAAATCTAGGAAAATCAGTTTATTTGTTATTTTTCGACTCTTTTTGCAACTTTTTAGGTAGTCTATCATGCATAAGCTGTTCTGTGTATAAAATCGAGCATCTTTCTTTGTTAAAGAGCACTTTTTGGAATAATAATAATAAAAATTTTAAAAACGTCGAAATGTCGAGAGTAAGTCTCAGGATTCGAGACCTCCTAGCTCCCTTTAATATTAAGTTATAATTTTCAAACTCGGTACCAAGGTAGGCCTCTATGCTCCAATCATGAATGCCGAAGGAAATTTTTATATTTTATATAGTAATTAGGAGGGCCCGAATGGGGCCCTAAATGTCTATTGCATAGGTAACCGAGAAAGGGCTTTTGAAGTGAAATTGTTTCTTTCTTTCCGTACCACCTTGGTCTGGTGGTAGGTCACCTGACTGGCAAGTCGAGGCTGGAGGGGGAATTCATATTGGTTGTTATAGATATAGACTTAATAACTACTCATCCGTTTTTCAAGCAGAATTATGGACGATTCTTCAGGCAATGTATTGGATAATTAGGAACAAATTAAATAGAAATGTTCATATCTTTTCTGATTCCCTCTCGGGATTACAAGCAATAGCAAACCCTGAGGAAAACGATTACTTAATTAAAATTTTGAAAGACCAATATAAATTAAATATGATAATCCATTGGATTAAAGCTCACGTCGGTCACCACGGCAACGAGGAAGCTGACAGTCAGGCAAAATTGGCCTGCCAAAGACCCGAAATAGATCTCTTTGAGCAGAGCACAAAAAGATCAGTAAAGTTATCGATGTTCAAACGAAATATAAATCTTCGGCAAAATATGTGGGATGATGATCAAAACCAGGGCAGGCATACCCTCCATCTAATCCCGAAAATAAATTACCGTAAAATTTATGGAAATTTCTACTTGAATCAATTTATCACAAACCACGGCACCCAGGGTACATACCAATCCAAATTTCACAATAAATCTCCCCTATGCAATAACTGCAAAGTTACAGATGACCTGGAGCATATACTGATTCATTGCCTTCTATTTGATAACATAAGAAAAGCAAATTTTCCAGCAAACCTGATCTATAGCTCCCTCAAACGACACTGGAGGATACCAGCTATGCAAAAGGGCATAGAAAGAATCATCGAAAGCCACTTTAGCGCTGGCGTGCCACCAGACATGTTATAATAACGAAAATGTCGAAACTGTGTTTTCTCAGAATATTGACATCACGCACTGAATTTCAAAAACTTATCCAAACTTTTCGATTTGTTGTAAAGTTCCCTTTCCACCTACCCTGACTTTTTTTTTTTTTAAATTAAAATATAGAACACCTTGTGTATGGAATTAACATTTCCTCTGTACTTACTTTAACATTTAAACTCGTTTCGATATGTGAGCTGGGTCAGCTCTCCACCTGTTAAAAGTAACGATTTCGTACACCGAGTTAACTTTTCATCTGTTCAAACATCTGCTTTTTACTTTCTTTGCATTTTTTTAAATTTCACGATACTTTGTTGATTGAGTCATCTTTTCATCTGATTTGCTATCTACATCTTGAATTCAAGTCACCCTTTATATTCCTCATTGTAAATACTCATCTTCCCTTTGTTTTTCAAACTGGGAATTGATTTTGTATATTTCTGTTGATCAATAAAATTACTCCCCGGATGCCCCCGCCAGGGGGCGGGACGGGGTTAAGCGTTGCTGATATTCAAAGAGAAATCACCCAACTAACAAGTAATAGCAAAACATCACTTAGATGTTTTGTTTTTTTTTTAATAATTTTTATATTCCTAGTAATATTGTAGTGGTACTTTCATTTATATCATGTGTGGAATGGGCAATTGACGACTGTCTAGGAAACATCCCTGAGGATTATCCTTATATTAGGGAGAAAAAAAAAACATTTATAAGGATATTAAATCTCATTTAAAAAACTGAAATAAAATGATTTAAAAACTGAAATAAAACTGAAATAATTTCTTTCTAATTAGTTCTTGTATCATTTAAAGTATTTACTGTCAAAAGTCAGTTTAATTAAAAGACATAAGTATTGTTCTCAATTGTCACAGTGTCTTTTTTTTAAAAATCTTAACTTTAGGAGATAAGGAATTCGGCAATGGGTAAAATTCAGTTCAGAATTAGTTTTCCTCCACTTTTCGGTAATTTTGGTTAAAAACAGCTTAAAAATATCTTTAAACTTGAAGTGTTCAATAGTTAAAGGTGATAGGTTGCTCTTAAATAATAGTGGTATGATGTGGGATTGAAATGCCTAATACATGATTGAGGCAGATATGTGACATTTCAAACAAAGTGTTATTCCTAGCCGCAAAGAATTGTTAACAACCAAAGAAACAAATAGCACATGAAAGAATAAGTTTATTAACAATTAGATGATGTAATAACTAATACGTACATTATTGTATTTCTACTATATCACACAGGATGATAAAAATACTTACAAAACCGATTAACTTAATAAAAATTTAACACTAGTACACAGCGACTTGATTCTTCTACATGAATCTTCATTTGAATCAGAATTTATCCGCTATAGCGTTCTATATTCAATGCTTCTTCAGAGATGAGAGGTTGTACGATTTAGGAGAGGCACAACAATTTCGGCAACTCTTCTCTATATTAGCTGATGTCGCCCTATAAAGAAATCCAGTATAACATGTGGCTCTATAGTCACTGGCCAAATTATTAGATGCACTATAAGATTCTATGTAAAATCTTAATTGTCAGGTGATTGTTTTAACGCGACTGAAACCTTGTTTACCTCCGTACGTCAATTGGTTAAGTTTGACGATATATAATATAAATTAAAGGATTGGAAAAATTAGACGATTTATTGCATAAATTAAAATATTTCTTATATCAGGTATTATATTAATGTATTATAATAATTAGACCAAATTATTAGACACACTGTATTCTTTTAATAATTACATATGTTGCACAAGTTTAGATGCAATACTTTTAAATTTAAACATAAATGTAATTGTTTTTTTCTAGAGACTTTTTATATACATCCTATTCGTATTTATTTTTAACGTATTGCATTGCTATGTTAAACAATTGATACACGAACATAAACAAATGCAAACCGGATTTGGTCGCGTAAAAACAATAAAGTTGTATAGTAGTATCACCTGATAATTACGATTTTACATAGAATCTTATAGTGCGTCTAATAGTTTGGCCAGGGACTGTAAGTTGTTCTGTAGAATATGCTAAACAATATGTTACCCACACATTATTTGGCTCCATTCAATAAGTCATTGAAATAATGTTGGATTCTATAAAATATGTATATCTATAACATGCAGTCCACACAGCAGGCAATGCTACCTTGATGAAAGTGGATATATATTTAAGCCTGTTTAAAATCTATATTATATGGCCATAAATAAAAGATATTTGCAGTAATACTTACCTACAGATTTGAAATTTAACCACTTATTATGTAAAAACATTTATATATATATATATATATACCATATCAAATTTTATTATTGTAGCCTAATTTGAGGGTGAGTAACGGGCCTAATTGAAACGTAAATAAATCCTCTTAATTTAGTTTCATACTATTGTATGTTGTCAAAATGAGAGATAATTTTTTGCCCTCAGAAATGTGAGTGAACAAACCTTATTCATGGCCATCTACAATTGCCAGTATTTTTCATAAATATCAATCTATAATTTTGAATTTGGTCACATATATTGTAACATGTTTTACTGCATTTCAAAATTATAGGTAATTTAGAGGGGAGTGGCAGATGAAGTACATAATTGAAATCTCTTTATTTCACAGTTCTTAGTGGTAAGAGTTTGGGTAACATAGTGACTAGGCGTATGTATTCAATGTTTTAATTCATTTTGGAAAATTTTATTTTTAAAACTAAATAATAAGGAGCGGCATTTAATTCTAAACTATACTTATGTTTTCATGTCCTGAAGTTGATCATGCTAATTTTGAATGTAGTTAAAAAAAATTCTACAAAAAAATTCTAAATTTAAAAAAAGAGAAAAATCAGATTTTTTTTCCATTATAGACAGTTTGCAGTTATGCTGCAACAGTTATTGGACAACATAGAAGTTTCTGTAACAAATGTGCAAACCCTTTAACAACTACAGAATTTTAAAAGTTACAGAAAATATTTTTAAATGGTAGCAAATGTAAAGTATTAATATTTTAATTAACTAAATTTAAAATAAATTGTTCACCACTACATGCAAATGATTTAAATTGATGTATGAAAAGTTTGATACACAAAAGCTCATAAGTTTGGATTAACATTTAACAAAAATTCTATTTGTTTTAAAATTTCTGCTTTAGTTTACTATCACTAGGATAAATAAAGCATTCATGATCACCAAGCACACTACATGATAAAAGAGGCCATCTAAAATGACTATCCTTCCTTCATCTTTTTAAATTTTAATATTACAATAAAGCATTTTTTTTCCGGGGACCGAAGTATATAACATATAACAGAAAATCAAACAATTTAAATTTAATACTTCCTAGGAACACTAATTTTGACAATGCAATAGCCATTGTTAAGATAGATGACATGTAATGTTATCGATGTAGAAAAAACAATAGAAATAAGTTTAAAATAATCATACCATTACTTAATAATTTGAGTACACAACCACATAAAATTCTTTCCATACACATAGACAATTTAGAAGGAAAAAAAAATTGAAGAGGGAAAAATTGTATTTTAGAGTTTAGGAAGCCTTAAGAGTTTCTGAAATCCAAGGCAAATATTTAGAGATTACATATGAAAAAAAGACAAAGTACAGAAAAAACAAAAATATAACCAATATTTTATGTTTTTCAGTTATATAAACAAATAATTTTAACATAACATATATTAAAAATAAACTGGGACTGCAATTAAATTATGGATAAATGTGATACGTATAAAATGTGCTTTACTGTAATAATAAAAAACACCAAAATTATCGCCATCTGTTGGTACATTCATCAGTAGAATCTAACAATAAAAAAGTTCTAACATTATATGTAAGGAACCAGAAATTTAAACAGGAGTTTTGAATTGAAAAATAGATATTTATCCATTAGCTGGGTAACTTCATCAAAATGGTTACAAATTTTTTAGCATTAAGGACAGATACAACTAATCTGATTTATCTTAAGCTAATTAAAAATAAACTTTAAACAGTTAGTCTATTGAAAGTTTTAGGAAGCTGTTTAAATTAAGATGGACTAACCAAGCTAGCAATTGTATAAAAGGTGGAGAGAAGAATTCAATTTTTACAAAAAAAAAAAAAAAAAAAAAAAAAAAATCTATTGCTGAAGCCTTAATGAAGTTTGGCTATTTCGTTTCTTACCCAGTTAATAGATTAATACAGGAAATATATTAAAATAATGTTCTATAAACATTCAAATATATACAGGCTCGTGGGCAGTTACTGTTTACCTTGAATCTGGTATTTTCTCTGCTAAGCCAAAATCACCAACAACTGTGGTCATCTCATCTTCATTCATTCTGATGAGTGTTTCTGTAGAACAAAGTATCATTATTTACAAATCGTATACAATAGTAATAAAAGTTAAAACTTTCAAATTTTCTTTATAAATGAAATGTATATTAAAATTAAAATAATAACAAAATTTTATGTCTCATATATTGAAAATGCACAGCAAATTAGAACATTATAGTAACTTATGAAGATAAAAGATTTCAAATGCTTAAAGTAAAAAAACTTTAATTTGAAAGAATTAAAAATGCATACATATCGATATGTCCAATTAAAGCCATAATTTGCAATGAGAGAAACATAAAGAGCTATATTAGAGACTATAGATTTTGGGATCATGCGAAAAGATTTTATTCTTTTTAGGTGTTTATATGTCATTACTTTTTCCATACTTATTAACAGAAGAACAAAGAGGATTTCTGTTTAATTCTTTAACTTTCAGAAAAAGAGAAATTTAGTGAAAGAAAAATTTAGCCTAAGTCTAAAACCTTTTAACTAAACTGAACTTGTGCTGGGCACAGTTTAAGCTCAATTCATCTTAAACTCTTTGTTGCAGGTGGGACGCCAGTGTCCCTTTCATATATATAAATTACAAACCCTCTAATTACAAACACATATATTTTGGTATTTTTCAATTACAAAAATCAGTAATAGTTACCAAAACAAATTATCAGAAGATTATCCCAATTATATTTACACTAAGATATAAAATCCAAAATTAGTAGTTTGAATTTCTTTTTCATGATATTAAAATTGATCAATAATTGATTTTGTAAATTAAAGAAATTTTAACGATAAATAACTTCCTCTTAAATATAAATAAATATAAATAACTGCAATTAAGTGCAAATTTGAAAAATTATTGTTTGGAAGTGAGCACAGTTTGGAAGATATAATCTTTAGCATGTGAAAAAACACAGCTGTATATCATAACCATAATTTATTAAAGAGCTAAATATAATATTTTTCACTCATTTTGACCTAAATTAATACTAAATAATAAAAAATATGTTTAATAAAAATTGTGTGTCAAAGAGTTAAATGTCATAGTAGTTCAAAAAAAAAAAAAAAAAAAAAAGAGAAGCATGGCTCAAATTTAAACTAAAAAAAAACTATTTTAGATAAATTTAAATTTTTTATTTTGTTTAAATTTATAACAGTTAAAAAAATAACTGTTTATGATTTAATAATTTTACAACAACATGTTATCATAGCCAGTAAGAAAAATTCTAAAAAAAAGATAAAACTCTTAAAAAATATAATAATAATAAATTCTTATCTTTACAATACACATTCAGTCTTCCATAATTATCACTATATTATGAGAGGTAAAAATAGTTTTAATAGCTGGTAATTTCTTACCAGTGTACACAGTAAAATACAAGTAAATAAAATAAAAATATTAATCAAATAAATCTGATGCCAACAACTCAACAATAAACACAGGTGAGGTCAAATCATAACAGATGTTTCATACAAGTAACATATGCCACAAGCTATATCTAATGACAGTTTAATTCTTGTCACCCATGACAACTCAATATGCTTGTTATGTAAAAGCTGTTCCAAGCTTCCACCATTAATGTACTAGAAAAAATTTACAATATGAATCATCAGAAATTTTGGTTACGAAATCAGTTATGTATATACTATATATATACAACAATCAAAAACTAATTTAGTGCTAATACGAACACAATAGTCACACATTATAAAAATTGCTTCATCAAATATCATATTTTCATAATAAATTGCAACTTGAAAAAAAAGCGTCTTTCAACACAGGAAATACGTAAAAAAAAGAACAAATGAAATCCAGAAAAAGGAAAATCCATAAAAAACGAAAAAAAAAATTTCATCCACATTTCTCAAGTTTCAGTTTAAAACACATTTAATATTGTATCAACTTTTTTTTTAAATTTATTTTGTCAAAATTTTGATCACAAAAAATCACCTCAAATCTAAGATTTCACCAAAACGACATTAAAAATTTTTTAATATGACTGTTGTACACAAATTTATATATGTAAGAAATGTACATATTTGTGAAAATACTTAAAGTATACTGATATAAAAAGTAATATATGTTATGCAATAGCTGAATGTATGGATCTATAATAGATAAAACACGTACATCAATAAAAATATGCAAGATAAGATCATTTTCCCTGTGGCAAAATTTCTTCGAGCTGTGACAAAACTCTCAGTTACTAATGTCTTTTTGCAAGATAGTTTTAATAATTAACAAACATATATCTTACTAATTTAAAATAACAAAAGCGCTGCATTTTCAAAAGGAAAAAAATATGCATAATTTTTTTATTTGAACATATAATAATTTTTTATTCAATATTATGGGTGATATTCTCGCTTTTTGTTGGGGGGGGGGGACGCAGAAATTATTCCCTTCTTTGCATTTTGTAAATAATCGTCACAATAAAAAAATAATTAAAAATAATGAAATCCATTGTAGTAATTGTTGGAAAAAAGATCGACGGCGAAGTCACACGAATCAGACTAATCAATTATGTGTTTTATTGATTTTTATCAATTATGTGAATCAATTATGTGAATTATTGATTTTTACAATCAAACATGTAAAAATCAATATCAGTAACTGCACAAAATGCAATCGAAACATTGCATCGGTTTACAATACTATCGGCGTAAATTGAGAGTGTCAAAAAGTGATTATTTAAATTTTCAAATATTACAAATACATTTCTGCAGTAAAGGAAAGTAAAATTTTTTACTTTTCAAAAGAAGATTCTTTCTGCAAGAACTATGCAACTTTCGGTGACAATGTCGCCTTGTCACAACGATTCTGCCACGGGGGTTCTATTTCTTATGAAGCCAATAAAGTAAAAAAGGATTGCACCAAGGTTCAAAAGCATATTTCTAAAAAAACTGAACATGGCAGTTTCTTTGAATTTTGGAAGTCTTATCTTATTGAAAGTAGAAGAAGCCTATACTCAAACCTTTAACATGTTGAGCTAATCAAAACAAGAAATGATTTTTTATTGATATACTGATATTACTTTTTAGACAAACCCTGTGTATTCATTATAAAACTGTTCATAAATATATGAAGGCAATTCATATTTATAAAGCAAGATGAAACAACAACACCTAAGTTTTAGAATTTAATTAACAATACATATGAGCATAAATTTTAAGACATTTAAGATACATGAATATGTGACAGAATTAAAATTTAATACGAGCTTCGTTTTTTTTATTATTATTATCTTAGATTTTAGATAGTTTTGGTTCTTTGACAAACAATCTGCCTTTATCCCACACACTGTCAACTCTGTTATAAAAGGCTAATTTCTTTTATGTGGTTAATTGTATTTTGTTATTAACAATACACTGACATTAATAAGAATTACTACCCAAAAAAATATAACAGGGTGCAACAAAAAATAAGCACCTTTTAAGCACTCAAACAATATTTTTAAGCAGTTTAAAAATATCATAATTAGGCAGGGTTGGAAAGTTTTTGACAATTGATGGTTTTAACTTGTTTTAACTATCATGTCAAAAAAAAATAATAATAATAATAATATTTGGTATAGTTTTTGACAATTGTCAAAAATCATGAAATTTTGAATCCTGTAAAATGGGAAAATAAAAAGGCACTGATACAAGCAGTGGAAATTCAGGAAGGATATTCTCTTTGTAATATTCCTTAGGTATTGGGGAAGCTATTAAAAAAGCGAACCGTGCATTACCTGTATCTCCAAGAAAACGTTGTACTGTTCTACGCATATTCTGTAACCTTATTACCAAAACAAAAGAAACAGCCTAGTAACAAAGTTACTGATGGAACAAAAAACTTTTAATAAATTTCTACTCATCTGATAAATTTTCTTACCAGGCTTCTGGTAGAGATGAGTGCATGATTGTCAGAGAAAATGTACAGGAAGTTACAAAGCAAAAAAAAAAAAAAAAGTATGTGCTGTGCACCTTGATGGAAGCATATCGAGTTTTAAAGCCGATGCATCCAAACATAAAACTTGTGAAATCTAAGTTTGCTGTATTATGACCTATCCATATTTTATGCGTAGGTAAAACATCAATTAATGTGTGTATGGGCTATTCATGAAAATGTAAATTTACTATTAAAATCGCACAGTTGTTTACTTAATAATTACATAGAATTACTAAATATAGCGACTTGTGACAATTGCTCAACTGATTTTCTAACCATTATTGAACAGCCAACCCAAATTTAAGTTTACGGCTACCAATGTTTATCTCTGTAGCCCTGTAATTTTGAACCCAATTCAAAATACAAGGGAACTGGTATTGATTTGTGGTGAGAACTTGGAGGACTTTGTGACCCAACAGATTTCACGTGTACTAGTCCCCATTTAAAACACTAGGATTCTTTTGATGTTGTAATAGATAGCTTTGCAAGTGTAAACAATTTAAGGGAAAAATAAGGTAGTTGATTTTGTTGCCCAAATAACTGAAACTGAGAAAGAAACAAACAATGTGCATGTTTTTTTAACACAGTCTTTTAAAAAAAAAACTTTCAAATAAAACTACAAGAATGTAGCATGGGTTCACTTGTCAGTTATTATAGCAATGCTGCCAACTCCAACTTTAAATAACCGAAGAGTCACTCTTGACAGTGATATTTCTCTTCAACTATTTGTCAAATTTGTAAGACATCCCCGTTATTACATTTCACGTCCACTTACAATATAGTATTAGAACTTAATAAAAATGTGTTTGAAATTTTAAAAGTATCATAATAATTTATTTTACGTTGAAATGTTATAATTTTAAAAAAATTACAGATAATGTTTAGTATGGTCAAAATCACAAATTTAGTGTAAATAACAGTGCATGTCTAAAAAGTGGGATTTTATTTCTCCCCTCTGTTACAAGTACTTTTAATTAACTTGCAATTTAATTATGAGTCTCTTATATTATTTTATGCCAATTAATTAAATATTGCTCCATATAGCATACTCTTATAAAATGTTTTGTTTTCAGAAATATTAAGTATATATTTCAGAATAAAATAGTTGTGTGATTTCCCTCTGTTACGCTGTTGTCTGCTGTTGGAATTCAACAAAATAGCTTGTGCCCCAAAAAAACATATTTCAATTATACACATTTAGTGTAAAGCTTATTTAAATGCAATTTGTATAAATAGCATACATATATCAAGACTTGTTCAACCCAAAAGTAACTTAAAATAGTTGCTTTCAACAATGTTTTCTAATATTAACTAATTTAATCTTTCTAACTGACAAATATTATCTTAATCTTTAACATTCATTATCAAATTGAACTTGAAAAATATAACTATGATTTTATTTTTTCAATGATTAGTTTTTTAATACTTAAATAATGGTTTTACCCATCACCAGAAATGTTAACTATTTTAGCTATAATAGTATTTTAAATAATGTTAAATATCATTAAAACAATTTATTAGATGTTTTAGTCAGTGAAAAAATCTGATTTAAATGTAACAAATCTTTTTTGGTTTTTTAATCATGATTTTCGCCAACCCGGGATTTAATTTACCACATTTTCATTTTTTTTTAATGCTGCATTATGTTAATAAGCAAATTTCAGGTCGCAGTAGGCTAAAAATGAAATTAGGACATGTTTAGAAACACTATACATATATTAGTTTACTTTTTTAAAAAAGCAAACAAAATTAAAAAAAGTATAGTTTTCTCAACTTAAGTACAGTCCGCAAAAAAAAAAAAAAACGAATCACCCTGAATAACTTTCGTTCTAATGATCGGATTTTCACGAACTAAGTGTCAATCTTAATGGTTCCTGGGGGTGACCTCAAATATGCTAATAAATTAGTGCTAACAATTAATTAAGTTACGAAATCAGACACAAAAACGTACTTTCTCTGAATAAACATATATTTTTTTTTTTTTTACATATTTGGAATCCTGACCCTTGAAATAGACAAAATTTCGAAAAAATTGAGATGTAAGTTGGGTTGCAATAAAGATTTATATATATGGTGAAAGTTTAAAAAAATGCCAAATTACCTCGCCATATAAAGTGAAACAATTTAAAACAACCATAAAGAAACTGAATGAATGACGGAACGTCATAATATTGTGTGTCTCTGTTGCTATAGGCAACCAAGAAGAGAATTTTTGAATCTGCTTTCTGGGCATAGAAAATAGTATTCGTTTTAATACTTTGAAAATAAAATTTGAATTTAAAATGAAGAAATGAAAAAGAAATTTTTTTTGATTTTCCAATATTTCAAAATTTAAACTTATTATCTGACATTTTTAATTTTTTTAAGACGTTATTTGTATAAAAATGCTGTACTGAAACCAAATTTACTTAAGTTATTATAAATTTATGATTTATGAAGAGTTGTAGGACTAATTGCTTTTACACCTCAGTTCAAGTCAGTAAGGAAAAGAAAAAAGAGATCCTGCAAAAAATTTGGGGCATGATTCTGATGTGCAATCAGAAGGTTTTATAAAATTCAGGGTATTTCTTTATTTCTTTTCGATAAAAATGAAATATATATATATATATATATATATATATATACAGGGTGATTCATAAAAGATGGGCAAAATTTTATTAAGTGATAGTACGCACCCAAACAAACAATTTTTTATCAAAGAATGCATGGACGAAAACAAAACGCAAAGGTGCTGCCGTATTTGGAAAGTTGTTTCATGCAAACCAGAAAGCTCCATTCTGTTGGAAATGTAAATAAATAGATGGGCTGTGTTTTCCTCTTTGCTGTGTCATTTCCTGTAGGAAGTTGGGTCACTTCCTGTTATCTCATCTAGAAGGAAGTGGGTGTTTTTGTTTTATAGCTAGTTGGTGTTTTGCTTTGGTATAGAGTATGTTCCTTCTCTTATGTTATGTTTAGAGAGAGAGAGTTATGTTAAAGAGTTATGTTTAGTTTAATTAAGAGTAGTTTTTCTTTCCTTAAATTTAAAGTTTTGCCTTCAATAAATATAGTTTTCTATGAAGTGAATACTTTATTTATAATAGATTATTTTCAATATCAGAAACTCAAATAATAATGGCTCCTATTTTTCAACACTGGTTATGGGCCAGGACATTTTAGAAGGGGGCTGTGAGTATTGATAATTTGAAATATACTTTGGAAAACTTTAATAGAGAATGGCTTTGCTACCAGAAGGCTTTAACTTATTAAGTCATGATAACTGGGACAGGTGGAAAACAGACATTAAAGTTTTGTTATTAGATAAAGGCTGTTGGAAATTTATTGAAGGAAAAGAAGAAGAGTTAGAAGTTTCAGCTACAAGAAGGGAAAAACAGGAATTTGAATTAAGAAAAGATAGACCATTTTCAACATTGTATTATGCAATTCAGCCAGAATTCAGATTGCTTATCCAAGATTGTTCAGATGGGAAAAGGGCTTGGGAGAAATTGGTTCAGCAATTTGAGTCAAAAACAAGAGCTAGACTCATTCAGATACTTGATGAGTTTTTTAGCATAAAGTATCAGGCTAATGAAAGTATAGGCATTTTTATTGTTAGACTTAAAACAGCAGTGAAAAAGCTTAGTGAAGCAGGTCATGAATTAAATCAGTTGTTTCAAGCAATAAGGCATCTACCACCTGAATTCTCCGGTATAGTTCAGTTAATATATCGTTGAAAAGATGAAGACTTCACGATTGATAAAATTGCTGAGGAACTGATAAGAGAAGAAAGCAGACTTACACAAGTGAAAGCTGACATTCGTCCAGAGGTTAGTGTTTTGAACATTTCTTCTATGATGAAGAAAGATATGGAGGCAGAAGAAAATCTCAAAGTAAACTAGCAGAAAATAATAGAAAAGTCATTGGTCCATGTCTTCACTGCCACAAGTATGGACATTGCAAATTGTAGAGATAGATATGCCAGAAATGTAAAGTCAAAGTGGAGTAAACAGAAAAGAAATTTCAATGACGAGTCAGCTGCTTTAGTTGAGACTTATACAACACACTCTGTGGAAGTTGGTGAAACCATGATTAGAAATTATGATAAAATTTGGGTTTTGGATTCTGCTGCAACTACACACTTCTGTAAAAACAAAATGTTAATGTCAAGTTATGAAGAAACAAATAATGTAAACATGGCTTTGGCTGTTGGGGATACTTGCAGTAAGATACTAGGAAAAGGAACAGTTGAATTTTCAGTTAAAGTAGAAGAAATGAGTAATATAACTTTAACAAATGTCTTGTACAACCCAAGTATACGCAGAAACCTAATATCTCTTTCACGCTTAGAAGCTGCAGGAGCTAATTTTGTTGGAACCAAGGGAAAATTGTGGGTATATTCAAATGATTGGTTAAAATTATTTTATGCCACTAGAAGAGATGGATTATACTTCCTGAAGCCATACAAATATAAGACTAGAACTCCAATTGCTGAAGATAGTGGATTTAATGTTGGCACCTGTAAATCAGGAACAGATATAGCTACACTGTGGCATAGGAGATATTGTCATATTAATTTTGACTACTTTAGAGAAACTAGCAAGAACCAGAGTGTAAGGGATTACCTAATATAGAAAAACCAGATGAAAATTGTGACACTTGCCTCCTTGCCAAATCCAATAGAATCTCATTTAAGTCAATTCCAAGTCGTACTTCTCAGCCACTAGAAGTAGTATGTATGGATATCTGTGGTCCAATACTGAAAACTTTGAAAGAAGGAAATAGGTATTTTTTGGAAATTATAGATGATTACAGTCGTGCAGTAGTTTTATACCTTATGAGGAATAAAAGTGAAGCATTTAGGAAATTTAAAAATTATCATGCAAAGATGGAATGCTTTGCTAGAAGAAAATTAAAGTGTATCAGGAGCGACAATGGCGGTGAGTTCTGCAATAACCAATTTGAACAATACTTAGAAGAGCATGGAATTTCTGCTGAGCGAACTAATTACTATACGCCAGAAGAAAATGGTGTATGTGAAAGATTCTGGATGCCATTAAATCTATGTTGAAGGATAATAATATGAATGAAGAATGGTGGGATGAAGCAGTATGTTGTTTTGTTCATACATGGAACAGAATTTCAAGAAAAGGAAAGAATACACCGTATGAGATGTTGTATGGAAAGAAGCCACCAGTAATGTATTTTAAAGTGTTTGGATGTAAGGCTTAGGTTGGTGTACCTAAACAAAAGAGAAATAAATTCCAAATGCGTGCCAAAGAAGGTATAATGGTAGGTTATGCTTTTTCAACCAAGGGCTATCGTATCTACTTACCTGAAGATCGTAAAGTTATAGAAACAAAAAATGTTAAATTCAATGAAAATGAATTTGCAGTGGAAGTCATCTTGGACCCAAGTAGAAAACCACCAAGAAGAACAAAATGGAATGAAAGAGAAGAATCAGATGATGAAGATATTGTTCCTAGGCCAGAATTTGACTCAAGTTGTAGTCATGAAAGCATCAAGAAGGTATCCGATTTAAACTGGTTAAGAAAAGCAACTAAACGATCAGATGGATCTAGAAATGTTATTTATTATTACATAGAAGGGTCTAAAAACCGATTTAGGTCATCAAATGACATTGAGAAATATTGTAATAGTCATGGAATTGAATTTGAAAAAGATATATTTGATTTTAGTGGTAGGAATGAATATTCTGGTAAAGTAACCAGAAATGAAGTCGGTCTAGTACAAAAAGATGAAGCAAATTTAATTGAGTATAATATTCCAAAAAGTTACAACGAAGCAGTTGAGTCAAGAAATTATGAAAAATGGAAGAATGCAATGGAAGAGGAAATTGAAATGATGAAGAAAAGAGAAATGTGGTCATTGGTGGAGAAGCCGAAAGATACTAAAGTGATAGGTAGTAGATGGGTATACAACCTAAAAACCGATGAATCGAATAAAATTGTGAGACATAAAGCCAGACTTGTTGCACAAGGATTTAAGCAACAACAGGGTATTGACTATTACGAAGTGTACAGTCCTGTGGTAAATTTTTCTCTCATAAGACTATTTTTTGCTATTTTTGTAGGTTTGATGAACTGGGTTCACTGTCAAGTTGATGTAAAAAGTGCATATTTATATGCAGACTTAACAGAAGAAATTTATATGGCACAACCTGAAGGTTTTGTAGTAGATCCATCAAAAGTGTGTAAATTAAAAAAGGCAATTTATGGATTACATCAATCAGGACGTGAGTGGTACACTGAAGTAACTAGTGTGTTATACGATTTAAAACTTGAAAAATTGCTATTGATTTTTCTAAATCTGAAGTTGAGAACTCTCGAAGTAAACACATTGATGTACGTTACCATTTTGTGAGACAATATGTTAATGACCAATTCTTTGAACTGAAATATGTTAGAACTTTGAACAATACAGCGGACTTATTCACAAAACCTGTGGTTAAAGAGCACATTAGATCTTTTTGTAATAAAATATATTTAAGGACTTAATAGCTCAAGGTTATAATTGAGTGTTTAACTTTTTAGCACAGCAAAGGGGAAAAGGGGGCTGAATGTTGGAAATGTAAATAAATAGATGGGCAGTGTTTTCCTCTTTGCTGTGTCATTTCCTGTGGGAAGTTGGGTCACTTCCTAGGGGAAGTTGGGTCACTTCCTGTTATCTCATCTAGAAGGAAGTGGGTGTTTTTGTTTTTTAGTTAGTTGGTGTTTTGCTTTGGTATAGAGTATGTTCCTTCTCTTATGTTATGTTTAGAGAGAGAGTTATGTTAAAGAGTTATGTTTAGTTTAATTAAGAGTAGTTTTTCTTTCTTTATATTTAAAGTTTTGTCTTCAATAAATATAGTTTTCTATGAAGTGAATTCTTTATTTATAATAGATTATTTTCAATATCAGAAACTCAAATAATAATGGCTCCTATTTTTCAACACATTCCTGTTGCTAGTTACCGAGCTGCCAGTTATTATTTGCATGTTATGGGAAGAAGAAGAGCTCATACGCAAATTTTCGTCACGATTCATACGTAAATGCTGTTGATTCGAGAGTGCATTGTCAATAGTGGTAGAAACACATCGGAAGATGTTGCCCTTCTCTAATAAGGAAAAAGCCGATAAGCATTTTGTTTATGGAGCTGCAAATGGAAATAGCTTAGAGGCTCAACAGTTGTACGGAGAACAATTTCATAACAGGCAGTTGCCCAATCGTAAAACGTTTCAGCGCTTGCACCGACAGTTGTGTGAGATGGGCGAGGTGGTCCTATAACATGGCCACCACTCTCGCCAGATCTTTCATGTCTCGATTTCTTTTTGTGGAGACAGCTGAAGGCTCTTATGTAAGAGACTCCCATTGAATCTGCAGAAGAACTTGTCGCCAAGCTTTCGGTCATTGCAGCAAAAGTTTGAGATATGCCTGGTGTGTTTCAGAATGTTCACCAATCTTTTCTTCGCCGTTGTACTGCATGCATAGCCGCTGCTGACCACTGTTTTGAACACTTATTGTAACCACATACCATTAAATTTGCTTATATAACTTAACTTCATCGTTCTTTGTGTGTTTTTGCCTCATATAAGAACATAACTTTTGACGCCACCTAACGGTTTTGCGTTTTGTTTTCGACCATGCATTTTTTGATAAAAATTGTTTGCTTGGGTGTATACTATCACTTCCTAAAATTTTGCCCATCTTTTATAAATCATCCTGTATATATATAACAAGGGAAAAACTACAGAACAATGAAAAAGGGAGAAAAAATTAAAAATAATAAAAAAATAAAAATAACAAAAAACCGGGAGAAAAAAGGGCCAATTTTTTAAAAAAAAAAAAAAACGGAAAATAAAAGATATAATCTTTTTGTCAGCCAACATGATTATATTCTCAATATTAAAAAGCACTCTTTTTTGCGAATATAATCGTGTGGGCTGATCAAAAGATTATATCTTTTATTTTCCGGATTTTTGTAAAAATATTTTTGTCCTTTTTTCTTCCCTCCCAGTTTTTGTTCTTTTTTATTTTTTTTCCCCTTTTTTCATTGTTATGTAATTTTTTCCTTGTTTTTTATCTACATTTTGAACTTAATTTATGAGTTCTATTTACTTGCTGCTTATGTGCAATAAATAAAACTTATTGTTTTTCTTAATTTTCTTCGTGTTTTTTGTATTTACTTATTATGCAGTGTTTTCACTACAGCGTGAGAACGCGAGAATCTCGTATATTTTTCTCTTTTCTTGCATTAAAAAATTATTAATGCGAGAAGCTCGCACAGTCTATTAATCAATTATAAAATGCGCGAATCTCTCGAATTTTCGAAATAATTTTGGATTCCGCCGTTTTGAATAAAGTCCGCCATTTTGAAAAAGACATGAAAACAGCTACAACAAGTGCTGAGAAAAAAAATGAGTCTTTTATAATGAGTTGTTTAAAGTTAGCTCTATTTTAGCTGTTAATGAACTACTAAACTCTCATCGACAATTTACAGCAATTTGTAAAAATTGAAGTCGATGAAAACTATGCTGGAAGACCTAACAAGAAGTATGAACCTTTAGCCCTGAGTATGAACATGGAAATAACTTCAACAAACTTCACTATTCTATAATAGAAATAATTGAAAAGCCTATGCTGACAGATGTAGATGATAGGAAAGTGTGTGCACAATGTTACAAATTTAATTAGTGATTCTGAATAGTTCAGCATCTGTTGCAAGGTCATTTAGCACCCAAAACCAAGTTAAAACAAAATATTGTAACAGATTGACTGATGAGCATTTGAGCAACCTAATGAGAATAGCTGATGAAAAAGTAGATATAGAACATTTTCCATATGATGATGCAGCAAAAATGTTCAATGGTTTAGAAATTAGGAGATGTTAAAAATGTATTATAATTAAAGAAATATTTTTTTTCCAAGTCTATTCGTGTTTTTTTAATTTTTAGAAATCTCACTTAACTTTTTGAAATCTCACCCAGTTTTTGAGAAAGGGTGAGAAATTCTCTCCCATTTTTTTTCTGTAATGAAAACCCTGTTATGCTATATATATATTAGTATAAGAGTAAAGTTTACTTGCATTTTTATTTTATTGTTAAAGGTCATTTCATTCTGACAAATATTTAGGTTACATATTTTACTTAAATAAGTAGGATTTACAAATAGCATCCTTATGTATAAATTCCAAAACTGACTTTTGCAAACATGTTTTTTCCCTAAGCTCTTCGATTGCGATCAGTTACTTATTTATCACCAAATATGGTTACTAAAGTTTCTTTGTTTTATTCTTTTATTTAAAAACTTATTTTACTATTCTCACCATCACTACCGACATCTGATACGATAACATCATTTTAAGTAGAGTTCGTGAGGTCCTTAAGAAGTTAAAAATGTGGGGGCGAAGCTAAAAAGATGTATTTTATTATGTTTATATTCACCACAACATTCAATATTTAATTTCAAAAATTTAATTTTAAATTTAATGATAACTTTATAATTACGATCGATACTGATACCACAGTGTTCTTAGTTTATTAAGGACTAGGTTCTTGACTTTTTAAATGAAAGGTCAAATAAAAAAAAAAAAAAAACAAGAGTTTCAAATCTTTGAAAGAATTAAAATTTATCAGAAGTTGGAGTCAATTTTATTTAAAGTTTATCGTTGTATTTAGCAGTTGTAGATTATTTAGAGATTTGCTAATTTTAATTAGAATTTTACTAGTTTTAATTGTTGAATTAGAAAAAATAATGAGACTCCTCTACCCTTAACTATTTCCAGCATTTATGCAAACAAATCCTTTCATTGGCATTTTTTTATTTTCTGAAATTATAAGAAGATGGTCGCAGAAATTATAGATGAAAAAATAGCTTAGCAACAATATTTAAAAATTTATGCTGTTTGTAGGAACTATTCAACCCAAAGCTTTATATAAAGTAAAAATGTTTAATAAAAGAAATTATCTGAAACTTAATGCATATGTGGTAGAGTTTTAAGTTTTACTGAGTTAAATTAATAATGTAACTTTTTGATCAATAAGTCAGTGACATTCTTTGGTTAAATACTTTTTTTTAATTTTTTTAATGGTGGGCACTTGGGATGTATTATCCCATTGAACAGGAGTGCCAGAACTGCTACTCTCTTCTCGTTACCCAGTGGGCACCTGTGTTGAAGCCACAGCGGTGGAGCAGCGTTGTCCACGTCACACAACCACAAACCCGTTTATAGGGTGGGTCATATTCACACAAAGGAGAAAGGACATAGAACACAGAGAGAAAGAAACATCCATGCCCTGAGCGGGATTCGAACCCGCAACCATCGGCTCCGCAGTCAAACACGCTAACCACGGCCTGGTTAAATAATCTGCGGCTTAATTAATAGAAAACTATAAATAGAATCAAAATGTATGAATTCCTTCCTATAGAATTTAAGTGAATACCTTTTAAGCATTTTGTAAAGCAAATATTGTAACGCATAAATTAGCTGAATGACATAAAGTTTCTCATATTTGAATGTAAAAATTATATAAAATAAATAAATATTTTGTAAATTTATATTTTGATTATTTAATATAAATAATTTATTTAGTGTAGTATAGCAAACTTTTATGTATTCTTTCCTATCAGTTCTTTTATTTCAGTTGCTTTGTAGCAGTTTCTTTTTACAAAAACAATCAATTTTATCATCTAATTTTAAATTAAGGGGGGTGGGGAGTATTTAGAGGATAAACTAACGTAGAAATTGTGCTAAATTATTTTTTCTTATGATTCGCCGAAGTATTGTTAGAGATTCGCCCTTTAAAAAAAGGAGTTCAAATTTTAAAAAATGTTAATTTCTTGATGTATGTAAATTGCAAAAAATATAAAAAATGCCAATATTTTGACTCAAACAAAAACATATTATAGCGGATCATAGAGTTTAGATAGCAAGGTTAAAGAATTAAAAAAAAAAAGTTAAAAGATAATAATTCATAATGATTTAGTTTTTGGCTACGTACTAGGGTCTTCGTTTTTGCTTCATCAACGGAAAACTAATGGCCAATGTGAAATTTATATAAATAACCATTTAAAAAATACACATTCTTTATAACATTTGTAAAATAGCAAGTATTTTTCCGAATTAGAATTTTTAAAGAAGTTAGCTGCCTTCTAATATAAGAGTTCTTGAAACTACTGATCATGCATGAAATATCCTACTACCCTACACCTGAGCTCCAGATTTTTGCACTTCATATGATTTCCGAATAATACTAAGTAAACTTGGTTTCTAGTAAAACGAATGGATATTATTTACATACTCATTTTGTTAATTTATTAAAAAATAATTTAAAAAATTAAAAGAAAAGTAAATTTAGGTTTATAATACCCCAAATTAAACAAGGTAACACTTGTTACAGTTTTTTACTCTGACATTCTTTTTGTGAGATAACTTCTTTTGTCGACGATTTTGTCAGTTTTTTATTATTAATTAAAGCCAGCTTACGCATTCTTGTAATTTTTGCATTTTATATTTGAAATTTTAAAGTCGAATGACATACATGAAATGACCCCTATTTCAAAGAGTCAAAGTTAAATAGTTGCAAGGCCGATTGTTTCGAAAAGACTTAACTACTTCGGTGCAATGAAACAATTATCAATAAATTATTAATATTCTTGTTTCCTAATTTCGAAATATTAGATCCAAATTTGCATTCATTATTTCTTCAAAACGTGTATTAAAACTATTATTATAGGGATTGGATTGGATTGAATGTAGGGTTTAATGGCTATTATTATAGGTTATTTAAGTAGAAAAAATCCTAATGTTATAAAAAGAAAAATTTTTGAGATGATGATTCTAAAAATAGCACGTTTTTCGAATCTTTTTACAATTTTTTATTTTAGTAGTCGTTTAACGATACACGGCATATCAAACATTTTCCTGATATAGCAGTATTTTTTTGAATTGTGTGAAAGCTGAGAATTAATTGAAACTTTTTAAGCAGATATTTTCAACTTTTTAAAAGAAAAATGTAACTTTCTTTAAGTTAGCGGGCAAGAGTAACTTTGAACGTCGAAATAAAATTTTATGTCCATAGTTTTTTGTTCATTTAAAATAACAAAACAATCTGTTGTATGTTTTTGCTGTACTCACATACGCATTTACTTTTCATTACTCAAATAAATAATAAATAATAAACAATAAAAAAAGAAAAATTAATAATTTATCTTCATTTTTCGAAAACAATAGTACGATTAGTAAATAATCAGGTGTTCTGCATCAAATGATATTGATCAGTAGAATATTTTTAATTTCTTAACAAGATTTAATTCTCAACAATAATTCTAAGTTTTCTTTCAATAAAAACTTAAAATAACTTAAAAAGTAATTTTATTTTAAAGGAAAACATAAATTAAAGAACTAAAACAATTGATTAGTATATTAATGGAAAAATAATATAGATGGTAGCATTAAAAATAAGATTTTGAGAAACATTAAAATTTAATTAAAAAGTTAGAAAATAACTCTGCGAAACACGCGCAGACAGGTAATTTACAAATTTATTTTAAGATTAAGGCGTATTTATTTTAAGATAAGATGTAAAGAAGTTTTAAGATGCTTAAAATTGTTGACTACGCATTCGTATTAATAATTATAATATATATATTCAAGAAATTGATAAATATGTTATTCCAAATCTATGCATACAGATGTATATTATTGAAATTATATCAGTTATTGAAACACGAAATCAAAACTAGACATTCGAATTGAAACTAGACATTCGTTGAATGAAGTGTTTTTTATTCAAAATGTTTTATTCAAATTTCTTTACTAAATTGCAAATAAATTATTATACTAAATACTAATTATTATATTATACTAAATAAGAAACATCGTATTTTATAGTTTGAAAGAAACAAAAATAAAAAGATTAGCAGACGATTATTAGCGGAAAAAACATGAATGAAATTTTACGCTATGTGAACTGTCTCGCAAGTTTATCACTTTTTAATATTAATTGCCCCATTTAATTATTTCTTTATTGACGCCAAATTATTTTTTTTTAAAATAATTAATTTCAATTTTTTTCAGCTTCTAATAAATAAAAACAGTTGAAACTTTAGATTTTTCAATTGAAAAATATGTAGATTAATATGGTATAAAAAAATTCATACCTTATAATTCAAAATTTTTTCATCCTCAATTTATTTAAATAATAAAAAATAATTAATAATTATTAAAATTTTTTTTCATGAAATTATCTTTGAGTAAATGAGTTTTATGGGTGGGTGCAATTTTCCTTGAATTGCTTTATTAGTTTTAAAAATATGACTAAAAACGTAAAAAGTGAAATTAACATTAAGGGGTACGAACTTTGGATCGCTCTCCTGACCAAACTATGGGGACCATATTTCCCAGATTGCGGCTACCCCCTATATTTTGAAGGTTAAGAATCCAAATATGATTAAAAAAAAAAATTTTATTCAGAGAAAGTGCATTTTTGTGTCTGATTTCGTAACTTAATTAATAGTTAGCACTAGTTAAATAGCATATTTGAGGTCACCCTCAGGAACCATTAAGATTAACTTTTAGTTCGTGAAAATCCGACTATTAGAACGAAAGTTATTCAGGGTGATTCGTTTTTTTTTTTTTTTTTTTGTGGACTGTACAACAAAGGTCAATTTTAACCACAAAGAAAAATACCTTCATTATATACACAGTTTCTTTATTCTAAATAAAAAGCTTTAACAATTTTTCCAGTTGAATTCTTTTAATAAACATATCATAAAAGATCAATAATTAAAAAGCTTTATTGGTACTGTGGCATTAAAAAATAATAAGTACAATCATTTAATATTCTTTCATACCAATATTTATTTAAAATTTGCAACTAAGTCCATGATTTCTTTGATAAACAGGGGGGGCACTGAAATCAGATTTAAAATTTCCTTGATTTTTCCAGGTTTTCCAGTTAAAAATCTTAAAATTTCCAGGTTCGTGTTTTGTTTTTTTCTTATAAAGTGTAAGATGTGTACAAGAAAAGTGTCTATATTATTAAATATGTCATATTTTTAACATATCATCTTGAAGAAATTTTTTTTATTTTTTTATGTTTTGTAATAACATTAATTTTTAAAAAATTAAAATATGTGGAGAAAATAATATGTTTAGCTTGTCGAGCGTATTGTTTTTATGGAATAAATTTTTTTAAATGTGTTACTTTAAGTAGTATTTGCTCAAAGTGTACCTACAAAACGGCAAAAACAGAGTGACCAATAAAACCTCGGGTAAGTAGTGTTCAATATCTTTTCATTTAGCAAAGGAAAACCGCTTCAGGTAATTATAAATCAATAAACTTTTATAATTACAGTGGCTCCCAAAAGTATTTGTTTTTTAACTTTTATTGACATAGGAAATAAAAATTCATTAATTAAAATGAATATTCCATGATGGGCATTTGATAATAAGATGTAAAATCAATTCTTAGCAAAACTGCATGGAATATTTTAAAAACAAAGCAAAAGTTAGTTTTTAAGATATCAATAATCAAACAGTAACAAAAACTTTACGCAACGAAAGTCACTGTACAGTTAAAGGTTTTCGGTATTTCAGAATAAAATTTATCGTCAATTGCTTTAATTTTTTTATTTAATTATTTTTCATTGAATTATTTGTTTATTTATTTGCAATTTAGTATCAAACTTATGATAGCAAAATTATATTTTAATTTTTGCTTGCTAATTCCGTAATATTTTATTTTATCATTAAAAAATGGCTTGTGGTCGTAGTAAAACAATAGACCAAATTTGATTATTTTTCATCAGAGGTAAATCAGTAAAAAATATGTTAAATTAGCTTATTGTATTCAACTGCACTGTGCAATAAAAATGCTTAAAAGAAGAACTTCATATCAGATATTAAAATTATAAAATTTGTGGAAAATTCATAAATTCGCAATTGAGTGTTGTAAAAGTTTATGTAAAAATATTTAAAAAATATTCTGCACTAATTTCCAATGACAAAAAAAAAAAAAAAAAACTAGTAACATGCATTTAAAAACGTATAAAAGCTATTGTATATGAGAAGAAAACTCTACTAAATGTTAATTTAATGAAAAATTAGATCATTTACTAATAGACAAAAAATTTTTTTTTTGAAATGCACAATGACTTTTGCGGAATATAGTTTTTGTCACTTTTTGATTATTGATTTCTTAAAAATAAACTTTTCCTTTGTTTTTAAAATATTTCATACAGTTTTGTTAAGATTAGAATACATTTTTTATAATTAAAAATCCATTCTGAAATATTCATTTTAATTAATGGTTAGTCTTATTTCTTTGAAAGTCATAAGTGTACCAACACATTTGTGAGTCACTGCAATTACATTTCAATATAAAGCTGTACTGTATACTGCATTATACTGTATTTTTTCTTACCAGTGCTCTTTATAAAATTCATTGATCATATATTTTTTTAAACCAATATCTCAAGTCAAATTTTTAAATAATTTTGTTTTGAATTAGCATTATTATTTTAAGAGATTCAGTATACAAAAATAAGTGTCACAAATGTAAAATTGTCAATTTTTTGTTCTATACTTTATTGAAAAAAAATAGATAAAACTCTTTACATTTTATACTTTTTTGATTTTTTTCTTATTTGAAATTAAAACATTTAAAGAATTCCAATCTAAACACACAGTTTTTTAGCTTAGCATAGTTAATTGTTTTTGTTTTAACAACTAGAATCTTGAACAGCACATAACTAAAACACTAAGTTGCATTTTCCTTCTTCGGACTAAACACATATAAAATTTCAAAAAAATTATATTTTATGTTTATACATCATTTAATATGTTTCCTACGTATTCCCTAGTCTTTGTCAGCTTTTTAGGGTAAAAGGAGGCATAGTTTTGGATATATCATTCCTGGAATGCAAGCAACATTTACGAACTTTTGATATAGTGATAACTATACACTTCGAATTTTGAATTAAAAGTCAAATATTTACCAACAAAACAGTAGAATTAAATATTAATATATAGTTAGCTCTAACATTTTTTTTAAAAATTAAAATATGTTATAAAAGGTTAAAATGAAATAGAAAAGATTAGCATTAATGCAACAATAGTAACAATTTGTCAACAAACATTGCTGTTCAGAGATTATAAAGAAATGTGTGATTAGTTAGTTTGCTGAGAAAAAATAATTTACAGATTTCTTTGAATGGTAACACAAAAGCTTTCAGAAAAAAAGTGCATTATAAAATCTATTATTATTAAATTATAACCAACTAATTTTTGGAGAATTTTATTAAGTTAAAAATACAAAATCATTTTGACTCATTCTGTCCAAACAGAAAAAAACTACCACCAAAGCATTGGAACAAACTTGAGCCATTAATGGATTCCCCCCACTGACAGAATTTTAAAACAGAAGCAAATATCCTAACCACGTCTAGCACAATCTTTGCCTTTCTTAAATTACAGTCCCATAGTCTCCATAGAGATCAAAGGTTTCTACATTTGTTTAGAAACCATGAGAGAATTTTATGTGACATTCTAGTTTAACAGGGTTATAATGGAGCAAATCTTGATGCAAGCAAAGTATAGCTAAGTTGATGACATTTTAACTGTTTGGAGATATATTTCCATCGAAAAAATGTGGGTATAATGGATGAAATAATTTAAATTAGTGAAATTAAAAAAATATCTAAGAAAAAATTTATCCAAATTTCCCTGATTTTTCCAGTATAAAAAAAATTACCTGATAATTCCAGGTTTTCAAGGTGGGCGGCCACCCTGATAAATTATTTTGAAGTAGGGTTGCAATAATTTTGAAACGAAAGCATGATAAATATGCACATTTGTTTTCAAAAGTAATTTTCTGCATGAACTAAAAAATAAAAAAAATATTAAATTGAAAATACAAATATTTCTATCATTCAAACTGATTACTTTAGAAACTGTATTAGTATTCATAGAAAATAGGAAGTTCTTAGTACAAATAAATCAGATATATCAGGATAAAAAGCTAAAAATAACAATAAAAAAATTTTTTTAGTCAGGAATTCAGAAATTTCAGGACTACAGTCTTTGATATTATTAAACTTTATCATGTATTTAATCATGTACTAAACTTTATTATGTTAAAATTAATGAAAATAGTTTATACTTTATACTTTTTCATAAATTCATTATTATAAAATATTTTTTTGAATTGTTATTGATATAAAATATATATGATATATTGCTCTTTAAATATATTAAAACTTGTATTGATTCAATGGATAAAAAAAAAGAAATGTTTCATAAAATTTAATGAAATACTAATATTATAAATTTTATACAGCTGATAATGATGCTAATTGAATAATGCTTAAAAATATAACATTTTACATTACAGAAAAGCAAGGGTGAGGGGGAAATCATTATTTAACTTATATTACTAAAATAAAATTTAAATGTTGTGTTTATTTGCCTGCTAAAGGAAGTGGTAAAATAACATTTTTAAAAGCGTACATAAATTATTCAGCTTGTCTTTTTCTTTTTTTACTATTTTATTAGCATATTTAAGGTAGATATTTTTTGTTTATTGAAAACATTAATTAATATTTAATGGAATAGTTAAATGGTATGAAATGCATTGAACTGGTTCCCGTAATTTCAATATTATAATATATATATGTTATGTTTTATATTATAATATATATATGTATATATATATATATATATATATATATATTATAATATATATATATTATAATATATATATATATTATAATATTATATAATATAATATAATATTATAATATATATATGTTTTTTAATATATATATGTTACGGCCAAAGTTCGCAGTCGGCCAATTCGCTCGCAAATTGGCCAAGAACGCTGTAAATTAGCTGGCTGGCCAGAGTCCGAAATTTTTCTTGATTTCGGGAATTGGCTGCCCAAATAGCGAATTGGCACGGGAAGATCAGCCAAAGTTGGAAGAAAAAATCATTATACCGGGCAAACCGGACATGGGCACTTGACCTTAACAAAACTCAGTGTAGGATATACCGGCAAATGTATACTGGGCAGTGACACTTGACCTTAAAAAAACATCAGTGTAGGGTATACCGGGCAGTGGAACTTAACTAGACCTAGTATGACTAGACCTTTGGTGTATGTATGACTAGACAATTAAATAGACAATTTAATAATGATTATTAAATTAATGATTATTTAATAGACAATTTAAAAACTTCTATTTTTTATATTTTTAAATTAGAAGATTTATAAGAATTATTTATATAATTATAGAAGGCCACCAAAGTAAAATATTCACTGATTGTTTCAATTATTTCGGACTTTGGCTAGCCATCCTCGGCCACTTCGCGATCTGGCCGGCCAATTCCCGAAATCAAGAAATTTTTGGACTTTGACCAAGAGGTCCGGCCAATTTGAGATCTGGCCGGTCAGATCGCCAATTGGCTGAACTTCGGGCTTTGGCCATAACATATATATAGTTTAAACCAAGAAAAACATGTTCTATTTTTGATCAAGCTACAAGAAATAATAATTCCCTTTTTCGCATGTGACTTCAGAGTTTGTCAGGAGTTTTTAGCAAGATGTTCCCTAATTTTTATAAGAGAGCATTTTGACTTTGTGTCACTTGGTATAATTGAATTTGCTATGCATCTTTCGAAATTTAAGAGGGAAAAATCTAAATATCTTGACAGGAATTTTTTTTTCATCTTTAAAACATATATGCTCCCTTAAAGCTTGATTTAATAAAATGGTGATGATTTTATTCTCTGAAATTAGCTATTAAAATCAGCCAATTACATAATCCAGTTATTTTATCAGTGTTATTCACTATTTGTAATAAAGAAATAATGTAAAGAAATTCAGAAAAAAAAATTGCAAGATTTGAAAATCTGTTCCAATGACTTTTGATTAAAAGAAAGATAAGATTATAATAAAATTTATTGCATGCATTTTAAAACTTAATCATGAATAAAAGAAGTCCAAACTAACTTTCAACTGTTTTCATAATCCAACTATGATTTTTTTAAACAAATTTCATTAGAATGATGTTTTTTTATAAAGTTATTAACAAATTACATACAAGTAATATCAAGCATGAACTATTACAAAGAAAAGAAAATACAACTGAACTTGAAGTATAAGGAACAAGAATGTAAATAGCTAAATAAAGTGCAAATAGCTTCCCTAGCATGCAAGTATTTAGAAAAAATGATTCTTACTTACAACAGATGTAGTTCCACTAGTAACTTCTAGATCTTGTAGCTCAGCTAGTTCAATAGAACTTTGGCAGCAGGATAGAAAATTTCCAATAATTCATTACATTAGCCCCATTCAGTATGGTAATACAGGTTACATCCTGTTAGATACAAAATTACATTTAAATAAGAAAGTTCGTAAATAATTTAATAAAAATTAAAATATCCATTAAAAATGTATTTAAGCAATTAAAAAAAAACATTTAAGCATTTCTATTTAGAAGTAGCAAGCAGAGTTCATACTCAGAAAAGTTTTTTCACGGACTTTTCCAAGCAAATTTGCCTACAAATCCAGGATTTATTAATTTATTTATTTTTGAAAAAATTCAATAACATTTTTATTTGATAAAACTGCAAATTAAAATTGCAAATCCAAGTAAGCAAATGTTATTTTTAAAAAAAGCAGAACATTTAAATTACGTCAATTATGATTAAGAATAATGAAGTATCAGAAATATAAATATGACTGAAAGAAAACACAAGACTAAAGGAATTTACTATGCAACAGTTGAAAAAAAATTATAAGTACAAAGTTTTTGCAAAAGAAATACTAAAAATATGCACATAATCTGTATATTATCAACGTTAAATCATATTTAACTAATGTAAGAACATTTTTCAAAAACACATTAAGTAAATAAACTCCAACACATAAGCATCGATTAAAATATTAATTATGGGAAAGATAAGCACCAATAAGATTGGGAAACTTAATTGAGCATTACTTAATTTAAAAATAAAACATTTTTAACTCTAAATATTGTATTATCCTGAAAATAATTTTAAGAATGTGTGAAAAATCCATATTTAATTAAAGTTAATCCACAGAAGAGAAGTCGAAAAATAAGTATAAATTGCAATATGCTAAGATTTTCTATTAAAAAAACATCATTAATAAGATTGATAACTAGATAGAAAAATATAAATTATGATGGCAAAATTGTGAAATTAATAAAAAAAATTTAAAAAAACAAACTTATTTAGTATGATAAAACTTACACAAATATAAGTCAATTAAAGATTTTCATTTAATTGAAGTTCAGCTAAATTATATTAAACTAAATAAAACCAAATTATAATAAACTAAAGATTTATTATAAAAAACTAAAATCACCAAATTAACTAATATAAAACAAAATTAGTAATTAAAAAATGCAATATATTTTATACTTAATTAAAAATAAAATTATAAAATACAAGGAAACTTTATTAATTAAATTAAATAAAAACAACACTTAAAATTTACAAAATGGAAATGATAGTTAAAAAAAACTAAATATAACATAAATATTACAATCCAGTGCAAGGTAGGATGTAATAAAATTAACTGAATTTTTTAAAAAAACTTCACCTTAAAATTTATGAATAAGTATTAATTTATTGAGAATGAATTTCATGATGAATAAAGAAAAAAGAGAAAAAACTTAAACTGCAATGAAATCTGTATCACTTGTAAAAAGAAAAAGCTGCAATCTGCTTTATAAAATAATGGTCTGCTTTTAGTAATAATTAATTGTACGCTTATAATATATAAACAATCTTTTACTTTTGTTTCTTTATAAAATTAAATGATTTTTTAAACGAAACCAGAGGTGATTCAACATTAGACAAAACTTGCAAATGATACTGCCCGTCTCAGGAATCTAAATTTATTTAGCTACAAATTATTGTTTCTTTAAAAGACATCAAATAAACATAGCAGCTTACAAAAAACGTTTTGTTCTTAATAATTAAAGTCTCCTATGAAATTATAAAGCAATTTGTCATAAAATATCAAGGAGAACAAAAATGGCAGTTCCTTAACAACACTCCAGAGTTTAACTGACAACATTCCAGAAACATGTAAGAATAATAGAAGAATCTTATAACATACACCTAATGGTAATGAAATCTAAATCACAAATTAGCAATTTTAAAATCTGTAAAAAATGCTTAATTAGAAATCCAGTAAATTGTTAAGGAACATCATCAAGTTTTCTCCTTTTTTGATTTACATGATTTCAAATAAGGTGTAATTTTTTAAAGCACAGTTTTATATAGATTTGTTCAAAAAGTTATTCTTAGAATGAAGATGAATGCTTTTAGGAAAAGGAATGTTTTTCTGTCCTGTCACAATAAGAAGTTAACATTGATTTTAAATTATAAATTTAACTTATAAATTACAATTTTGTCTGTCAGATTAAAAGTTAAATCAGTTTAGGTTGGCTGCCGAACTAAAAACAAAGAATCCCTAAAAAATGAATGGATGTGTAATTTATTTGTTCAAAAAGATGACATAATAACAGAGATATACATAGATTACATAACAAGAGAGAATGTAAAAATAACATAGATAATAATAAAAAGCAAGACAAAAAGCAAATCTGCATTTATCCCACATCCTGAAGTTTTATTTCTTTTATGTAATTAATTTTTATTGTATTGTGTTATTAACAATACACTGACAAGTTCAAATGTTTTCAATTCAAAAATATTGTGCATTTATTGATCTAGAAACATTATAGAAATATAAACATAGTTCAAGAGAGATTTGTTTATAAATTTTAAGGTGAATCTTACAATCTTAAGGTGATCTTTCAATATTAAATAAAGATTACATTGGGGAGCAAATCTTTTGTTATGCTTATACAAAAACCTGATCTTGCCTAACTCGTGGGCGGAAATTTCAAATCAGAAATTACTTTTGTTCCTTAATCTATAGATTCTTTTTGAAATGATATTTTTAGTATATTTTTGTCCAAATGCACAAGTTTTTAAAATGTCATGCATAACAGGGGTTCACATAAATGTTGTGACAAAATTCTAGGGGAATTGGGCTTATCATCAGAATCAAACTTGCAAACATGCATGGAAATATCGTCATATGTGGCTATTATGACTTGTTCAGAAGCACAGTAAAAAGTAGTTCAAAATAGTGAACCACAGAGTATGTGGAAAAATCCAGGCATGTCGCTAAGCAAGTTTAATACAGATGATGTGCTTTTATTCCCCTAGAAAATTGTCATAACATTTATGCGATCCTCTGTTATAGGTAATATTTTTAAATTTCTACATTTTGACAAAAAACACACTTAAAAATATTATTTGAAAAATCCGTAGCTTGGAGTAAGAAATTGATTGCAGATTTGAAATAAGCATTGTAAAAATTATTTTGTTAAAAAATCTTATTCATTGGAAATCAAAACAAAATAATAATAATTGTTTTCCAGTGCTATTCAAATTATAATCAATTGATGTAAAACCTTAATTTATTTGTCTCACTTAAACAGATAAAATTTTTGTCTTTAACATATTTCTCAATTTTAGAGCATACTATTCTTATAATACTTCAGATTAAAAATCAGTGAAGCACTTTTTAAATTATATTATGATTAATAATATAATTTAATTATTGCTTGCAATAAGTGGGTACCATGGTTGTGTAATTTTATACTTCATTAGATAGCAATTAGTATATTTCAGGAAACGTAATTTGTAATTTTAAAAACATTTACTTCTTGCTATATAGAATATAAGAAATTTTAGAAAAAATAATAAAAAGTATATATAAAACATATGTATAGATAAGTGATACAAAGTTAACCTTTTATTACTCTTTGTTTGGTTTAAAAAAAAAACAGTTTTCGCTCTTAAAAAAGTCCATCATGAGATTCAAAAGTATTTGAATTTTTTTGTCTTTAAGTTTTCTGTTGACTTTTTTTCAAATTTAAATTAAAGTCAGATTATAGACAAAACATTTTGAAACTTTATATTTAACACTCAATATTCTTAAACCTCCGCTCTCAACAACTGAATCCCCCCCTCTTAACAGCCGGGATTATGATTAAATTTTAAAAATAAACTTATCAAAAATTTTATCTTATTTTGCACAAAACACAATTTATCAAAAAAGAATTAAAAAGAATTTTCGGACACCATTAGAGAAGAAAACATATTTTCTTGCATATCAAAATTTGGTAATCTGAATTTCAAAATATTTACACATATTTAAAAAATTTTAGGACTTGAAAACTAAAATTAAATCAATTGACACATATTTTCTATAACAAACTAGAATACAGTAACTCATAATATCTTAAAGGTTACATTCCTATTAAACATTTACATGCTTGCCAAATCTCCTATTTTTTAATGAAGACTCTTATATTTTACAACTCCCTCCTGTTTACCTGTAAATTCTCAAATTTCTCTGTATATGTTGAAGAAATTTAAAAAAAAAAAAAAAAAAAATTGATGACGAAATATCTGCTGATGAAGAAAATACTTCTCTTATTCCTCAACAGATAATACTATAATAACAGATATACTATAACAGATATAATATACAGTACTGTAGCTTGTTGAGTGTTAAGTAAATATAAATAATTGTTTAAAAAAATCTTTTGGTTAAGATTTATATACATATTTTTTTATTTGCTTAATGTAAGTGCTTATATTATTTCCAATTTTGAATTTCTTTTTTTGACTTACGTGATAATGCATAATGTATCAAACTTTACAAGTAGCCGAAGAAATGTCGCAAGTAAAATCTCTGTAATTTTATTTCTCTAGTGTTGGCAGGTATGCATTTATAATTTAGGGGGGGGGGGGGAGGATTTAAACAATAGAATTAACTTTGTCAAGTTTTTTTTTATTTCTTTATTTTTTTGAATAAAAATGCTAAGCTAGTTGAAATATATTACAATTTATTCATTATTTCGTCAGTTAAAAAATAAAATAAAATAAATAAACTTTGAAAGAAGTTAATTTGAAAAAGTAATGAATATATGGTTTAAATAATTTCAAAAACGTTATAGCTGAAATAAAATAAAATACAAGTGAAAAATTAATATCTCACATAAAACGAACCTTGATTTAAATAGGTCATTGTCTCTCCATTGATTCAGCACCTAACACACACGGAAAACTAGAATTCTTTAAGTTTGGAGGGAATACTCTGATAACAAATGAGGGTGATAAATCAGAAAAAAATTGGATTTGAAACAGGAGCAGCAGCTAGTGAAGGTAAACAAGTATACCTAAGAGCAGGTACAGAAGAACTATGGCGGCACCTACATATGAAAAAACAGGAAATATTTTAAAAAAAGTAAAACTCTAAAAACATTGCATTTTTTGATTTTTGAATAAATAATGAAAAAAAAATCTTCTTTGAATTTAATAAAAAATAGATTTTTAAAAGGTTATCATTTCGCAACCTAAACGATATCTGAACTACATAAAGTATGAGCAAATATTTCTCCAGAAATTACAATATTACTAAGGATTGAAAATAAAATTAGCATTAAGGATAAAATTAAATACAAGCTTTGCAAAATCTTTCTAATATGATAAATACATCAATATTTATAAAAAATCAAATCATAAAAATATTTAATATAATCATAAACTAAACTAATTTTTTTCTAAGAGATAGTTTGTTATTATCTTAAATATAGAAAAAAGTAAAAAAAAATAATAAATATATCTAAAAAAAATCTTTGCTATAAAATTTAAACTAGACTGATAAATTATTAATTTGTCATATTGTAAGCAAATCCAATAAGAAATTGAAATATATTCTTGCAAAAGTTTGTTCCCATGAAAAAGCAATTAATATTTTCAAGGGGAAAAAAAGGTTAAGAAAATTTTCAATTACTAAATAACCTGAGGACTATTTAACAGAATTGAAAGTAACAAATTTTAAGAATCTTGTTTGTTTTAAATCAATACCATCTGCATCAATTTAATTTGTACACAACTTTCACACATATCTAACAAGTAACTAAAGAATTTGTTAAATGAAAAATATTTTAATCTTAAATTAAAGATAGAGTTGCTTAAAATTACATAATAGTCAAAATATATAATTTTTTATACATGGGAGAAAACTTTATTGTATTCATTGACAACATACATTAAACTATTTAGTATGAATATTCATCTTATTAACATATAAAATGTATCTTTAAAAATTAGTTTTTAAAATTTCAAGGGAACTTTTGTTCTTACCCAAAACAGTAAAATAAAATAATAATTTATCTTACTATGAAAACGATGAAACTAGGTTATGAAGAGAAAAATCAATAATTGTTTGGTATTAGAAAATAAACTTTTTTTGCTATATAGAAAGATTGGTAGATAGGTCTATGTTTTGAATACCTAAAATTAGACCCTCTTCATCAGGATAACAACATGTGAATGATGAAAACTTAAGAGAAACAATGCAAAATGATGAAACAAGAAAAAGCATAAATGACAATAAAAAATCAAATCAAACAAATTATGGTAAGGGTGGAGGAATTTTAGAAGCAAAATCATGGCCATGTGCAAAGAAAACAAGGTCAAGAACTGAGTTCATTTACTAAAGAAAAAGCTTTCTTTTAAAGAAGATTAATTTTCTCTAATAACTGCTTTTTTTTCGGGCAATAATGTAAAAACTTGACAGTCAGAGAATCATTTACTAGAAAAGATACTTGGTGATGGTCTTGAAACAAAAAAATTTCACCAAGCTACAAAGGGATAAAACCAATGAGCAGTAAAAATATAAATTAGTAATTTTTAGTTAATCTCAAAAGTTTAAAACCAGGAGACAAAAATTTTATCATTATGAAGATATTACTCTTTACTAAAATATTTGTGATCAACATAAAAAAAAAATTATATGATGAAATCAGGTGAACTTTCTTTTTTGTATTGCATTCATAAACTATATTCTTTAGTTTGAAAAATACATTTTTACATTAAGTATTATAAAAAAAACATAATTAGACTTAATTTTTTTTTTCTTTTTTGACAAGCTCAGGCAACATAGGCACTGCATATATTTAAATAACTTTATTTTAAAATATTTATTGTTATCATACAAATACCATAGAAAAGTGTCAAAAGAAATTTTACCAGTGGTAGAATTGCAGAGACACATCGATCTTGTCGCAGAACGTTACAGAATTCTAGCAGAAAGATTTTTCTTCTGAAAAGTAAAATGTTTTCTTTTCTACAAAAATTTATACTTAATGTTTTGAATCATGCAGTTAGATAATCATTTCAAATCAATTTAAACCAATTGTAACGTAAATAAACCCATGTACTATTTGGATTTTATTTTCGGTAGTTATCGATATTGATTTTCACATGGTTTTTAAATATCATGATATATTTCTAACAATATAGAAAATTCGTATCATGCCTTTGAGTATTAACAATTAAGGCAATGATTCTATTGATTTTTTTTTTCAGTTATTGCTACTGATTTCTTCTTAGTTTTTAAATCTGATATTTTTTTACAACAACCTAATATCAAAACGAAACACGCATTTGAGTAACCCCCCTTTTCGAGGAATCTAATTTGTGTGATTTCGTCATCGGTCTTTTTTTTTCTTGGCGATTACTACTATGGATTTCGTGATTTTTAATTATATTTTTTATGATTTTTATTTACGAAAAGCATAGAAGAAAATATTTAGTGTCCCCCACCCCTGACAAAATACGAGAATAACACCAATAATATTAGAATAAAAAATTATTACATGCTCAATAAATAAAAATTATATATATATATATTTTCTTTGAAAACGGCGCTTTTGTTATATATGTTACTAATTTAAAATAACAAAAGCACTGTGTTATATACTAATATCTTTTTGCAAGATACTTTTAATAATAACAAACATATATGTTAATAATTTAAAAAGTTTGTTATTATTAAAAGTATCTTGCAAAAAGATATTAGTGCTCGAGAGTTTTGTCGCAGATAGCACGAAAAAATTTTGCCACAGGGACCATTTTACTGTGGAACAGAGAATGGTCGCTTCTGAAAGGCTTAGATTTTTTCTGAAAGGACATGAACTTTAAACCCTAAATATAGATAGAATTTCAGCTAATGTAAATCACTATTGAAAAATTTCCCTAGAATATGCACATGATAGTTCATTTCTATCTAGAATCTCTTGCGGAAGGTTATCTTAATCTAAAATTCCTATAAAAGCAAAAATAATAATTTAATTCTAGCTTGATTTTGTATAAAAATATCAAGTGAGAGAATTATTTTACAAATAACATAGAACTAATAAATTTATTAAAATATCCTTTACACAATGTACAAATAAATATACATACAAATTAAAACTTAATATTAAATAAAAGAAAAAATTTGTGTTTAAATATAATTTTAAATATTGAAAACATTAATCACTAAAAAACCTTTATTATCACAATATTTGTGTTGTGCAAAGTGAAATTACTAGAAATTTTTAACTTCCCATAAAAAATTGAATTAAAATTACTAATAAGATTTCTTGCAGAAAAGAAGTTATTCAAACTGAACTTTTCTTCATTGTAGTAATATTATCTATAATAAATAATATCAATTACTAATTGTGTAATTCCACGAATAATAAGACATAGTTAATTTTCTCTTCAAATTTAATTCATGTATTTTGCATAATTAAAATTTGGTAAGTACAAAGCACAATAATACACCATACATTATTTTTTATTTGGTGATCATACCTTCAGGCAATAAAACTGAATCTTAATGGTTTAAAAGGTTGACACCAAATATGTTAATTACTTAGTGCAGATGATTTTTTAACAAACAAAATCAGACATAAAAACGTACTATATCAGACTTGTAACATGTTACCTACTTGGAATCTCAAAATTAAAAACTTCACATATGAAATTAATTTTCAATGGTTTGTTCTGTGCATCATAGTCAAAATTTTGTCAAGAAAATAACTTCAGGGTTTTAAAGCAAAATGTATCAGTAAAGGATGCATGTGTAAAAAAACATGCACATTTCAACATTAAACATAAAACACATTCTGGCATTTTTTGTCCTTTATTCTTTAGAATATTTAAGATGTTAGATTTCACACATGAGTTCATCATTACCATTTTTCCACAATAATTATCATGCATGATACTAAATTATTTGTTTTCAAACTATTTATGCTTAAATTTTTTAAAGTTTTTTAAATGCCTAATTTTAACAATATTTAATGAAATAAACATTATTTGGGCATTAAGACTTTGAAATACTAAGTAAAAATAAAATAATATGTGTTCTAAATCTGAAAAATTGAAATAAATTCAGATTTTGTTTACATTTATAGGAAAAAAACCTTACAAAATTTTATTTTTTTCTTATGTTTTTAGAGGCACGTCATTATTAACTTTAAAACGCCTCACAAAAACTGTATTTTTCAAATTTATACATGATTTATGACAAAGAATTTATAAGGACAGTTTTTGACAAATTTATAAAATTTGGCCTTGTTAGCTTTAAAATAAATGTAATGTTTTATGAACAATTGTAGTTTCACAAATATATATATCTTACCTTTATAAAAAATAAAAACTATACCTTTAGCAAAAATGTAAAAAATTTAGGAATCACAAAAACTGTATTTTTCAAATTTATACATGATTTATGACAAAGAATTTATAAGGACAGTTTTTGACAAATTTATAAAATTTGGCCTTGTTAGCTTTAAAATAAATGTAATGTTTTATGAACAATTGTAGTTTCACAAATATATATATCTTACCTTTATAAAAAATAAAAACTATACCTTTAGCAAAAATGTAAAAAATTTAGGAATCACAAAAACTGTATTTTTCAAATTTATACATGATTTATGACAAAGAATTATAAGAACAGTTTTTGACAAATTTATAAAATTAGGCCTTGTTAGCTTAAAAATAAATGTAATATTTTATGAACAATTGTAGTTTCACAAATATATATATCTTACCTTTATAAAAAATAAAAACTGTACCTTTAGCAAAAATGTTAAAAATTTAGGAATGAAAAATCACATATTACAATATGTATGCTAGCTGAATAACCATTTTCATAGTAGATGAATGAAAAGAAAATATTCAATGAATCAGTACTGAATAAATTCTATATTTTTTGGAAGTAGCAAAATTTTTATACTCTTTATTGTTTTATGACACATTTTCAGTTAATTTTTACATTAAAGATCTTAACTAAGTTGCCTTATGTATAGTGGAGAAATAAAAAAGAGCCACCCTGAATAGCTTTTGATTTAATGTGATCAGATCTTCACCTTCTAAGACTCAATCTTAATGGCTCGAGGGGGTGATCTCAAATATGTTGATAAATTAATGTAGATGATATTTTAAGCCACATACATAAACATACTTTCTCTGAATAACTATCATGAGTATATCTCTGAATAACTACATTTTGACTATCATGATTTAATTTCTCGTACAAAAATCTTAAAAAGAACATACTTGAAACATTTTTGCTTAATCTAAATGAATGATTTTAGTAAAATCAGCAGCTTGTGACATAGATGGTATATACTAGATGGAGACAAACATATAAAAGGATTTTTCACTTCAGTAATAATAGTAATATCGGTGAAAAACTTATTCATTTAGAATTGAGGGTGCTAATTTTAAAAAAATCGCAAAGTTTAAAATTTTATAAAAAAAATTTTTTATCTTAATTTATATTTAATTGAAAGAGGTTATATTGCTTTATTTTTTCACTTTTGTTAAAATTCAAAGAAACAGATCCTCTTAAATTTGTAAGAATTTATTATTATTTTTTATTTTTTAAATTAAATAATTATGTATTACTGCTACTGACTGAACATCATGCATACATAAAGCTCTTTATCACACTGTTTGATGGTTTCATATTCAGTGAAACAAGAAATTTTAAACTTATTAAATAAGTCTCATAATGTTCATTTTGAATAAAAAGTAAGAAATTCAATTTTAATAAATTTACTTGCATTTTGATCACTCAAAAAATAAATTTTGATGTCTAAAAATATTTTGTATAATCAGGTAATCAAATCAAATAAATTACGAACAAAAATGCTTTCTTAAGAGTTTAAAAAATAGAAATAATTAATCAATGAGGTGAATTTTACATTTATTTGAATCTATTTGGAAAAAATAGGTCATTGAAATTCCTTTTTAATTCTGAGAAAACATAAACTATCAGTTAATTTTTTCGGTTATACAAATTAACAACATTATTAGTTAAGACTTTTCTGCATTAGTAACTTTTAGCAAACAAATAATTAACTTAAACAGCAAATAAATAAATAAATAAAATAACCCACAACTAAATGCTTAGGGTTTTAGTAGTCAAGGGCGAAACATTTTATAAATGTTAATCATGTTTTGTTTTTAAAAAATACAGACTTAACATTGCAATTTTTTATTTCAACCAGATTTTTTTAAAAACTCCTTTCACATTTTAAGATCAAAATTTTAATAAAACGTATAAATACTTATGATCATTTAACAATAAAACTGTGACCAAAATTCTTAATACAAGTAATAATAAAAAAGTTAATATTATTTATTGAATGCAAACTAATTAGCCTAAATGAACCTGACTATTTTACTATGATATATAAAGAAAGAAAGACACCCTCTTTCTCAAACTCGCTTGGTTAAACCAAGCAGGCTTGACCACCATAACAACACAAAATCTATATTCACAATTACTTTTAAGAGACAAACAGAAGAATCACAGGAGACTACAGAAGATTCAAATCAATATGTAACATTAATATTGTCAACAAACAACACACTGAAGTTTCTTGAAATAATGAGTTATATGAGAAAAATGCTTGATCTAAAAATAAATCTTTCTTTTCTGATTTATAACTTGCAAAAAATTTTAGAATAGACAAAAAAGAAGGCAGTATAAAAATTTCAGATGAATCAAAAAGTAAAATGAAAATTGTGAAATAAAATTGAAAACTTAATTATTATTCATCACAAACATTCCATGCAACACATTTTTTCTTTTGGCAGTAAGTTGTAACAGCTAAGGACAGTATAAAAAAATAATCTTTTTTATAATCTAACCTATCATAACCCATACAAATTATTGTTTATCAACTTAAGTTTTCTATTTAAAATCATTTTAGAAAATTCTATTAACTTTTAGTTGAAAAGCTTTGCTCAAACGAAATTTTTTTTTTCGTCAAATGTATTTAAATTGTTTTGGTTGTTTGATTATAAAAGGAGTTGAAGGAGTTTGGTTGAAGTAAAACATGGTATATTTACATATCTTGCAATATAACATTTTCATTTAAATGAGTTATAACATTAAGAACAAAATAATTAAATGCTACAGAAACTTAAAAAAAAAAAAAAATCTGAAACACTGGTGAATAATTTCAGTATTGACTATTCATTTAAAAAATTGCAATAATTTTGAAATTCCAATTTTCTTTTTTTAAAAACTTTTTTATTCCTTGTGCTTTGAGAGTATAGTACAAAATTAATAGTCACCACTGATCACAAAGTAACTAAATATAATGAGTGGTGATTAAAATATGGCCTACGAGTAGCCACATGATCGTCACTATTTTTTTTTGTAGAAAATATACTCGGTGCATTTTGTAACTATTTGTCAGCTTTTTTTCATAAGTATGAAATTAATATGAATATTTTATAATATTCTGAAAATTACTTTATTTCACGATAGTTTCTTCATTTTACAAATGAATCTTGTAGAGCTGTGATGGCTCAGGAGATTGAACGTTCAATGATATTTACAAGTGTCGCAGATTGAACAAAGCTATTTGTTCAAAGCACTCTTGGGTAGGAAAATATTGACAAAGCTCTTTGGCATGAACCGCATTTCCGAAAGTTTATACAGACGGACTTGTTTATATAGAATCTCTTGGAAAAAGCGAAAAATTGGAAATAAAAAGGTTTTGAGTTATACAGGTAGGGGAGAGGGAGGCACATGTGAACGTGGTATATTTTACCAATATGATTTGAAATAAAAAATCTTGAAAAATTTTCAATAGATGGTAGTACTAGTCCTACCTCTCTGCAAAACTTTCAGAACAATGAGCCATTTTGTTGTTCTATTCTGACAATTTCTTTGTATCAGCTAGTGTTGTATATACTTTTATCACTCGCTTCTTCAAGTGAAAACATAGTATAAATAAACTAATAAGCTAAAATTAACTATTGCAGACCATTATATGAACATTCAGGTAAGTTTATGACAATTATCATTTTCTTTAATCAATAAAAAATTCTTTATTTTTCAAGTTAGGTTTAAGAAAGATGATGGGGCACTTGTGAACAAAACATCTGGGGCAAATGTGAACAGTTCACATGTGCCCTTACATAGTATTAAGATTATTATCCTCATGATATAAGTTTAAAAAATATGTATGCATTTAAAATTATTATTATTTAATTTTCCATAATTAATTAATTAATTGTTTATTTTTCTTTTAAATTTTTTTTATTAAATGGTTGGTCAACAATTTTGTGTTACATAATGATTACAAGAAGTAAAAAGACATAATATTTTATTATTTTAAAAGTTAATTTTAAAATAATTTTTAAAATATATTATTATTCTTAGTAGAAAACCTATTTTGCAAAAGCAGTATATGTAAAAATAATCTCTATTTAATAAAATATTCTTTATAGTGCATAGTCTTAAGTTTTGAATGAAAATGAGAAAAAAAGCATGAAAGAGTATCAGAGAAGAAAGAAAAAGGCCCATTACAACTCTTGAGGAGCATGAAGTTGCAAAAAACCCAATTGACAAAATCAACCCAATAACTTCACATAAACATATAAACCCAATCGTAAGGAGTATTAAGTATCACCAAAAAATTCACTACAACCCCTTCAGTATAATATGTATCTATATCTGTTATATTAAAGATTTTTTTTTCTTTTAAATGTGATGATTGCTTTGTGTTTTTAATCTTGTTCATATGTGCCCCAGGCATGTTCTCATGTGCCACCCTATAGGGGCACATGTGAACAATTGAAGTCATTTTTCTAAAATATCATAAAGTAAAAAAATATTTTATTGAAAAATCTCAAAAAATTCCATAAGACAAAGAAAAGATTATTTAAACAAACGGACTTCTTTACTGTGAGAAATTGATGATATTTTTTGAAAATTTGTTCACATGTGCCCCCCTCTCCCCTACTTTAAAAAATTAAATTTAATTAAGAAATTTGATTATAAGTGCTTTAATTGTTTTTAGTAGAAATATACAGACATTTCTGTAAATAATTATATACATAAAATTTTTTAACATTCCTTTAACACTGAAAATAATCTTTTTAAAGATTTTGACATCTAACCTTCTTTGTTTGCTATGTTGTTTGAGCATTTGTGCTTGATTATGAGAAATTCGAGAAACAGAGGTTTTGAAAGAAAACATTTCCACATAGACATGGAAAATACATTGATTTAAAATAGTGAATGTGAGGAATTTTAGAAATTTTGAGATATAGAGGTTTCTGAGATAAAGAGATTTGAGATAAACAGGTTTAACTGTAATAACAAAGGTCTTAGTTCAAGATTGAAGTTAATTTGACACGTTAAAGGTGAAAAAACATGAAAAAATTAACATGTGTTACTGTAAGTATTACTTAAAATTTAATATAGGGAACCATGCCCCCCCCCCCCCCCGTGTCAGAAACACAGCGACACAGCGATTGAGTTTTGCAGAAAGATTTTTTTATTTGGGAAATAAAATTTTTTGGTTTGGCAGAAACATAGTATGTTCTCAAAAAAGATTCTGCAGAAACAGAAGCTGTTTTACAAAAAAAATAATTTCTGCAAAAGCATTAATTAATGGTTCTGCAAAATTTTTTTCTTACAGAATAGTTATTAAATAATTGTTTTTCTAGCGTACCGCGGAAGGGGTAAGCGCTCGTAATCTTCCGTTAATCTCCAACACAAACAGTTACTGGATAAAAAGGGGAGAAATTTTTTCCCCTTTATTAAGCTATTTTTGGAAATTTGCCAACTTCGGCCTCAACTTTGTCTGGCGCAGAAATTTGCTTTGTGTTTTCTTATGAGAACAAAGCGTTTTATATTTTTTGCACTTAGGTGGAAAATTTTAGGCGTAAAAAGATTCTTTTTTAAAAAAAAATCATGTCTAGCGAAAATGTTATTTGTTGCTCTTATAAAGCAACAATAATTAAAAAAAATAAATTTAAAACTCATTTTTCAGGGCGGCATTCCGAAGAAGAAATAAGATGGAAGTTGACAACATCTAGCGATGCCAGAGATTTTTTTTTCTGGAAAGCGAACGGAAAAGAGGAAATAATATATGTTTTTTAAAGATAAAATGCCTATATCCTTTGAATTAAGTCGTCGATATTAAAAAAAAACACTCGCAATCTAACGATAAATGAAATAAAGCCTGAAAGATATCTCACTATCTACGATTTTTTGGCATGCGAATGAAAACCAGATTGGTGGAAAATATTTACTGGCGAAACACTTTTAAACAGGTTTCCATACGCATGCGAAACAAATCGCATCCAATGAGTATGACTCTAAGACCGATGTTTCAGTACTGATGAAGACTATTTCATTTCGAGATGTTGAATAGACTTGAGCGTATTGAGTCAGAAACCGCGTCTGCGTACTTCGTGGGGAATCAATGCTATATATGTACACAATACAGTGCGACTTCTGTTACAAATCACAAGGGCTGTGTATTTTTTTCGCTCTGAACTTAATCTGATCAAGAAATAATTTTTATTTACTTTCTTTTTTTTAAAAAAAATCTTTCAATAAGTCAGTACAATATTAATCGAATCTAATTAATCTGTAATTGTTTTCATAAAGAAAAAATTGGAACAAAGATTGCGTTAATTTTTTTGCTTTTAAAATTCGGATATAGACAATCCTATTTTATTATTTTGATTTTGATTACTCAACTTCAATATTGATTTTTTCACCTGATTTATTTCTGTACCTGATATAACTAATATAATGAAACATTAAACCATACTGTTTTAAACTGATACTTTAAATTCAGTTATCTTGTTTTATAAATTTAATCTTTTTGTCCATTCTTAGCTATTTTTATAAGTTCCATCTTATTACAGGTTCTGGGTAATCTTTAGTTATGCTCTAGTAAGCATTTTTGTCTGCAGATCTATACATTTATAATTTTTCTTTATTATCAAAGATTATGCAAATTTAAACTTAAATAATTTAAACTTATTAAGAAATTTAAACTCATATTATGAAATTAAGAAAAAAAATCTACACAGTTTTATTCTATGCATGTAGCCTTTTTTATAAACACGAAGTGCATCTATTATTATAAATTCATTACACATATATTTATAACGATAAAAATATCTTGCAGAAAGATATTGGTTCTAGTTAGGTTTGTCGCAGAAAGCCAGAAGAAATTCTACCACAGGGCCATGCCCAATCTTATCCTAATCGAGAAAAAAAAGATGATTTGTTAAACATCAAAAAGAAACTTAATAAAAATATTTTTCAAGTAATAAACAAAGCTCATAATTTTTAAGCAAAAATAAAATTATCCCAAAAACCCAGTAAATGTAAAGCTATTTAAAAGCTTTAAAACAGCTTTGTTAAGGACACATAAAAAAGTTATTAGAACCATTGGAACAGAAAGGAATTTCAATTGCATCGTAATGACATGTTAGAAATAAATCTGTAGTGAATAGAAATTAATCAGCAAAAAGAATTTCCAAGCTACTGAAACTAGTTACCGTTCCTATAAAAATTAAAACCTGCTTATGTTGTCTTCTTAGAAAAAATTTTAACCCTTGAGATATTCCTTGGATAAAACTGTACTTCAAAAACTGTAAAAGATTCTTATTTCTTCTACAAAAAGACACAGGTGATTGTGACTCAAAGTGAAAAACCCTGAAATTTTATGAGTAAAAACTCGATAACAAGATATAAATTTATATACGATTCATATTTAATATAATTTTTAAAACTAAAGATTTATAATTAAATTATCTACCTTTAAAGAATATCACACTTTTATGGTAACTAATTTAAGAAAAAACTTCAAAAATCGCAATACTAGGTTCCAAATTCGTGTGAATATTAATCATGATATTGGATTTAATAAGGAGAAAATACTAATTGCAATATTGGATTTTTGAAACTGGTAGATACAAATTGGGATGCATTATTTTTAGATCCCGTGAATGTGAATAGCGTTGATTGGATTTTAAATTCGTGTGAATATGAATTGCAATATAGATTTCGAAAATGCGTAGATACAAATTGCGATATTGGATTTTTAAATCACATGAACACCAATCGAAGTGTACGATTTTTAAATCAAGTGATTACGATTCACAATGAGTAACTTTTAAATCTGGTAAATACGAAAATCAATGTTTGATATTTAAATTTCATGGATATGGATCGCAATATTAGCAGATCCCGGCATAGTTTCAAATATTGAAAATGATCGACTAACCAAAAAAAAATCAAAATTACGGTACAGTCACATCTATGAAAACGTCTCATTAACCCAATTTAGTAAAGGTTTCAATATTTAAATTGTAGAATTTAATTCTTTAAATTTTAGGTTGCAGTGAAAATTTATCAAATTATAAGTTTTTATTGACCGAGTTAACGAATCAATGGTCTTGAGATAGACGGAATTCTACGAAAAAAATCACATGCTCTGCTCCTAGACCTGAAGGAATGATATAAAAAAAACCTGGGGGGTACACCTGGAATACAATCAGCCCAGCAGAGAAATATAAAGAAGGGAGAGGAAATTTTGAATTATTAATAAAATTTTAAAATTGGAACTATGTGAAATTATAAGAGGAGTTATTATAAAGCAAATACCCTAATATATTGAGATATTTACATTGAATAAAAAAACGCAATTTATTATTGTAAAAAAATATGAATACTTAAAGTGCTACATTTGATAAAATTTAAAAATACTAAAATTAGATACTCACAATGATAAAATTAAAATATTCTCAATAAAACAAAAATGACAAAATATTTTATTAGTTTAAATTAACTATTTTGATATATTTGAAATCAAACATATTAAAGTGCACAAATGTTTTCTTGATTTTTTGGATGATCCAAGTTATGAACATCTTATAAAAAGTGGCAGCATAAATGAAAAAAGAATATTAAAGTGAAAAATTTTTATTTACATTTTAAAATCCATAATGTAGGTTTTTTTTATATCTATATATTTACTTTTTCAGTTAGACCAACAGCAAAATAGATGGGTACTTTAAGATTCATCCTCTCCCAGTAAGTTTCAAGAAGAATACATTAAAAACTAAACAAAAAATAATAAACATTTATGCACAGATAATATAATGCATTCAAAATTTCTGAGTAAAATGGATTTGAAAAAAATTCATTCAAGTTTAAACCTCTTTATTAACGTAAAAACTAACCATAGAAGCGTAAGGAATTTTTTAACAATCTATCAGCAAAATTATAATAGTTTAAGTATTTATGAATATATATGTATACATATATTGAAAATGTATACCTAGTATAGAAAATGCCATATATTTATCTCCTCATATCTATTTCATTATTTGTAAAAATAAAAATTTAAAACTGAAAAATCTGTAATAGAAACTTTTTTTTATTCTGTTAATCCCTCCATAACTTATGTAAGTAATTTAACGCTGATAAACTTCTTTCAGAAATCAAAAGACGACATCGTTTTTTAAGAATCAAAATTTGTTATTAAATTCCAAAATAATTGGTAGCAGAAAAAACTTTAATTTACAACATAAGGATAAATATATTGTATTTTTTTAATTTAGTATTTCAGAAAATATTATAGATATTATAGAAGGATAAATATCACTTATCACTTATAGAAGGATAAATTTCTTAAGTCTACAAGGGATATTCAAAACATTGTTAAATTTCACATTAAAAGAAGAAGAAAAAAAAAAGAGGCTTTAACCGCTTTTCCTCAGAATTTATAAATGTTACCAATTTGTCTTGGTAAGAAGCATTTTTTTCTAGATCACAGATCAAAAAGTACTAGTATTTCACAGTACATAAAGGGTATAGATTCTAAAAACTGTAGTTCTATTTCAATGTCCTGGATCCTAATTATTTCTTAAATTTTAAACTAGTACAAATAATTAATAACACGTTATTAAAAAAAATATATATATATACCTTTAATCTAGATAAATTTAAAAAAGAAAAAAGTGTTTTTTATGATAAAAAAAACTTATGATCAATGATTCTTCATTCCATTTTGATTAATTAACTGCAACATATGCTATCTTAAGAACTTCTCTAGACACTAGTCTTTCATGCTGCATTTGCTACAGTTAAGTAATTAGTTTCATCCATCAAACAAGTAATAGTTGTTTAAATAGGAATGCTTAAAAATGTAGTAAAAACAAAAGAAATTTTGCCCCAAAATATATTCAAACTTAAAATTCTTTAAAACTAAATTATTTTTAACTACTAAAAAGGAGGATTTTTTTCATTTCAAAACAAATTTTTTAAAAAATCAACACATAATTGTTTTTATTTTTAAAGATATGATACCCTTTACTGGGTATCTTATCTTTACATCTATTATCACCAAGACACACATCTATTGTAACCAATTCCTTTTAAATAAGGCTTTTCTAAACCATTTAAACTAAAAACGAGTTTTAAAAAAATTAGACTGCTAAAATAGAATCCTTGTCAAATAGGCTTTTCTACCTACTTCAAATTAAAGAAAAGTTTAGAAAGAATAAAAAAAATTGACTGTGAAAATGGAATCTTTGTTAAACAGAATTTTTCACAATATTCAAATTGAAAATGTTTACAAAAACGAATACACATGAGAATCACAGAAATAGTAAAGTCACCAATAAAATGTGTTTTAATTCACAATTCTGTGTTAAATATACGAAATTTTTTTTAACACATATTATACAGCTATAAGTAAACAGGGTGCTTAGCCAAATATCTCAACAAAAAATAAGCACCTTTTAAGTACTTTTTAAGCAACCAAAAAGGATTTTTAAACACTATATATACATTAACAAAATGCAAAGTAATTTTCAAAGACTTTACATGATCATGATAAAATAACTATTTTCTGACAAAGAACTCTTTCTTGATTATATTAGCCACCATAAAAAGATCGAAAGATTTTTCGGATCAATTTCAGAGGGTAGAAAATGAAGTCTGAAATTGAGAATACCTTGCAAACTGCAGTAGAGTTGCACACGAGAGTGCAAAAATCTCACTGAATTCAGCTCAGTAGACGCACATGTGCACCCCTAAGAATTTCATCAAATATGTAGCATGATTGGCGTCATCATACTTTATGAATTGACGTTACCCAAGATGGATTGTGGTTGAATGAATTGTGAAAGCGTTGAATAGAACAATGTGTCAATAATAAGTTTAAATAAAATATAAGCTTACATATAAGCTTAATATAAGCTTACATATAAGCTTAAATAAAAAATATATAGATATTTCCCTATTAATGTTATTTATTATACATAAAAAAATTAAACTTCATAAATTTTAATTTCATTTTTTTTGTGTTACAAAATTTATTTATTAAAACAATAATTCCTAATGCCAATTTTCTCTAATTTCTCCCCTTTTTCAATTACAGCCACAGCAAAAATGGAACAAAAATAGTTGCTTTTAGTAGCCTCAAGCAGAAAAATAACTGCCTAAATCTACAAAAATATTTGCCTGAACAGGGACAAAAATGTATCAAAAATAGTAGTCAAATAACTAAAATTGTAGCTTACTTGTCATATATTATGACTATGATTAGGGCTGAGTGATGTCAGAAATTTTAAATCGTGATACATCGTCCGTTAGACATCACGATATAGCGATGTACCGTGTATTTAGCATATGTTCAAAAATTACCTATGGCAAATCTTTAAATCAATCAAAAATAAATAAAAAGGAATAAATCTATTACAAAAGAAAATATTAATTCTAAACATATTCTACTATGAGATCAATATCATTGCTTAATTTTTTCAATTAAAATAATAAAGAAGTCAAAGTAAAAGCAAACCCAAGATTTATTTCATTTTTCTTGATTTAAGATGTATTGGTTTAAAAAAAATAACACTGTAACTAAATATTTTACATACATGCATTGAAAATTAAAAGAAAAAAAAACGAAAATAGAAAACAAACCAAAGAAATGTTCACTTTAGAAAAAAAAAATATTTTTTTAATTATTTGTTGAAAAAAACCCATGCTTTTGAAACATCATTAGACCCTCTTTTATTTTATTTAAAATAATAAAAAGTAGTATTAACTAATGGTCAAATTCTGTACTTAATAAATGTCAAAATATTTTCTTTTTTGAAAATAAAATCGACTAAAGGTTTATTTGTTTAAAAATAATACTGACTATCTAACAAATTATAAACCAAACAAGTTAAAACAAACAGTAGTAACAAATTATAAACCAAAAAAATTTTAATAAAAATTAAAAAAAAAAAACTTTAAGTACTAATGTTAAATTATTTAAAAGCGTCAAAACGTTACTAAACTCTTTATTTAATTAAAAAAGATTATTTGTCTTAATTAATATCCACATTTTTTTAAAACTTTATTTTCAGTTTCTCAAAACTAAAAGCACATTAAATAAAGGTAAGCTTTGTTTTAATTTTTTTATAATTAAAAACGACTGAACATTTATTGGTATAAAAATAATCAAATTATTATCACATTAAATAAATTTTTAAAAAAAACTAACTTTTTATAACAAAGTTAAATACAAAATACCCCTATTAAATTGTATCGCTTAAAATGAAAAATAATAATTGAAAAAAATCAATGAAGAATCTTTTTATTTATTTATATTTTCTTTTCATTAATCAATTGAGTTCAGAACGAAAATGCAAAACAACCGCGATTGTGCAGCAATCGCAAAGTAACAGTAGGTCTACTAAAAATAATTTACAAGAATCATTAAATACAGACAGAAAAAAAAATGGTATGAAATAATGCAGAACGAAACGATCGCTAAGTAGCAAAAGTCTCACTGAAAATAATTTACAAGAAACCTGAGAATTATTCCTGACAAAATAAAATGCACAACGATCACAAAATGACTTAAGTCCCATTGAAAATAATCTTCAAAAAACGCAAAATCCCAAAAACAAAAAGGGACATAAAGAAACTATGCATTGTGAAACTAACATCGTCTTTATAGCTAGCTAAACGCTATCTACATCTCTGCAGCCAGACGAAATCAAAATCGTCTCCATCAGTGCTGTAACAGCGTTAGCTTAGTCAAGGATCCTTGCATATTAAATCATTAAACCGCAATTGTAGTTTTATACCGGCGGCTTAAATCAGATTTTTGATGCATCGCCTAAAACGAAAGTCACTATATCGGCTTACCGATATATACGTTAAATCGATATTTCATGATACATCTATTTATCGCCAAGTCCTAACTATGCTCAAATTAAAAAAATGTTTTGCACAAATATAAAAGGTATACATATTAGAAAATAAGTACCAAAATAAAAGTCTAATTACAATAAAATATTAATGTTAATAGAAGGAAAAAACAATTAAAAAGAACAAAGCTGCCCCTCAGAGAGAAAAAATAACAAGTACTTTTTTTAAATCTAATGAAAATTTAAATTTTTGGCTTTTTGGACATAAATGATTGTAAAAGAGTTTTCTGTCTTTAATTAACAATTTAGTTTATTTTTTGTTCATTTGTTTCATGCTCTTTTTCTTTTTGTTGTAATTGTAGACTACCTGCAATCATGCCTTGTGCAAGTCTAATTCCTTGCTTATCTTTAGCGTAAGGGTTTCTTTAGGTCTTTCATTTGCTTCTTCTGACAACTTGTCAGCTGTTTCTTTCAGTGGGGTGAAATAACAAGGGAGGGGTTAGCATGATGAGGTCACTGAGCACTACGTACATGGTAGGCGGCACAACGTACGTGATAGTGAGGGGACTGAAAAGTAATGTTAATTTTTGTGAAAAAACTTCACTAAGAGTAAAAAAGTCTCCCTATAGTCGCCTATTCTTGAAAAAAATTGCTTTTGTAGCATTCTCAAGCAAAAAAAGTCGCCATAGTCGCCAAAGGCAAAAAATAGTAGCAAAAAGTCGCATTTTAGTAGTCTGTGGCAACCCAGCAATTAATTTTATTTTAGTTATAACCAACTAAAAAGTCAAATAATTTAATTCTTTGAACTATTTTAGGCTAAATTTTTTTATATATAAATTCTAAAAACTGAATATTCCAGACTCAAAAATTCATTAAAAAAAAAGAAGAAGAAAATAGGAAGATGGATGAGTTACAAAAATTTTGTCTTCTATTTCAACAAAGGATGAATTTGGTTCTTGATAAGAGGTCAACTTAGACATAAGATAAACTTAATAGGCTTTACTGTATAAAAAAGAAACTGAAATACATCTGACAAGTATGGGTAAGTATTGTGTTGTAGAAATGCAAATTAATGTGAATAAAATAAATTTATTACAAACCTTCCAAAAATAATTGTAATAATAAAAGCATAAAACTTAAAACCCATTTCAAAAACACAAAAGCTCAATCAAAATAAATATATGAAACAATAATCTAGTAAATTATTTACGATGACAATAGTTGAGGGACAAAAAAAAAAAAAAAAAAAGACTTACTGTGTAGACTACTGATCATGATCCTACTTTAATCAAAAACATTGCTGCACCAAACACATGCCCAGCATAATAAGCTTTGATTTCAAGATCATCATCAACCTGCATAAGCAATATTTTATTTTAGGGTGTGTAGCCTGATTTTTCAACAAAAAATGAGCACCTTTTAAATACTTTTTAAGCACTCAAAAAATATATTTAACCACTTTCAAAAATCATAATTAGGATCTTTGCAGTAATAAAAAATTTTTTCTCTATTGTTTAAAGTCAGTGTTTTCACTACAGCGCGAGAATCTCACATTTTTTTCTTTTCTCGCATTAAAAAATTATTTACATGAGAAGTTCGCGCATTCTATTAATCAATTTTAAAATGTGAGAATCTCTCGAATTTTGGAAAAAATTTAGTCTTCCGCCACTTTGAATAAAATCCGGCATTTTGAAAAAGACATGAAAACAGCTACGACAAGTGTTGAGAAAAAAAAATGAGTCCTTTATAATAAGTTGTTTAAAGTTAGCTCGATTTTTAGCTGTTAATGAATTACCAAACTCCCTCATCGACAATTTACAGCAATTTGTAAAAGTTGAAGTCTGTGAAAACTATGCTGGAAGACCTAACAAGAAGTATGAACATGGAAATAACTTCAACGAACTTCACTATTCTATAACAAAAATAATTTAAAAGAATATGCTGGCAGATGTAGAGGATAGGAAAATGTGAGCACAATGCTACAAATTTAATTAGTGATTCCGAATAGTTCAGCATCTGTTGCAAGGTCATTTAGCACCCAAAACTGAAATAAAACAAAATATTGTAATAGATTGACTGATGAGCATTTGAGCTACCTAATGAGAATAGCTGATGAAAAAGTAGATATAGAACATTTTCCATATGATGATGCAGCAAAAATATTCAATGGTTTAGAAATTAGAAGATGTTAAAAATGTATTATAATTAAAGAAATTTTTTTTCCCAAGTCTATTCATGTTTTTTTAAATTTTAGAAATCTCACTTAACTTTTTGAAATCTCACCCAGTTTTTGAGAAAGAGTGAGAAATTCTCTCCCATTTTTTTTCTGTAATGAAAACACTGAAAGTTCTTAATTTATAAACATAAAATCAATAAAATTCAATAACATTTAAAAAAAACTTAACATAAACATGATAAAATAACTAGTTTCTGATAAATATTGTAGAGAAAATTGAGAAAATCATGCTTTTATAGTAATTTTAAATGACAATCGACACAGCAAAGAAAAAATATCCTTTTAAAAGATAGAATTAAACACTTTTTTTTAATCCCGAATAGAAAAAGCATCTTCAAGAGCTTTTAGAAAACATAAATCAAAAATAAGCACCTTTAAGCACTCTTTAAAAATGCTATGCACCCTGTATATAAATAAAGGAAAATTTAATTTTTCATTGCATTAAAATTTAATATTTCATTGATTTTATGTTTATAGCCCCAAAAATATTTTGAATTAATAAATAAACATAGTTAGAAATACATATATAAACTTATTGCTGTTAAAAGTGCCAATGGTCGTTATCACCAAAATAAGCATGATGTTTCCAGGAAACTTGCAGTTTTATATTTAACTTTATAAAAACTAACATTAACATTGTTCTATTAAATTTCTATATCTAATCATCTTGATCCTAACTGTTATGTTCCTAATTATGACTCTTAATTAAAAGTAAAATACAAAAATGAGGTCGCTATTACTGAGATAAATAACATAATATTGAGTAATCCTCAATTCCAGCATATTAGCACTGAATGTTTTTATCCACAATAAAAACACAAAAGCTATGCATTTCAGAAAACTGTCTTTTTTTCTCCTTCCTGTTTTGATGGTGATGAAATTTAAGATATTTGACTCTTACACAGCACATTATAATAATATTATTTGTACTTTACAATGCATTAAATATTTTAATCATTGACTAGCTCAAACAGGCTCAATAACAGAGTTGTCTAGATTATGACCTATCTTATTAATTAATCAATATAAAGAAGACCAACAGATAAATGCATTCACATACCTGCCAACATTGGAGAAATAAAATAGCTGAGATTTTACTAGTGACAATTAATTTAAAATTACTAGAGACATTTTCTAGACTACGAGTAAAGTTTTGATACATCATGCATAATCATGTAAGTCAAAAAGAGAAATTCAAAATTGGAAATAATATGAGAACTTACATCATGCTAAGTAAAAAATATGTATATAAATCTTAATCTAAAGAAGAATTTTTTTGCTTATATTATTAAATAATAAGCAAAAAAATATAAATTAAAGCTATTTTATTTTATTTTTGAAATCAGCGGATATCTTATTGCAAAATATATATATATTTTTTTTAAAATTTCTTCAACAAACACAGAGAAACTTGAGAATAAACAGGTAAACAGGAGATAGTCGTAAAATACACGAGTCTTTGTTAAAAAACAAGAGACTTGGCTGGTATAGTAAAAAAGAAGAAAAAATAAATGAATGAAAAAAAACGATTGCAAAAATACATATGAAAAAGAAGTTAGGACTATTTTATGTGCAGCAAATTTAGTAACCAACTATGTATTTTAATTGTTGTGTTAGGGAAGAAAATATAAAATCTAAATAATGTAAGAAAATATAACTTATAAGGAACTTATTTTGAAATACAAATTTGACAGTATCTTATCTGTTGTATCGTATTTAACAAATATGGATTGACCTTTTATTAAATTAAAGATAGTTGATAAATATGCATTTTAAAATGCTGACACCCTACTTGCAACAATACTGATAGTACTTTTACTATTCCTGTTATAAGAAATAGGCTAGAAGAATTTAATGCTATGTGAAATTAATGATAGCATAATTTTAAACTTTTAACAAGAGATAATTGATCAATATGTAACTATACCATTTAAAAAGTGTTTACATAATGAGATGTTAAAAATATAAAATGTAATGTATGGTAGTTAAAGGTAAGTAGTAAATGAAACATTTATGCAGCAAAACTGAAAACCAGGACCTTAGCTACAATTCTCTGGTCTATTATGTTACAAAAATAAATTAATAAATGACCAAGGTTTTAAAAATTTAGACTGTAAGCACTTGCCCCCATTCTTTATTTATTGATCTTTTTTTTTTTTTTTTGATTTCAGTAGTTATCATAAATTTTGAAAAATAAAAGAAAGGGAATATTGGAAGTTGTTTTTCAATTATGTAAATACTTTTTAATGTAAATGCTTTTAACTAACTATAGTAAATTCTTGCGAGTAGCTTTTTTTTCCGCTAAGCATTCTCCTCAAGCAGGAAAAAAAAAGGGTAGTAAAAATTGAAAAGTAACTTTAGAAAATCAGTAAGAATCTGGCACGCACAAATATTTCAAATTTTAAAAAAAATAATAATAACTTCGCATAGAAATACTTATAAATTATAATTATGGTTATTTTATACCAAATAAAAACTAATGTAACTCTGTGTCCATTCATAAGAGTATAGTCATTGAATGTATTTCATTTTATTGAAATAAAAAAGTTGTACAAAATTTCAGAGTCATGCTAATGTCAATATAGTTGTTTACTTGCCTTCAGTTAATATTTATGTTGTCTCATAATAGAAAAAATAATTATTTTAAAGACTGAATGAATAAAATTAACATGTTAATGTACTAGGATGTATTTTTTCTCATACTGATTAATATGCCACAGAGTTAAGCTAAAAGTCCTGCCTAACGATTTCCTCTTAAATTTGCTTGAAACATTTCTGAAATTTATAATAGGGTTAAATTTTTATTTATGACATACCTTGCATCCTAACAGGGATAAGACACTAATTTTGTACATACAGAATGCAATGGAATAAACTGGATGAAATGGAAGAATAATGATACACTTAGTTATCACAGAGAATAAAATTAAAATTTATGATTATTCATAATCAGGGGTCTGTCTAGATTTTTCTGAAAGATACCTATTTTGTGAAAATTTTGACATAATTTGTGAAAAATTAAAAATTATATTAAAAAATCAACACAAAAACATGGTAAAAATATAGATTTATTGTTTCTTAAGAGATACAAAAATAAAATTTTAAGAAAAAGTATTTTGAGAAACTACCGTTTTTCCTAAAGTTGAATTTGTGAAACTACCGTTTTACCTAAAATTAAATTTGTGAAGGTACCGCTAAACAGTAGTAAATTCGGCCTGGACAGACCCCTAATTATTATTATGAATTTATCATTATTCAACTTGCAATACAAGTAGCCATGAATTTAAAAAGGTTGTGCAGCCTGAATAGGTAGTTACTATTTTTATAAAAATGCATTTTTATTTTAATTGAATTCGTTAATCTAAAATGAGTAGCTCAATCAAATGGTAAAAATAATTATTGGTTTCAAATCAGTATCGAAAGATTGTGCGAAAATATTTTTACGCTTTTAGCTTACTTGTTTTCTGTGACGTTTTTAGTTTTTTTGGAATTCAAAGTTTATACGTATTACAAAGTTATGGAAAAAAAGAAAAAAATAAGCAGAAATAAGAATAAATAACTTCATTCTAAGCGTGGAGATAGGTCGAATTCCGCTTTTTCTGGATATTATAATAGACTCTCCTTCTCTACTAGTCCCGCAGTGGGCTGATCGTTAAGACACGGTTCCCAGCAGATCACCGTAGTCAAGCATCACTGGCTGCGGTCAGTGTGCGGGTGAGTGAACACTTGGATCAGTCTGCGCAGGGACCGAGGGTGTGCGGTATTGGTCTTCGTTAAACTGTTCTACCGTAAAGTGCTCGACTTCGTGGGCAGGTCGTTGGGCTACCAAAGCAGGGGTGCCATCCTCTCTGCAGAGGATCAAAATTGTGATGGCATGTCTTCGGATCATCCTCAGGGATGTTTCCCAGACCGTCGCCAATAGCCCACTGTGCAGCTCTAGTGCGACGTAAATTAACTACATCCATCCATCCATCCACATTCTCTACTAAAAGGGATATTTCCGCATTGTTATCTGATGCGCCAACTACAATCGCTGAGGCACTAAATTGATTTTGAACAGGAAAAATAAAAACATGTAGATGTTTGTCCGGAATCGGCTACGAGACTATACATTCCGAGTAGGTTTCTTTCTGTGATGTTTCTTTTAGTTTCTCGCTGGCCTCTGCCCGGAAGTTGAAAAGACTTGGCAATTATTCGGCTACAGATCACGATACTGAAATCTTCCCCTGCCTAAATTGCAGTGGAGTTGGTAATTTAAATGTTCGAATATAACTCCAATTTTCCTAAAAATTCGTAAACAATTTTGACTGATATAAAATTTTCGTCGATTCCCAGAAAAATATTAGTTGCTAAGATATCAACCTTGATCATCGTTTTTGAAACGTTACTTAATTTAGAAAGTAATTCAATCGAAAATAAAAATTGCTGATCTAGTACTCAACGCGTCTTTTTTAGTTATTATGAGTTGTGTATATATATATATGTATATATATATATATACACACACACACACAACGGTAGTTATTGGTACTTCGTAGCCCAATTAACTTTATAAAATCACAGTATATTTTTGACTAAACATCGCGCTATTAAAATTTGTATTTATTAGTCACGGGTGTAAATGCCTGCCCTGATAGCCCAAACTGTCAGAGTGACGTCACAATAAAGTCAAAAACAGTTACAGTAGTCGAAGTCACACTAAGGAACCGCTTTATACTACTCCTAAGAGGTCTTAATGTGACTTTGGTGTTACTTTATTTTGTGACATATCATAAAAGTCTCAGTGACTATTTATTGACTGACACTTTGTAGTCACAACCATACATAACTAGGACTAAAGTCAATGAGAAACGTTGTCGCAACATCTTTGTCGTTGTCGCCTTTCACATCTTTGTGTTACTAAAGTCACATGGATACTTTTATGTGATTTGTCTCACAAAAGTTACTATTTCACTCTATATAAATTTATTAAATTGTTCATAATATTTTTCTTTTCAAAAATTGTATTGATAAGAAATAAAAACGATATTATTTTAATGAACAATTCAAAAAAAAAAAAAAAGGAGCATTTTTGTAATTTTTCAGTTTTGAATAAAATGTTTTACTCAATTTGCATGCATTGTGACTAATTATTTTATGTTAATACAATTTTTTTCTTCAGGAAGAAATGTTGGCTAATTTTTAATAGAATATGAAGCACGTTGCAGTGTAACATATTGTTTGTTTGTTTAAAAGCTTCATAATTTTTTTAATTTGTAGATTTAAATGCATATTATAATTTGTGAAAACTTATACTAACTTTAATTTTACAAATCATAAAAACGCGGATGCAGAGATCGTTAATGAGATAAAAGGCAATTATTAAAAAACTAAACATCTGATATTTCATAGCAGAAAGCAAACGATTTTAAATTATTGACAGCTGCCTTTACTTTATTTTTATTTTGTTTGGCGTCATCTGACGTTTGCCTCAAAAGTTTAGAACAGTTCATTTTAACCTAGTATTACTAGTCGTCCGTAAAAAAACATAACACAAAATTGAAATTTGCTAATTTGTGTTAAAAATGTTGTTCTTACCCTCTACGTTCTATTCACCTATGAGTTGAAAAATTTTACTTTATTAAACCTATTATTTATTATTAAGCTTTATTATATTATTGATATCTTCCATTCTCTTCCCGCCTTTTTTCATAAGTTGAAATGAGGATTATCAATTGCTCAAGTAAGTAGAATTCTTAATTATTAAAACAAGCAATCTCAATAATTTTTTCGTATGAAAAATTTTATTCCTAGTAATTACTCCTTGAAAAGAATAAAATTTAATTATTCTCTTAACATTCAAATACACAGACATTTATTCTGTAATTGTAAGGAGTGAATTACATATTCTATTTAAAGATACTTTTTTTACAGTTATGTAAAGTTATTATAAATTTTTTACTAAATGAACTAAAGGTGAGTAGTAATATTTCTGTAAATATTTCTTGAAAATAAAACTAGCTTGTTGAAACTTTAATAAATGAAATTAACATCTTGTGCTCTTCAAAACAAATTTAAGGTCCTTTTAATTTAAGCATTTCTCGAAATATTTATTAACATTTACTATTATTCCCTGAAATTTTCATTCCTCATTTAAGTTAGTATAACTAATTTTTTGGTAAAAAAGAATATTGGAAGAACTAGTTTTTGGATAATTATAAAAAACTTTAAGTAATTATTAAGTTGTACATAATTTTTACAACTTTTAAAATAATTATAATTGTGCTTTAAGTTTCTTTGAATTGTTTCAATGATTTAAATTGGCCTATTTTATAGTAAAGCGAAGTACCCTTTGCTCTCTGTTTTTTCACAGAAAATTTTACCTTCGTATCATATAAACTTAAATAAATGCAAATAGATATTCAGGTGTTATTGCAGTCCTGTGTATTTTTAGAAGGGCCTTGCCTTTGTATAAATGTTACCTCTCTCCTTTCCAAAAAAATGTTCTTTTTACAGCCAAATTATTAAACTCACTCTAAGATTTTATGTGAAATTTTAATTATCAATTGTTTTTATGTGACTGATTTGCACTTGTTTATACTCGTGTATCAATTGGTTGATGTTGTTATACAATACGTTAAAAATAAATATAAATAGGAAGTATATAAAAAAAATCTCCTGAATAAAAACCCATTACATGTATGTTTAAATACAAAAGTATTGCCTATAAACTCATGGAAAATATGTCATTATTAAAAAACTACAGTGCGTCTAATAATTTCGTATATTTATTATAATACACTAATATATTACCTGATGTAATAATTATTCTATATTTATATAGTATATCGTCTAATTTATCCAATCGTTGAATTTACATTATATATCGTCTAATTTAACCCATTGATACACTAACGTAAACAAGTGCAGACGGGTTTCAGTCGTGTAAAAACAATAAAACGGTTTAGTATCACCTGGTGATTAATATTTTACATAGACTCTTACAGTGCGTCTAATAATTTGGCCAGGGACTGTATATTATAAGAAAAGAGATTGCAGTAGCAGTAACTTCAGAATACAGTAACTAACTGCAAATTATTTTCAGACTAGAAGTCAATGTGTGTAAAATATTATTTCTCATATTTAAATATTTTTGATTCCGTTTTGAGAGGCTTTAGTCTAGCTACACATAACCGATCTAAATACAATTAGATAAATACAATTGTTATTGCTAGCTAAATATAACTGAAATGATAATTTGCTAGATTAGTGCCCTTTGAAGGAGCTTTTTTTTTTTTTTTTTTTTTTTTGTCACATTCCCCTTTTTAATTTTCAGGGAGATTACTATAATTATTGTCTTATTCTTACATAAGCATATTTTAAATGTTGATGTAGCAGATTTTTAAAAATTATTTAGAAGTGCTAAAATACACCTTAACAAAATAAAAATGGTACACTTTAACTGTGCCATCCCTAGTAGCAAATTAACTTGGGATGGACCAATATTTATGAATCTTGGCTCCAATTCACTCTAATTTTTTTACAGCCACCCTGCTACGAATATTGGCATATATATATAATAGTCAGATTCACCCAATATTTTGTATGCATTATTAAGACAATATAGATAGGCTAGGATAACTTGGTTGGCAGAGAGTTGGACTTCTGTTCGTGGGAACCTAGAATTCGAATCCAGCCAACCGAGGACTCCGTGTGTAATAAATGATAACTGGTGCATGTTAAATCTGTCGGGTTACAAAGTCCCTTCATGTTAACATAACAAATTATATCTCCGTTGGTACTGAATTGGGGATTGATCATTCTCTGATTCAGGTCAAAATTACGATCAGTCGATTAATTAGCGCAAATAAAAAAAAATTTTAAATTTGACAAAATTATTCTAAAACTAAAATTCGTCGTATCAATTAAGCATTTTTCAAGAGTTCTTCAAAATTTCATTTTGTTTCATTTTAATAGGCTTTGAGGTATAACATAAATCAGTTTACTACATATTATATATATGTAATACAAAAATTATAATACTTTTGTATTAATAAAAGAATTAAATATCTTTCGTTTTAATAAAATGTCTTTGTTAAAGAATAAGCGTAGAGAGATTCTATTTTGGGAAGTCAAGGCTGATAAACATACGATTGAGTTATTTATAGAATCTCTCCCCCTTTCACTTCCATATACGGAAGCATGAAATGATTTTCCTTAATGCGTAAGGATACAAGAATGTCAGAGACAGTGCCTTTTTACTACAAAATGTGTTAGTATAAAAGCGAGAGCAATGCTTTTCGCATGGCTTTTCCATCATGTTCTGATCCTGATAATTTGTTCCGGAATTGTCCAAAGACTTGTCCACCCCCTCCCTTGCGGAGTGTGGATGTGAAGTGTTATCGATACCAGCCTACTACCATTAATAAAGATTTTTTGTGTGTAACATGGCTTAGACTGCATTATTTAAGCTATCTATACACAAAATAAAAGGGATTTTAACCCTTTTATTACAAGTTTAACAGGATTATTACAAGACGCCAGGATGGTTACTTGCTGAGGAAACCATTGTTATCTATTTTCCGGCTGACTACAACGTTGATGAAACCTCATCCCGGGGGACGAAGGACGAAAGAAGAAAGTTGCCTATTCTTCAGTGAAAAAAAGAATGAAGGAAGGAAGGATTGATTTCACTACCTGTACACCTCATCGCTGTGAGAATGCTGACGTTGGCTCGAGCTCGTCACATGCCTCTCTGAAACCCATAGTGTTGATCGAGATGACCCTACAGTGTCCAATCTGGAAATGACCGATGACCCTACAATTCCGTAGTGCTCAAATTATGAAGACAAAAGTAAATGTGCGCGATTTATATTAATTTTATAGAGAAGCTTTTTACTTCTTTATTAAAAGTTCTTTTCACATGAAAGTCGGAGAAAAATTTGGCTAGTGAAAAAAGAAAACAAAAGTGAATAAGGTGCGCGAATCTAAATCATGAATATTCATGAAATGCAATGATAAATGTTTTATTTCTTCTCTTCACAATCATGAAGGTCGGCGAAAAATTTGGTGAGTGGAAAAAGAAAGAAAAAAAAAAAAAAAAAAGAGAGAAATCTGTATTTATAATTTTTTTCTCTTCATAATTAGTAGTGCTAATTTTATGATTATGTAGGTCAAGTGATCCAGAAATTTTTATTATGAATAATCAATTCAGTATATTATATTATGAATAGTTAGATTGCATTTCTTGTGTTTAGATTGCTTTTCTTTAAAATTATTATAAAATAGTGTATTTTTATGCATTTAAAATGTTTTTGAGGGAAATGAATGTGTTTCAAACGTCAATGAAATTTGTGACGGCAAACAAAATTCAAAATTTTTCAGCTTTTCAAACAAAAACAAAACTAAAAGAAATTTGTAATGCTTTTTATTTTTCGGACTTGGTCAAAACAAAATATTCCTATTAAAATGTGAAAAATTAAATGTTACCCAAACAAAAGGACATTTCACACTTAACAAAATTTTTGAGTTTCCCCTTATTACGATAGGCGAAATTGTTAACTCAGCTAAGTTTTTTATACTTGATACTGAGATACTGTATGCTTTAGTAGGGTTGCAAACTTGCAAAGATTTTTGTTTGTTTTTTGATTGTGTCGGGCCAGTTGTTACTCAAGTTGGTAAGAGACTGATCATCTCTGCTAAATCTAACAATGACAACTTATCCTTGCACATTAGACAACAGAATTCTCATAATGTTAAGGTCAAAAATTGTGAAAAAAAATGAAAGTTTAAGATGTTTCAACAAAAGTAAACATTTTGAAAAAATGGAAGTTTAAGATGTTTCAATAAAAGTAAACATTTTGAAAAAATGGAAGTTTAAGATGTTTCAGCAAAAGTAAACATTTTGAAAAAAGTTAAGATGTTTCAGTAAAAGTAAACATTTTGAAAAAAAAATAATGTGAGGGGTAACAAAAATAAAAAGAATAGGAAAAAGAAAGAATGACCAAGAAGTTAATAACAAAAAGAACAGGAAAAATAGGAAAAAGAAAGAATGACCAAGAAATTAATAACAAAAAGTACAGGAAAAAGAAAGAAAGGCCAAACATTTCAAATGATTCGAAGATAGAACTAGGTAATGGGTGCAAACATTATCAGGTTAACATCGACGAAAAAATAGGAAATAAAAAGAAAAGTTTAAGTAAACAAAATTTTGAAATAGTTCATGTATCAAATTTTAGGAAATATAACAACCCACAAATGTTGAAATTAAATCATGAATAGTGTCCAAAACAAAACAAAATATGTTACTTTCTTCAATGGAAGAAGTACACCCTATATTTTTTTTGGGAGATCCGAATCTCGTGTGGAGATATTTACCTCAACATCAATTGGATGTGAGGGCGATAAAAGTTGAATTTTTTTTTTCTCAACAAGTTGAGAAAAGTATTGTAAAATATTTTTGGATTGACCCGTCTGGATCTCTCAATATCTCTGTGCTTCATGAAATTCTGTTTTCTTCCATTTTAACGGGGAATACAGATTTTCATAAAGTAAATAAACCCTTTAACCATACAGAATCTTAAATTCTGAGTAAAGACACTTGTTGTCCAGTTCGTTTCCATAAAAATTATGTATATTTTTGTGTGAAAAATTTTTGAAATATTTAGTAGATTAGTTATAAAAATATGTTTCATTTTTCTTTCTGTTTAGTTGCCTAAACAGATAAAGTGTATTATCATGCTTTTGTTATTGTCATTGTATATAGTTGTTGTTTTTTTTTACAAATAATTGAAAAAATGTTATTTGTAGTAGTGAAAAGGAACAGTCGTACCAACATAAATTTTAAAAGTTCAGAGAATTCAAAATTTTTTATGATTTCTTTTTGGCTTGCCAAAGATCTTTTTTGGGGGGGATGTAATACAAAAGTTACAATACTTTTGTATTAATAAAAGAATTAAATCTCTTTCGTTTTAATAAAATGTCTTTGTTAAAGAATAAGCGTAGAGAGATTCTATTTTGGGAAGTCAAGGCTGATAAACATACGATTGAGTTATTTATAGAATCTCTCCCCCTTTCACTTCCATATAAGGAAGCATGAAATGATTTTCCTTAATGCGTAAGGATACAAGAATGTCAGAGACAGTGCCTTTTTACTACAAAATGTGTTAGTATAAAAGCGAGAGCAATGCTTTTCGCATGGCTTTTCCATCATGTTCTGATCCTGAATAAATTGTTCCGGAATTGTCCAAAGTCTTGTCCACGCTCTCCCTTGGGGAGAGCGGATGTGGACTGTTATCGATACCAGCCTACTACCATTAATAAAGATGTTTTGAGTGTAAATGGCTTACGACTGCATTATTTAAGCTATCTATATACAAAATAAAAGGGATTTTAACCCTTTTATTACAAGTTTAACAGGATTATTACATATATATATATATATATATATATATATATATATATATATATATATATATATATATATATATATATATATATATATATATATATATATACAGTGAAACCTCCTGTTATGGACACTCCTGCAAAACGGACGCCTCTGAATACGGACATATTTTTAATTCCCCGGGAATCTTCTGTGAATAAACCATTATGTACATTCTCCGCAATACGGACAATCCCGTAATTGGATGCGGACAGTCATTTTGGCCCTGAAACATTATTTTCTATCTCTTCAAACCGGACAATTTAAAAAAAAAAACTATTTCTGCTTTAAATTGCAAATACAACTTTTCGCCATTTTTAAAACCTATAAACTTTTTGCCTTATCCATAACTAAAAATATTGTTAAGCTATTTCACTACTGAAAAATCAATCTTTCTCCTGTCACCTTACCTTATCTTTGTAAGGAAAGGAGACAAAATGATACTGCTCTCCTGAAATAATTCGGACAGCGACATTTTTTGATCTTTTCATATGGACTACACAGGTTATGAGACCCCTTGAGTTGAAATGACATCTTAAATGCTCTCAATGCTTCTTTCTTCAAAATTTCTTTCATTTTCTTATCAATTTGAAGACTGTATTTAACACAGCTGGGTTAAAAAAAAAGAGAACAGAAATATAATCTTTGATGTGTTCATATAGATGAAACACTTATTCAGATACTTGATAGCTGATCAATTGTGAATAATCAACTCCATAGAGTCTCATGACTTAACTTTGAATCGTGGGAGGTCAAATGATTGGTAGGTGTAAGGGGATGCAAACCTAATTGTCTGACTTGAGTATCTGTGCTAATAGGAAAGTTATTTTAATTTATCTGCAGCTACATCTAGAATTATGTATTTATATCAAACCTTTTTATATATTCTTTTTTATCTTTCTTAAAGTTTAAATAAATATCCTTGTAGATAGTTATTGAAAATTATTTAATTATTTCTACATCTTTGAAAATATTCTAAAAACAATTAACAGTGTTAAACTTCGTTATTAGGGTACTCTTCCCGTAAGTGGACAACTCTCATAAACGGACAATATTTTCGGTCCCAAGAATGTTCGCTTAACGGAGGTTTCACTGCATATATATATATATGTGTGTGTGTGTGTGTGTGTAGTACAAAAATTATAAATACTTTTGTATTAATAAAACAATTAAAACTCTTTCGTTTTCATAAAATGTCTTTGTTAAAGAATAAGCGTGGAGATATTCTATTTTGGTAATTCAAGGCTGAAAACACACCATTGCATTATAATTAGATTTATATTTCAAAAGAGGAGTTATATTTAGAATCTTTCCCTCTTTCACTTCCATATTAGGAAGCATTAAATGATTTTCCTTAATGTGTACGAATGCAAAGACTGAGCCTTTTCACCTATCTCTGTGTTAGTATAAAATGCGAGAGCAATGGTTTTCTCATGTCTCTTTCAACATGAAGTGTTCCATGTAAGATCTGCCTGAACCATCAGGACTTTTATCCACACCCCGTCCCTTGTGGAGTGGGGATGTGAACTGTTATAACCACCAGACATCATTTCAATAAACCTTTATAGAGAGTATTATGGCTTACGACTGATTTATTCAAGCTGAATACATCCATGATATCAGGGATGTTGCCCCGATATTATAAGATGCCAGGATAGTTGCTTGCGGAGGAAACTTACGCATTTTTATCTCTTGGAAACGGAGGCTGGCTGTGGCTTTGGATTTCCTCATCCCAACACCCAACGGGGGAAAAAAGTTGCTTCATCAGCGGTGAAAAGAGCGCCGAAGGAAGGAAGGAAGGACGATTTTCCACCTGTACTACCTGTACTTCGTCGCTGAGGAAATGCTGATGTTGGCTCGAGCTCGTCACATGCCTCTCTGAAACCGTTTGATGTGTGTCCAATAGTGTTGACCGATGACCCCACAGTTTGTGCTTTCAAGAAATTTCACTTTGGTTCAAATATGAATTAGTTTCTTACAAGAGTTGTGAAAACAAAAGTGAATGTGCGCGTTTTGAAAAATATATATATATATATATATTCCCTTCTCTCTTCACATTAAAAATTCATGAAGGTCAAAGAAAAGTGTTGACGAAAGTAAAGGAAGAGTATGCTGTAGATATGTTTTTTTTTCTCTCATATTTTTCTTTCTCACTCTTAGGATTAAATATTTTACTGACATTAGATAGTGATCTGAAATTTATATTATGAGATTTAATCAATAGAGAAAATATTTAAGAGTTGATTGCATTTCTTGTGTTTATATTGTTTTTTTTTTTTTTTTTTTTTTTTTTTTAAAATTATGATATAATATTGTTGCTTAGTGTGCATCTAAAATGTTTTTGAAGGAAATAAATGTGATTCAAACGTCAATTGAAGTAGAGAGGGCAAACAAACTTAAAAAAATTTGTAAAACTCTTGCTGACTTGATCAAAACTAAATATTCCTATTAAAAATGTGAAAACTTAAATGTTACCCAAACAAAAGGACATTTAACACTTAACGAAATTTGTGAGTTTCCCCTTATTACGATAGGCGAAATTGTTAACTCAGCTAAGTTATTTATACTTGATACTGATTTACTATATGCTTTAGTAGGGTCGCAAACTTGCAAAGAGTTTTGTTTGTTTATTGATTGTGTCGAGCCAGTTGTTACTCAATTTGGTATGAGATTGATCACCTCTGCTAATTCTAACAATGACAACTTATCTTTGCACATTAGACAGCAAAATTCTCAAAATATTAAGGTTAAAAATGATGAAAAGATGGTGAGAAAAAAAAAAAAAAAAAAAGCAGTTTCACAATAGTTGATCTTTCAGTAAAAGCAAGCATTGAAAAATAAAAATAATGTGAAGGGTAACAAAAATAAAAACAAAAATAGGAAAAAGAAAGAATGACCAAGAAGTTAATTACAAAATAAATAAAAAGAATAGTTTAAGTAAACAAAACTTTGAAATAGTACATGTATCAAAGCTTAGAAAATATCACAGCCCACAAATGTTGAAATTAAATCATGAATAGTGTCCAAAACAAAAGAAATTCTTTTTTACTTTCTTCAACGGAAGAAATAAAACCTTTTTTTTTGGGGGGGGGGGAGTTCCGAATCGCGCGTGGAGATGTTTACCTCAACATCATTTGGATGTGAGGGCGATGGAAGTTGAACTTTTTTTTTCTCAACAAGATGAGAAAAATTTTATAAAATATTTTTGTATTGACCCGTCTGGATCTCTCAATAACGCTATGTTTCATGAAATTCTGTTTTCCTCCATTTTAACGGGGAATACAGATTTTCATAAAGTAAATAACCCCTTTAACCATACAGAATCTTAAATTCTGATTAAAGACACTTGTTGTCCAGTTCGTTTGCATAAAAATTATGTATTTTTTTGTGTGGAAAATTGTTTTGAAAATTTTAGTAGAATAGTTATAAAAATATGTTTCATTTTTCTTTCTGTTTAGTTGACTAAACAGATGAATTGCATTATCATGTTGTTATTTTTGTCATTGTAAATAATTGATTTTTTACATAATTGAAAAAATGTTATTTGTAATAGGGAAAAAGGATAGTCGTACCAACCTGAATTTTTTAAAATTTAAAGGATTCAAATTTTTTTATTTTGGCTTACCAAAAAAAAAATTTTTTTTGGGGGGGGGGATGCTATACAAAAATTATAAACACTTTTGTATTAATAAAACAATTAAAACTCTTTCGTTTTCATAAAATGTCTTTGTTAAAGAATAAGCGTAGAGATATTCTATTTTGGGAATTCAAGGCTGAAAACACACCATTGAATTATAATTAGATTTATATTTCAAAAGAGGAGTTATTTTTAGAATTTTTTACTCTTTCACTTCCATATTAGGAAGCATTAAAGGATTTTCCTTAATGTGTAGGAATGCAAAGACTGAGCCTTTTCACCTATCTCTGCGTTAGTATAAAATGCAAGAGCAATGGTTTTCGCTTGTCTCTTTCAACATGAAGTGTTCCATGTAAGATCTGCTGGAACCATCAGGCTTCAATTTTAAGGCATACACGTTTTAACACCAGGAGATTACGAAAATTTCAAATCTTTGTAGTTTGAAAGATAAAACTTAAAATGTAAAGGAAACCCACTGGTTACTTCTCGAGTGATGAAAGTTTAAAAATACGACTTCTTTGTAATAGTGAAATAAGCAAAAAGTTATGTAAGCAAATAATAGCGAAATAAGCAATTATTCGACTGCTGTCCTGATTGAATTATCAAAACCATATATTCTAAGTTCACTTCCAATATTTCATGGGTTCACACAAAAAAAGGTATGTTAGAGAAGTTACGCTTTTGTGTAATCGTCTGCATTAGTTTATTAACATTTTTATGGTTAGACCATTAAAATTGAGTCTTAAAGCGTGAAAATTAGATCCAAGTTTTTTTTTTTTTTTCGTGTATCAATATTCAGCATGATGCAATATCTTTAAGTAATATTTTCTAATGTCGCCACAATTTACTATCTTTTTTGTGTACACATCATGTTTCTCGAATCATTTTTAAGTTTAGGGTTACTATTTAACTTACTTCATACAATAAAATGCATAAATGACAAAAAAAATGTTCTATTGGTTGCTTTTAAATAGTTATTGTCCTTCTCGAACATCGATTTCACACATTGCTTCTCTTCTCTCAGAAATTAGTTTCTGAATATAAACTTGGGGTTCCTATACATTTTCTTCGCTCTAATTTAATAGTCCAATAATTATAACAAAAAAAAAAAAAAAAAAAACATAAAAAGAGACGTTGCTATCGGAAAAATGCAATTATGTAAGTGATAAATGAGAAAACTCCTCAACTCTCCTCTGTACTCATTTCAAATATCTGCCCTTTTGATTCGTGTTTCTGTCTCATTTGATTAAACCAGAAAAAAATACATAGGAAAAAGTACCTCACTTGTCTGTATAGCAATGTAAGATATTTAAATAAGAGCAGGTACAAAATTATATTTTTTGGACGTAAAACGCTTACAACTTCTAAACTATCGATATTAGTCCAATCACCTCATATAATAAGCGGAAACAATAGCATCGCAAATGAAGAAAAAAAAAGTATTGCTGATACATAAAAATTCTTTCCGCTATTAAACTTTTTCTTCTATTGACTCACCCTATATCGAAATCACCCTTATTTTCCTCAAAAATGTAAAAAGTGTACACATGAGAGGAGATTTTAAATGAATACTCGAAAATTAGACTTTAGAAGAAGAAAATTCGCTCTAATTACCAAATTGTGTATTATTATTATTATTACTTATTTCCAGAATTAGGATTGTCTTAAAAATTCTTGAAAAGTACTTTTAAGAGATGCAAAAAAAAAAAAAAGTTTATGAAAGCCAAAAAATGGCTTTAAAATGAAAAAAATCATGCCCTTCAATTTTCGACGTAATATTTTATATTATTTTTTAATTCTAAATTGTAACCTGTTTTTAAAAATTTAATAAAAAATTAAATTTTAACTAAAATAAATATGGAATTTATGAACAAAATTATATGTATATTGTTACCTGTAATGAAAATTAAAAAGGAATTAATTAATCTTTAGTTACAATGTTGTAGAACATTAGAATTTATCTAACGTTTTATGTGATTCTTAAAATCGAAAGAACGGCTCTCGTTCAAAGGAAATTTTTTACATATCTTGATAAACTCGAATCGATATCACTATTTTCTAAAAAAGCAAAAAACGCAAGATTTAACGCAGAATTTACAGTAATTCATTATTTCCCAAGCAAACTTTTCTTAGCTTAAAAGACCAAAGTTGATAAAAATGACTAAAACAAGAATAAAAACTAAACAAATAAGAAAAAGTGATAAAAAAAAATAAAATAAGACAATTGTCCGTGAAAGAAAACTGAACAAATATGCAAAAAGTGCAACAACAAAAAAAAAATGCATTAACATATCATCCTAACCATTCCTTGCGATATAAAAGTTTTAATTTAAAATTCATTACCGCAATCTAAAAATTATTTCTTTTGGGAATACTATAAGTGTCCTAATTTGTTTATGATAATTTTGAAACAAATGTCTAATAATGTTATCGCAATATTGATAATGGAATTAAAAGCCGTAAAATTGTACAATTTAACTTGTATGCTACAAAAAAAATTGTATTTTTTTCTTTGGTAAGCAATACTTAGAAGAATAAATGAAAAAGCAGACGATTTTCTTTGGTAAGCAATACTTGAATAAATGAAAAATGAGACGATTTTTATCCTCTTAAAAGTTTTTTTAACTTTAAACGTACTGTAAGCGAAGCTAAGGATTCTATTTTAAACGTGGAGGGATTGTTCTGTGGATATTCATTTGCATTATTAGAATTGAACATTAAAAGTATATGCTGGTTAGAGTTATATGAGAACACACAAACAAATGATTTGGAAGATGGTGCTTTAAATTTTCCTAAAATCATAACGACAATGCGATTGGAATTTGGATTGTTGTTTTCTTGCACTTGGGAAAAAAAGTGTTTCGAATAAAGACCTGGTTATGATGATCTATCTATTATAGCAACTTCTTTGAACTCATAATCTGCAAATTGGCAGCATGCAAATTGCGAAAAAGGAAGAAAAATGTGATAAAAAGCAAGATTCGTTTATTTACATATTAAAATTACGTGAATGATTTAAAATATCAAATTATTTTAATGATTTTAATTAAGTTCGATAAAAATTTCGAAGTTTGTTGCGCTTAAAAACCATTTCTGAATAAATATTTCTTTAAAAAAAAACATTTTACATTGAGATATAATAGCTGAAATATTTTGTTTCTTATGTAAAAATTGTTTTTAACAGAAAAATCACAGCTTAGAATAAAAATGTTTTAATATTTAGAAAACACATAATTGGAGAAATTAAATAAACTCCTAGTAATCGTGGTGTTAAGGCATAGAACGGGAAATAAATTTAAAAATCAGTCAACATAAAAAGCGTATTTTCGTTAAAGTTTATAAACTTTTAATTAACACTGCGAGTCATTCAACACTTTTTGATAATACGAGAACCATTCACTTCTTTTTATTTGTTTATTCTATTATTATTAAGTATTTAATGAGGAATCGACATTGTTAAGATTTTACAGATGTTTGCTTAATATCCAGTATCAGGTCTAATCGAATATCGGGATCTTCAAATTGCAACCCGCGGGCCATATCGAACCCACGATAGCAAATGGCTTATTATTGTTGCTACAGCGATGTGCTGGATAAAAAAAAAAATAAAAAAATACAAAGTAATAATAACATTAACTCGGTTTCATTTTCCTACTAGGTAAAGGTAAATGACAAGTCCACTTGTAAAAAAACACCAACGAGAAGAGATTCATGTTATAGTGATTTTCCACTAACAATAATTTTTTCACTCGTACCAATTGTTAAAAGTGATATAAGATGCTCATAAATCGCCATCAGATCAGCAAACATTGTGCACTTCATTTTGGAGAATCCAAATATTTAGGATTTTAAGGAAATCATTAGAGAGATAGCGAGCTAATAAAAAAGTGCTCTCTTGCGCAAATGGAAGAATTAAAGAAATTGCTACTGGTTCACAAAGACATTTTTTCGAATGACTCGGGCAAGACAAATTTAGTCAATATGATTATTATTATTATTATTTTTTTTTTTTTTTGTGGTATGCTTGTTTAGGCAGAGGGGGTGCGATCTATGGCCAAGAATTCGATTTCTGCCACACCACACTGCCACTAACCCGTTCATAGGGTGGGCCACATTCACGCAATCACACAAAGGAGAAAGGACATAGAACACAGAGAGAGAAAGAAACATCCATGCCTTGCCCGGGAGTCAATAGAATTGATAAGTACAGTTGTGTAAAATAGGAACTCATCCAGACTTTCGTCTGGTCCTGTGGAGGTGACTATGGTAACGAAGTATGATTATTTCAAGTAGGGGTGAGGGGTCCCTATTTTGGAGTGGTTTCGGGTCGGGTCGGCGAGAGAAAAGGAATCTCTTCGGTCTACTGTGTGTCCTAGAGTCAGGGACTAATATAGGGGATGCCTTTATATCTATGCCTAGATACTGCCTTTATATCTATGCCTAGAGTGAAGCTACCCTCCTTAAAATGCGCAATTCTTGCTTCCATTGCACCAGACGGCCTCAGACTTTGTGGCGGGAGGAATTCATTGCTACGACAAACTATAACCAACCCGTAAGGTCAAAAATGTATAGAACATCTACAAACCGACTGAAATATTTGAGTCGGAAATAAAATGTGTGCCAGAGTTAAAAATCATCGATATTAGAAAATCTGATGACACATATCCTACGATTTTAGTAGAGGCCCTCGGTTGTGATCCGTTCTCGAAAATCGATAATTAAATATCGAATATTTCCCAATGCCCAATATTCAGGAGAGTGTTGAATTAGTGTCTTCAGCAAAATTGAAAAGTTCTATTGACAAAGCAAAGGGTTCTAGGCAAATCCGCTGACTATTAGAGTGCCAAAATTAGCCGCGTCGGTGAAAACGTTTCGTTGTTACTTGCCATTTGTAATGCATATCGGACAAATGACCTCACCTGATAAATTCTCTAAATTAAAGGTTTTGCTCTTAAAGAAGTGACAGTTTTTGCTTGACTTATTTAGGTGACATAGCAATTTTTTCCCGATACATTTGAAGGGCAATAAAAACATATTAATATCTACACAGACTGACAGAAAAAGAAAATAAGATTTAAAATGTTATTTAAATATTTTTCAGCATCTGTATATGTTTTAAGAAATTTTCACACCTTTCCCTTGACTTGGTATTAATATCAAAGTTCTCTTGTAAACCAAACAAAATCTAAAAAATCATAAAAGCGTCCTCCAAACCTCCCCTTTTAAATGCAGTATTTAAAAATAATTATAAAGAAAAGAAAGCAATGACTATAACCGAACTGGGCAACAAAATGCAGGCAAAAAATATTAAAAAAATTCTAAGCCCGAATCATATCATATTTGCATCACTATCGATTTAAGCGACACCTGGGCTAATAATCTAGGGTAAGACGGAAAAATCTAAATTTTTTTAAAGATGTTTAATAAATATTTTTCATTATATGTATATATTTTCCGAAATTTTGACACCTATCCAATGACATGAAATTAATACCAACGTTCATTTTTGAATCAAAACAAATATAGAAAAAATCATTAAAGTGTCCGCCAAATGGCTCCCTCAAATGCAGTATATAATATTAATTAGAAAGCAAAGGAGAACGTTGCCTATAACTGAAAAATACAATAGTGTACCTTAAAAGTAGGCCAAAAAGAATATTCAGAACCCTATTCATATCATATTTGCATCACTATCGATTTAAGCGACACCTGTGCTAATAATCTAGGGTGAGACGGACAAATTTATTTAGTTTTTGTATGTTTTTAAGGAAATCTTGACGCTGATATTTAATCGTATTGAATTATTTCTTTCATATATTATTAAATAATATATTTTTATAAATTCTTTCATTTTATAATAAATATATATCTCATGCTAAATGATTTCAAAAGAATATTAAATTGCTCTTCATATTCGTTAATCTGAGTTATTTAAGATTTTTTAAATTAGCACTCTCACTACATTTAAGTCTAAATGAGCATCCTCACAAGTATAACAATTTGCTCTTTCTTCAACTGTACGTTATGCTCACGGTATGTGATTACATATGCTGTCGCCCGTAAATAGTCTGACGGCAAGGGGACTCTAACCCATGACCCGTCCACCACAGAGGATATTTCACGTCAGCACTGTGGTCGGTGCAAGCCGGATGCGGAATTCGTATCCACCAGCCATCGTCGGGATCGAACCCCGGTTCATTGGAAAGTCCCTCATCGCTGCAATATACTATTCGGGCTGTGTCATAGAAAAACGGCGGATTTTTTTTTCTCTTTTGATTAAAAGTTTAAATATTTAGTTTTAGCTTTAACCAAGGCCGATGGGATGTACATATAAAAAAGAATGAATTAAAAAATTTTTTATCAATGTGCACAGCTAAAACCCAATGCTTTACAAATTCTTCACAATAATTTGTATTTAATTCAATATTTTTCAGTTCATATTAAATGTATCTAAAACTCTTAGTTCATAAAAAACTCAAAATATTTTATTACACTTGTATATACATTTGTAATATGTTGTTTAGCTGATGCATAATTTTTGGGGAAAAATCGTCATCAATAATTTCACCTTTTTAATTATGATTTCCTTTGTTTGGCATAAGTCTGTCAATAAATCATATTTTCTAGTTTCTAAAATTGCCTTATTTAAATAATATCTGTTATCTTTGCTTTTTCTTAATTGTAGTTGTTTTACTTTTGATTTTGAATAATTTAGCTTTCAACGTCTACAACGACAGTAAAAAAAATTATCACTCGAAAAAAAAAAAATGAACACAAAATTGCTCTTTCGAAATTGCGAAAGGCACACTTTCAATAACTTTTGATTCGATAATCCGAATTTAATCTACTCGAGCACAATCTTAATGAATCCAAGGCATAACCTAAGGTGAAAAATTGATGTGCACTGTTTATATTTTTAGATGCGAAATCAGAAAACCTGCACTATCAAACCCAGACGCAAAATTTGAACGAAATCGATCCAAGAATTTCAAATATGATATAGTAGTTATAAACTTTTCTTTTTTGAAAACTATACGACTCATTCCGCTCAAATTTGGAACTTTGTCATTTTTACTTACAATGTATAAAAAGGCATAAAAATTAATATTCATTTCAATTGAAAAACCTTTCGACTATAATTTAATAAAATGCAAAATAACGACCAATTATTATAAAAAAGAACATTTCAACTAAATCTTGTAAAAAACGCAAAAAAGTGAATTTAGCATTAAGAATTAACACTCTTCTGCCTAAAACAGTGGAATCTTATTTTCCAGATCCTCCCATATATGGAGGGTCAAAAGTCGGTACAAAATACGTTTATTGGAAAGCATTTTTGTGTCTTCCTTCGTAACGTTAAATAAAGTTTGTCCTAATTAATTAATATATTTAAGATTAGAGTCTCAAATTGACTTCCAGTAAAGCGAAAACCCAATCCTTCTACCGAAAATTTATTAAAGTTGTTTCCTTTTTTTAAATAGTATTAGAAAATAATTAATAACATTTTCGTTTGATAAAAAAAGAATATTAATAAATTTCATTGTTATAGGGGTGTAACCTTTTGACGCACATGGAATCCCCTTTATATAGATTTTTTTTCAGGTGTATACATTTTGATGTTTTTTATTTACAAAAAAATAGTCTAATATGTACTGAAAATATGCTAAAATGTCAAACTATGTTTGTATTAAGGTATAAAATCAAAAATGAGTAGTTTAATATTTTTCCATTCTTATTAAAAAATTAATCAATAGCTGATTTTGTAAATTAAAGAAATTTTTATGAGGAATAACTGTTTCTCTTAAATCTCTAAATAACTGCGAATTTCAAAAAAAATAAATAAATAAATAATAATAATAATAATAATAATTAAAAACAATTAAAAATAAATAAAAAATAAAAATTGGAAGTGAGTTGTTTGGAAAATTTTACCTTTAACACAGAAAAAGACATCGGTAAATATATTTGTCACTTATTTTGACCTATATCAACACATAATCAATAAAAAATGTATGAAAAATATGTTTAATAAAAGTGTGTATCAAAAACATAACTTCTGGTCCACGTTTGGGCGAAGTATTTTATAGGTCAGCAGTACTTAAAAAAATGTCCTATAAGGTTCTGAGAGATAATGTTAACGATCGTTATCCAGCTATATTTATATTCAATGAATAATTCATTTAATATTTCGTAAGTTTATAGGAAATAAATTACGTAAATGTCTATTGATCATATAAATAAAAAATTTTAAAAATCAATCATTAAGGTAAATAAAAATATATGCATTTATAAGTATCTCTCTTCAAATTCTTCAAGTTAAAATAAAATTCCCAAATACAAGGATGTAGATTATGTTTCTATCAGAACTTTTCTAAACGTTTAGAACAATTCTTTTTCCTTTGCATTCATAATTTTATTACACTTCAGTATATTCATACTCCATAAACAATTTCATAATTTAAATATTACAATCTTTAATATCTGTTTTCGTCAGATTATTGTATATTTGATAATAAAAAATACCCTAATTTCTACAAACCTACCAATTATAAACCAAATAATATGAGCTCCATAAAATAAAATTAAATCTAAACACCCATTTGAGAATATAATTTTATACAAGCACTCTATATTTTAAGGTTATTGCTGAAGATTTATTCGCGGATTGTGAGATCTGCCGATTTGAGAAAATGAGGATATGAAGTTTGAACATTATGTTATGTCAGAATAATGCAAATAAGTTGAATTAGAAAAATAACGTGATATATTGTTAAATAGTGATATTTTTCAGAATATTTATCACGATATGGAAATTCCGATATCAACTTCCACTAATTTCAGCACGCCCACTACACTTTAAATCATTGTGTTAATTTAGTTAAGTAAATTAATATATAATGTTTAGTTATTGAATATTTTGGATGAATATTATCATTTTTGTTGATTCCATGTGACATTTTTTAAACCAAGTAAAATGGGAACCTATTCAATACATAGAATAAAATATAAAAATTCATTTGAATTTTAAGGACTCTCATACTCATATGTGGTGGTTATCTTAGCATCAGCCCCGCTAGGAGCTCTAACTAATTCATCTGAGTGAGAATAAATAATAAATCGCCGAACTGAAAGATGAAGGTTGGGGTTCAGTAACATTTACTGAGAGAAAATTAAAATTAAATAGAGAGATTAAACAAACAAATTTAAGAGAGAGAAAAGGTTTTTGTGGCATACTGCCTCGCCTCCCTTGGAGGTATTACTCCCGAGCTTCATAGATGCACAGCAGCCACATAACCTCAGAGATTTAGGACAAATATATAATAAATGCGCAAAAATATATGCAAGTATTTACAACTATTTACAAAATTTACGGGACAAAACTCCATCGGATAGGAAAAAGGCGGTTGCTGGGCTATATTTTATGCTGTCTTTGATTAGCTCAAAATCAAAGTTTTTAAAGTAGTTGCACGTATGACAAGTGATTGCATCTCTGAAGAAACTTGCACATAGTTCAGCTATGTGTTTGTCTATTTTGTTGCTTTTTAAATCTCTTCTTAGATCTGGGGGCTCCATGGATGTATCTGAGAAATTTATTTTGAGATCTCTCCAGTTTCTTCTTTTGAGTAGCAGTGGTTGTGCTCCATGCAGGGGCTGCGTAGCTGATAATCGGTCAAATGCATTGGAGGTATAGGGTTCGTTTTGTTTAGAGTGCAAGTTTTGAGTTATAGCTTAATATTGGTTTCAGAGCTCTATAAGCTCCTTGCGCTTTGCTAAGAATATTATAAATATGGGAATTCCAGTTTAAAGTACTAGTAAGAGTGACACCTATGTAGGTGGCCTTTCGAACTAGTGGTATTGTATCATTGAAAAGAGTAATATTTGAATACTAGGGGTCTAAACCCCCTGTTCGCTGCCGCTCACCAACCCCGATGATTGCTTCGCAATAATTGTCTTTTCTTGGCAGAAAACAGTTTTTCTACATAAGTTAAAATTATTCACTTAACATATATGTACTAAAAGGAATTCTGTTTGCTTACTCTTGTGCCTCTACTTCCCAAGTCCAAATATTACTATTTATTGGTATTATAAACATTTGGATCTCTTGATGAACGGAAGTGATTTTTCGAAGTAATCATTTTTTTAAATAACATTTATATTCTTATAACATTATATTGTTCAAACAAATTTGATGAGTTCACAACCATAATTTAATATTCTCGCTAATAATAGCAGTACTGGAAAATAAGTTTAAATTAGGGATACAAAAATATTTAAAGAAAAACAATACCTTTACGACTATTATTAATTTTATGCTGATGACAACCAAAACAATATTTAAATGAATGAGGAAAAACTGGATCCTATCACATGATTTCGCGGTCAATAAAAACTCACGAAATTGCGACACCATCATTAGATTTTTATATATAGTAAGAAATGGCTTTCTTTTTACTTGATTTCCTAATAATTAGTAGTGAAGATTTTTTGGTAATTTTAAGAACACTTACTTCGCATTCAAATATATTTTGTTTGTTTTGAACGAGATTCAACGTCATCTTAAAGGGTTACCAAAAACTAAAAAAATTACGCCAATTTCGAAAAAATTAGCACCTGAGCAAGTTTTACTCTTATTTTATATTATAAAAATAATGCATAGATTTTGTTGTAAATTTACACGTAACAACGGTGAATAGAATTCTGTTTATTTCCCCCCTGGTTTCAAGTAAACTTACACTTTTAATAAAAAAAATAAAGTTTTTTTTAATTGAAATATAGAACATTGCAATGCATATTATTGTTAGAATTTAACTGAACTGTATGTAAAAATGATATCTCGTTTATTTTATCATCGGCGTTGATAACAGACCATAAATTCGTGGCAATCAATGTTTAACACTTTCTAACTTTGATCACAACGAAGAAAAGAAAAGTTACTGTCACAACCTGCTCCCATGGAAGACTTGCAATGGCAGTAATCAACATAACAATGAAGAAAACCAAATAAACCCTCTATGGTTCGCCCGATCTCATAATCCATGTACCACATTTGCAATGATAAAGAATTTTGTAGTCGAACATTAGATATAATTCTACTCCTGGGTTAGGGAGAAACTATAAATCTAGAATAATTTACTGCTGAAAATAAATATGAAATGATAAATATGAAAGATTGGAGTGTGTTAATTAAAATTTTATTTCTCTTAAAAAAATTTCTGCTAAAGCAAAAAGTAAAGAAATAAAAATAAGGAATATTTTTGAGTTTCATCAATTTTATCTCTTTTTAAAAAAATAGAGCACTAAAAATGAAACTTTTAAAAGAATCACCGGATAAGCTAAAAATCTGGAGTTAAAAACATTTTAAATCTAACACGAAATAAATTTAGCATGAAATAAAATAAATTGTCATTCAAAACGATATTCTAAAAATTTAAAAGTGGAATTGATTTTTTTTTTTTTTTTTTTTTTTTTGTAATACCAACGTTGAATAGAAAACTAAAAAGAAAATTTTCGATTTTATGATAAATTCTGTATTTCGATTTTAATGTAAAATTAGGAACCTTTCTGATGGTGCAATTTCTTATCAATCAGAAACTATTTCAGTAAAACCACCTTGTACCTTTTTTCAAAGAGAAGGAAGCCACGAAAACTTTCTTAGTTAGACTAACGATTTAGGAAATATATAACCTGACTGGTTAAAAATTTAATTTATAAAACTTAAGAGTTAAAAAAAAAAACACATTTTATATAGAAAATTCAATTTATACTTACCGCTTACTTATTACATTCATGCGTGCTTCAGTTTAATTATAAGCGTGAATGAATTCAAAATATATTTAAATGTTCTCAAATGAGCTTCTTTTTAAGTTATGAAACCTTTACACGGGTTTTAACAACTTTATAGGTGTGTGCTCTTTCGTAAAAATAGTAAGATTTTTAGAACTTGATGAGAGTGTGTTTCTTATTAATGGAATTCAATGAATTATTTAATGTATTAAGTGTTTCAAAAAGTTTTGAGTTTGCAACTAGCACATTGTAAAAAATTGCTGTAATTTTTGCAGAAAATTTCCATGTATTTTTTTACATTACCGGTGTTGTTACGATAAATGAACCTGGTTGGCAAGACGCTGGACCCACGTTCGTGAGAACGGGAGTTCGAATTTAGCCATCCGAAGACTCCCTGTGTAGTAAATGGTGACTGGTGCAAGTTCAATCCATCGAGTAGCAAAGTCCTCCATGCTCCCATAAAAAATGAAACCTCCGAGGGTACTGAATTGGAGATTGATCGTTCTCTGGCTCAGGTGAAAATTACGATCTGTGGAAGAATGAATGGGTCCACCCTGTAAACGGGTAGGACGTATGGGTGTGGCAGAAGTCAAATTCTTGGCCATAGATGGCGCCACTAAAACGCAAGAACAATCGTACCCTTTACCTTAATTGCCTACGACAACAGCAACAACGAAAAATGAAAATGCTTTTTGCTGTAAAATCTATTGTTTTCATCATATGTGCCAGATAACCCCCATCAGTGCCGGTTGAAATCATTTGTCGCCATTTTCAGTTGGTTGAAGAACATTCGATGTGTTTTGCACTTGTCTTTCTTTTCATACTATTAATTAAATTTTATGTTACTTTCTTAAAACGTTTTAGGACGAAATACGCAAAAAGTAAAATTAACAATAAGAGGATCAAACTTTCGACCTCTCCCCTCAACGAACTTTGGAGTCTATTTTCCAGATTGCGGCAATCCCCTTTATTTTGGGAGTCAAGAATCATAATCGGTCGAAAAATTTTTATTCAGAGAAAATACATATTCGTATCTGATTTCGTAACTTAAAGTATCATCTTTATAACTAATTAACAGATTTAAGATCACCCAACCCCTTGAACTATTAAGTACAAGAACTTAAAAATGCTGTCATTGGAATAAAAGTTATTCAAGGTATTTTGCTTATTTATTTATTTGCGCACTGTTCATTACTTTAGTTCTACTATAATCTATCACAAGATGTTCAAAAACAACAGTAAAAACGTGTAAAACCAAAAAACGAAACACGCAAGTGCACAGCAACTTGTTTCTTCTGCAAGAATTTCCACATGAAAAAAGCTTCCTAATCTTTTCCTCTTGAGCGTTTTGTTTGAAATACTTCTATAGAAAAAGAAAGGAGTTCGATCTGGGAAAGGTCGTCAACCTTATCTCAATGCAACTATTATAAAAATATTTATCTAATAGAATTGATAGATAAATATTTTATGTAATATGTATTGTTGTTGTAGTCGGCCATATAGGCAGAGGGGATAAGATTGCTCCTGTTTTCCAGTGGCGCCATCTATGGCCAAGAATTTGACTTCTGACAAACCCGTTTATAGGGCGGACCCATTCATACATCCACAGATCATAATTTTGACTTGAACCGGAGAACCATCAATCTCCAATTGAGTACCCCCAGAGGTATTGATTTTTTATGAGAACATGGAGTAATTCGCGATCTAACAGATTTAATGTGCATCAGTCACCATTTTACTACACGGGGAGTCTTCGGCCGGCTGGATTCGAACTCCCGTTTTCATAAACGTGAATCCAGCGCCCTACACACCAAGCTATCCCAGCCATATATAATAAGTATCTACTATTCTATGGAAAGCTCCCCAATCGGTGCTCGGAGGTAATTTTAAAGTTGACACTTAGGTCCGGCTGGAGTTACTTCTAACGTTTGAACTTTAAATTTGGAGTGGATTGGTTCATAATATTAATTTATAAGTTTTTAACTCGATCACATTTTATATTACAATATACTATACTGCCGTACAAAAGGAAATATTTATGGAAAAATTATGAGGCCTTCAATGTTGCATAATATGTCTACATAAATTTCATTCCGTGTAAGTATGTATGTACCACTTTTAACGATAATAGCGTTAAAAGTTGGAAATTGTTGCTCACTTTACTGTATATATAAATGGCCCCTTATCTCTCTTTTATATTAAATTATATTTCTCAAAATCGGCCAGACAATATATTATACTATACTACCAATAATTATAGGCAGACAAGGGGGCCCAGAATTTGTCACAATATGGAACAGTATGGTTCTATTGACAAATCGTGGGAAATTACATAAAAAGTTTGTTATAGGTCGGATACTTAGTGTGTCCAAATGGTTAAAGTGATAGGAAGAAACAAATTGCTAGTCCCGAGGCTTCAGGATTCGAACCCCGAACTTAGTCAATATTTAAAAGAATTTTTTTTTATTATTTATTTTACAATAATGTTGCGTAAATAAAATATTCCTTTACTTATTATTTTTTTACTTTTATAAGTGCGTAATATAAAGAAAGTGTTAAAGTAATAAATATACTGTATATAAACGGCCCAATATCTCCCCTTAAACATAAAATTTTCAAACAAGGCCAGATATTGTATTATAGCATACTATACTGTCTTTTAGAAGGAAATAATTATACTGCTAACAAACTTATTTAAGAGTCGAACAAAACTTACATGAAGTCGAACAATCTAGTCGAAATAACAACTATTTTATTATTAACAGTGTGGATTTCCTTACTTTCAATCTTCTCATATTTCTTGTAACTTCGTTAATTGATTGCAAGTAGTAACAAAAACAAGGTGTGTTCTTACTTTTTTTCAAATCTTACAAGTTACTTGCAAGTTCAACTTAGTTATAGCCAGGCAGAATTTCAATGTAGGCTTATTTCAAATTGTTGTATTAATAGTACAGTTTTTTATTAGCGGAAGTCGTAAAAATTGTTTTAAATCACCGACGTCAAGTTTTCACGAGCGAGATCTCATTAAATGAATTAAATACAAAAATTGAAGTTCAGTTATGCAAAGAATACAATTAAAACAGAGTTATAAAAGTTGAAAACTAACTTTAATTCTCCATATCCTATTTTACAAAACTTTTTTGGATTGACAGATGCATTTCTCGAGGAAATAATCATACTATTGAAGCCCATCGATACGCAACCGACTCTAAACTTAAATCCTCTTCTTCAAAGAGTTCGGTAAGTCTGGATAAATTTGATTTCGGCACCACTTAAATTCAAAGAAAATGTTTTTCTTTTTATTAAATAGAAACTTAAAATATTCCCATGGTATCCGTTGAGAATAACATATTATGGAATGGTAACTAATTATTGTAATTTTTTAGCTAAGTAAGGATAAGCAGTAGGAAACAATGTATGTCTTGGCTACACAAAATTAACACACAAGCACCTTTTACTTAACGAACCAGCTCCTATTTGCACCAGTTGTAGAAAACCACTAACCTGAACGCACACCTTAAACCAGTGTTCCAATTTTAAAATGAAGAGAAAACGATAGTCTAACAGTGAATATCCTGAGTTATCAACTTTAATTGGGGACAATCCACTTACAAATCTTGCTGAATATCTTAAATACACTGCATTCTTCCTAACTTTTTAAACAGATTTTTACTTTTGATCAGATGTTAAACGAGGTATAATCTTCTTTGGCTTTTGCGCAAAAAATAAATAACTAACAATATATGTCTCTCCATTCAATAATTTTCTCTTTCTCAATATATTCGAATTATCAAATTTAATGAAAAAAAAATGGCCTTATTTGATGGAAAATTGCAATGACTAGATGTCAGAGAGTTTTATTTCAGAAATTAATTGTTTAAAAGCATTCATCTTCTTTCAGTGATTAAAGAAAAAAAATTATAATTTAAAAATTTCCTTTGTTTATTTTAAACAGTAGCCTTCTACTTTTTTTTTCTTGCTTGCTAGTGATATTCAAGTTATATCATCGGGTATAAAATGTTTTCACCTATTAAATAACAGTAAACGTATGAGTCATTAGTTTTCTAAAATGATTAACTCTTTGCTTAAATTACTTGTTTTTGCCCAATTCTATTTGGGTTTTTTTCCAATGGCAGGCACCTAATACTATTTGTAATTGCAAGATAATAATGATTATAAATGAAAAAGTAAACAGTTCTTATTGATAGAAAATTATATTTGTGAGTGCATGTAATGGGTCTCGTAAATTTTGAAATTTTTTCATTCATATATACTTTTGTATTATGAATACTTTTTAATATTTATGAGGCTTTGTAGGAAATACATTTAAATATGAATGAATCCATTAAACTATTAAAAAATGCAATGGATCCTATTCACGTCTCAGTTTTGGTTTGCCTTTATTGAATGCAGAATCCGAAAAACCTGTGGATGACGAATCCGCAGAAAATAATATACCAAGTAATACACATAATATTTCGTGCTTTTATTAGATTCTGGGAAATCTAAAGACAAGAAATCGAATAAAACCTATACGAGAAAATTTAAAAGCCTTAGACACCTTTATCAGCTACAGAACATAACATGTCTTCAAGCAACGAAAAATAATGTGCAAGTAAATTCCGTGCCTTTATTAAATTTATATTTTGAACAATCTTCAAATAAAAACAAAATGAAAACTGTGAATCCTTTATACCTTCATAATTATTTGCCGTTTATGATGCTTTTAGCTTGAACATAACAAAATTTAAATCCCTTTGAGATGATTGTGACTCAAGTATTTGTCTCTTAATATTATTTATTTGTTTTAATTCTCAACTGTAAGATAGATGCAGTGATAAACATTTTATATTTCAAAATACTAAGTCTGACAGCGTGACAGTTCACATTGTGAACGGGTGACAATTTTAATTCAATGAAAAAAATAATGTTGAGTAATATTTTCAAAACAATGAAATTTTTAGATTTAAGGTAATGCAGTTATAAAATCATGTACTGCTTAGATTGACAATGAGCCTACCTAAAATATTCATGATCTTTTTGAAAGTAGAATGAGATGGTTTTCTTTAAAGTTTATTTGAAAGGGGAAAAAATGGTTTCTTGGCGTTTCTATACATTTTAAACCTAATCTTCATACTCGCTTATCATGTGGTTATACTAGGTTCTCCAATTATAATCTGCTATATTTATTTTTACCCGGCATTTACTTCAAGAAATTCAGATTTTTGATGGTGGGTTTCAGTTACCAAAAAATATCCAGCATGTATTCAACTACATTTATATATGTTTAGAGAGCTAGTTGTTTTGTTATGTTTAGAGAATTAATAAATATAGACAATCTAATATTTTAATGAATACAGATAATTAGTCTATGATACAAACTGTTGATTGCGAAAATATTGGGTTAAAATCCCCTTCCTGTCCTGCTTAACCGTAGTATGTTTTCGTGATTTTCCTCTTCATGTAACGAAAATGTGTCTTAGTTCCATCTAAAAGTCCTCCACGAAGGCTAGTTTCGCCCAATACTTGATACCGTGCCTTCGTAGTTGGGTTCAAAATTATAAGGCTGCGGAGTTGATAATCGTAAACTCAGAATTGGGTCGACCGTTCAAAATAGATAGTCAAAAATATCCAAAGTCATTGATAAGAAAATGTTTTAATTTTAAAAAAAGTACATTTTGTGAATATTGTAAGTTAATTGTTAGTATAGGTCAAAATTATGAAATGATGCTACTGACTATTTTTTACAATGGCTACTTCTTAACAACATACGGACACTTTTTAAACAATTTAGAAAAGACTGTGGATATTAATAATGAAATGTGAAATCCATTAGACGGCTTTTTAGACCCACTGAAACAAGAAAGCGGGAAAGGCCGCGGTTGAGATAGGCTTATTCAGAGGAGTCTGATTTTCTCGAAATTATTGAAAAGAATTGAAGATCAAAGATAAATCGGAAGTCGTCATCGAGAAATCTTCAGAGGAAGGCATTGGCTCACATTGGGCTGTCTGGCCAACTATGATGATTATGATGTCCATTAGCCTAAATCACTAGAGTGCATTTTTATGCAATCGTCTTTTTTGGTAGGTAGGTACTTCGTTTACGTCGCACTAGAGCTGCACAATGGATTATTGGCAACGGTGTGGGAAACATCCCTGAGGATGATTCGAAGACATGCCATGCCAATTTTGTTCCTATGCAGAGGGGATGACTCCCCTGCTTTGGTATGCCGACGACCTGCTTGCGAAGTCAAGCACTTAAAGGTAGAACAGTTTAATGAGGACCGATAACGCGCACCCTCAGTCCCTACGCAGGCGGATCAAAGTGGTCACCCACCCGCTAACTGAGCACAGCCAGTGATGCTTGACTACGGTGTTCTATTGGAAACCCTGTTTTTGCTATCAGTCCACTACGGGAAGTCTTTTTTGAAAAGGTTTTTAAAGACAGCAGTTGTTTTTTAGAATCTTTAACCGGTTCTTATAAATTAATGATAGTGATATTGATTTGACTTTAAAGACGAATTTAGTTTTATAAAAACCACTTAATTGTTTAGTGTGCTGAACTCGAACAAATTGCTTAAAAAGTTACAACTGTAATTTACTTAGCTTGACTGGGATTTTGTCCACATTATGCTCAGTGCTTAAAAAAGTATAAGTACGAAATTATTAGTTTAGTTGCTGAAAAAGCTTTTTTTTTTTCTTTTTTCTTTTTTTTTTTTTCTTTTACCATTTTCTTAAACACGTTTTTTTAACTGGGTCCTAGATGAAAAGCTCACAGACGTAATGCTATTAGTCAAAAAATCGCGTATTTGACACGAAACATAATTTCAAATTAAGATTGATAATGACTTCTTTTCACTTCAATAAAACTATCTGAGTCATAAAGCACATTTTTTTTTTTTTAAATGCAAAATATTAGTTCCAATAATTGTTTTAAATATATATTAACATTTTTACTACGTATAAGAAGCTCGCATTTAATAATAATTGATTTTTTTAATTTATTTAACACTACCTGAATACCCGTTCTTCGCACGGGGAGATTAAAAAAATAAATGAAAAATCAATAAGTCAGTATTGAGAAACACTACTAAATCATGCTCAAAATTGAAAATCATATACCGATTCAATTAAAAAACTTGGTGGAAGAACCAGGTAAGTGAAATTTCCTATAATTAAGTCGTGAACAAAATACTTCCTCACAAGTTTTATTTAAGGGTAGGCTGGCGGCTGTAACAGTTCACACGCATTCTCCTCACTGGAAGGGGGTGGACAACACTCCGAATAATTCCGGCTCAGCTTACACAGGCAATCTTATACAGCAAAAGTCATGCAAAAACTATCGCTCCCGCATTATATACTACAACAAAATGAGGTTAAAAGGTAAAAGATAATTTATGATTCAGAGAAAATAAAAAAAGTTGTTGTATCAATACGGGTATGTTTAATGTTATAGAACTGTTTTTGCATTCACCCAAATCTTAACATAATTATTAAATCAGTTGTCAGTATGCTTGCATGAATTTTATTTCAAATTAGACATGGGTAAATAAATAAAAACAATAAAATATTTGTCCCTTTTTCTAATAAATAGGTAATAAAATAGTTCGGATGCAGCTTTTATTTAGGTAATAAAATAGTTCGAAATAGTTATTAGAACCAACTTACATGGTTCTTCCACTGAGTTTCAATTAATATAGTTAAAATAATTAAAATAAATTTATTTAATAATATTTGTTAACCTTTTTGGTGGCTTTGCGTTATTGAAGTAAGTGAAACCCGTTTTTTGTAGTTTATTCCATTAGAACAAAGGTAAAATGTATTTAGTATCACTTCGCATGATGCTATTGCACTATCAAGTAATTTTCTGAGGTACATATCCCTTTCGAGGGCCGTAAAACGCTTATTTCCAAAGTATCAGTATGTACTACTAAGTATTGGTGCTGTCTTAGCAATCGCCAAATATATCAATATGATATTTTATACCTTTATTAGTATGTTTGGAACATATTACATAAACCTTCAACATTTAACTTTTGTGAAAAATACCAGTTATCAGTGACAGCCAACAAAAGCCGAATTTTTTTTTTAAAAAAAAATGGAATTCTTATTAGAACTTGATGAGATTTTTGAAGCGTGGGCATTTCTCTATCTGACCTTTAATTTACTATTCAAATATATCTAAGTAGCAAAGAAACAAAATTCTGTACATTCTAATCCATTAAAATATTAACGCACTATCTTTGATAACACTGGAAAAAAATAATTTCTGAAATTACGAAAAGCCCGTTGTAGAATTGTTACCAAAACTGCACCAATTACCATAATACCTTAGAACGTATTAGCATCATTAGTGCACAATAAGTAAGCGTCATCCGTAATAGGCGATTTTCTACGGTTTTCCTAAACGAATTTCTTATTGACCTTTTTTTTCCCTTTAAATTCGCTTTTAAGCACATGTTCTGTTTTATTTCAATTAATTCATATTATCGGTAGTAATTAAACATTAGTGTTAATAATAATATCGTGATTTTTTACGGCTCCCCAAAATTAATAGGTATATAGTCTCCATTCTTTTTGCTTTTTAGTTCGTAAATTTATTTTATATCAACTAACATATTACTAACATTAAAAAAATTAAGCATCATTGTCGCTAATGATAGTATGATGATTTCTTATGGTTCTTCTAGATAAATATCTTTACTCCATTATTTTTGCACTCTAATACATAGTTAATTAATTTTATTTCAATATGCATATATTACCTAAATTAGGCAAACCAAATATATCATCACCAAAGATGTCAATGTAATATTTTATACCTATCTAAGTATATTTGGTACTTATTACATAACCCTTTAACATTTGAGTTTATACATATTTGTCAATAGCAGCTAACTAAAGCCGAATTTTTTAAGAAAATATATTAGAACTTCATAAGGATTTTGAAGCAGAACCATTTCTTTATCTGACCTTTAATTTACTGTTAAAATTTTTATAAGTAGTGGTGGAAAAAATTTCTTTTAATTCTAATTCTTCAAAATATTAATACACTATCTTACCTACCGCTGGAAAAAATATTTTCTGAAACTACGGAAAACCCGTTGTTGATTTCTTATCAAAACCAATTCGCCAATTACCATAATGCCAGTAGTACATATTACCGTCAATGATAGATATGAATTATGTGTCATCTGTGAATGGCGATTTTCTACGGTTTTCTTAAACAAATTTCCAGTTAATCTTTCTTCCATGAGCTTAGCTTTTTAGCCCGTAGCTTATTTTATCTTATTTCAATTAATACACATTATCAATATTAATTGAGCATTAGTGTCAATAATAGTATGCAGTTTTTTTACGGTTACCCAAAACGCGAAAAGTATCTTTTCTACTTATTTTTGCTTTTTAGTTCAGAAGTTACTTTTTTTTATTTCAATTAATACATATTTCCAACAATAATTAAACATTATTGTAGTCAATGATAGTATGACTATTTCTTATTGTTCTTCTAGACAAATAAATGCCTTTACTCCATTTATTTTTCTTTCTAGTATATTGCTTAGTATTTTATTTAAATATGCATATTACCTTAATTAATTAATCATGATAGGCATAATTAAGCCTCATTGGCGCCAATTTCTTATGTTTCTCCTAAACGAATTAGTACCACTTTCCCCTTAATTTTTGCTTTTGATTGCATAAATATTTTGTTTCCATTCAACTACCGTTGGTTTTAAATAAGTAATTTTTAGAAACACATTTAAATAACAAATTAATATCAATAAAATAAAAACACACACGTGGTATCAGACGAAGTATAAATTTGGTGACTTAGACCACGCGTGCTGCCACCTAATGTTCATTGAATTCATTTGACATCGCGAATATAAGATAATTAAATATTTAAATGCGTGCAATAAACTATTTTTTGATCAAAGAGCTATAAGGTAGCAAGTATCACTGATGTATCTTTATAATATGTGAAAAATGATTCGTTAACTTTAAAACAATAGCTAATGCTTAACAAATCAGTAAATTCCATTTCGTTTTTCGCTCATCCCATTAGAATGATTTGTCGTAGAATGCTCTAATGTTGACAGTGACCTTCCTTGTGATTGAAACTATCTGTATGCCAAATTTCATAACTTTCGGTTGGATGGTTTAGTAGTCTATAAAGGACATACATACAGACATTCATTTATATTTATATATATATATATATAGATATATATAGATTAAAATAGTATTTAAATTTAAATTAAGTTGGGGAAGAACTTACTTTATAACGGTTGTAATTTGGTAAACAGATTCACCCAAACGCAGTTAATAACGTAAGTTTCTAAAACACTTTTAAAAAAGGAAAAGAAAAGAAATAAAAAACTCTTACAATTTTGTAACAAACAATGTTTTTTTTTTTTGTTTTTTTTTTTTTTTGTTGATGTATTAGGAAATATACAGTCGGACCTCTATTTCCAAAAAAAAAAAAAAAAAAAAGAAAAGAAAAGAAATAAAAAAACTCTGGATGAAAGTTTGGAATTTTTATGGTTCACCTTCTGAAAAAATTGTCACCACCACACTGTACAAAATCAGTTGAAAGAATGCATTAAAAAAAAAAAAAAAATTAAAAAATGTGTCCTTAATTTGCTATCTCAAAGTTTTGTAAAAATTATTTTTTCTTCTCCAGACTTCGCTAGTATGAATGTACGCACATAACTTGTGATTTGGCGTTGTTGTTTTTTGAGATTTGGCGTTTTTCAAACTTAATCTGGTAACCCTTTAATTGTTTTCATAATTTACAAAATAGTATTAGTTCAGTTCGATTTTCGAATATTTCTTAAAGCGACCTTAAAAGCGATTATTGATTATAAAAATAGTTAATTATTAATTTAATTAACAGTTTAATTACTTCGTAAGAGTTAACGATTGTTATTCTTGGCGAGTACGTTTTATCTTTAATTTGAGATTTTTTTAAAAAACATTTTTAGCATTTATTAAAGTGTTTGTTAGAAATTTACTCAACAAATCTTAGTGGCACGCAATGTTTTTTTTTTTTTCTTTTGTTGATGTATTAGGAAATATAGAGTCGGACCTCTATTTAACGAAATCGCTAAATCCCGATAATAAGTTCGGAAATTCGTTAAAAAGAAAATCAACTTTTGAAATACTTAAATAACACAAAACAGGTTTTAAATTCATAAGCACTATAGGTATAATTAAAATCGCAATGGATACACCTTTATTTTGTAGACTAGTATTTACTTAATAAATCTTAACCATAAAATAAATCTGAATGGAAAGCAAGAATAGTATAAAACATTATCCAGTACATACATTTTCAAAAAAAAAAAAAAAAAAAAGCTAAATTTATGTATGAAATTATAGCTGCATTTATTCGAAAAGTAACATACGTTACCACATGCAATAAGTTCAATTACTACTGATAAAATCAGCTAATTTTGTTTGAGTTTTTCGTTTGAAATGCAAACAAAAAGGGATTTTACTGCTTTCTCTAAAAGTTAAATGGTTTCGAAAATATATATATATATATATATATATATTCAATGGCGGGCAAGGCATGGATGTTTCTTTCTCTCTTCGAAAATATATTCAAGGTCATTTCCTCCCCAAAATGTGTTAATAAGTTTGAAATGTTCTGAAATATTTTGGGAAATAGGGAACGTGGATCTCAAAGAAAAGTTCGTTAAATAGAAAATTCATTTCACTATTTGGAAGTTATTTTACGAAGAAATTTCCAAAATGTTCTTTGTTCTTCGAAAAAAAATTCGCAAAATAGAGAAGTTCGCAAAATGGAAGTTCGTTAAATAGAATTCCGACTGTATTTTCTTTCAGCTGCTATAAAATTAGGTTTATTCTACGTGGACAAAATTTGAAAATGCATTTTTAAAGTTTTTAATTCTATATTAATTTGCTTGATAAGTGATAAAATACAAAAAGAAAAAAAATCAATTTTACTCGGATAGCTAAGATATTGAGCTACGTATTAAATTTATCCTACATTTTTCTACATAGTAGCAATATAGTCATATTCTATCTAACCATTGGTTTATTTTTTATATTTTGACGACTATAGTAGTGAAATTAATTCGGTAGTCAAAAGAATTTTGGAAACTTAAGTTAAAACTTTAATTTTAGCTATCCAAGCAGTTGTGAAAATTTTGATTCGACTGCTTATAGCTGTCTGGAACAGGGCTTAAGATAATAGAAGGGCTGGTTCACTCTATTGAAGAAACTCTCGCCGCGCCAATCCTCCGATTTTCTCCAGTGATGTCACTTTGGCGCAAAGCTCGAACTTTTACTTCAAGAACAGAGCGTTCGGCTTTACTAGCTCAAACTAATATTGGAGCATTTCTTTTTGTGACATATTCTAAGATATTTGTCATTTTCTATAATGACTTTCCTCAGTTTTTGCAGTGAATTTACAAAAATTTAAAACTATTAACGAAATGCCAGTTTGCGCGATTGCAACTTGCAAAAATTTTGATACAAAAACAAAAGGAAAAAATATAATTTTCCGCGTGTTCCCTAAAGTAAATGAACAACTATGTAAAGAATGGATTCCGAAATGACACAGTTAATATAAAACAGCAATACGTTTTTTCTCTCGTTAAGAACTTTTATAAAAATTCATTACCTAAATAGAAACCACCTCGTTACTTCAAAAAGAAAGGCAGGTGAAAAAAATTAAAAAATGGATAAAGTCAAAGAAAATTAAAACGTAAGTAAAAAGTATAAATAAAATATATAGTGTATAGTTCAAACTCTCCTAATTTCATAACATATTTTTTAATGTAGGTATTCTAAATATTTATGATTTTTTTAAAAATTCTATTCTCTTAAGTTTAAAGATCTATAAATTATATCATCTTAAATTTAAATATCAATAAAAAATGTGAAATTTCTAATTTCATTTTGAACCTAAATTATTATTTTGTTTCAGTAATTAGCGTTTAAGGTTGATGTTTCCTAATGATTAAGTATAAACAAATTGCTATTAACGGCATATTTTAAAATCAGGGACTCTAAATTTAACTCAACTTATTGTTATAAAAGAATATGTAGATAAAAAAGTGTCGATATATGCTTTCATTTTTCTTAATAATTAAAGTTAAAACTGAACTTTATAAAATAAAGTTATTAAGTGTCATTTTCGCTAACTAGTAAAATATTTTTATAAGTTTAAAATAAATAGTATTTTTTTAATATAATGGCCAAGAAAGTTTTTTTGAACTATGTTTATGAACGGAAATAATGTGTTAATTACGTAAAGTTTGAAAGCTAATATACAGAAAAAGACTAATTTATTTTTACAGAGAGAAAGATGCAAAATTATCATAATATCTTTGCTTGCCATCTCCGAGATCTGTGGACACAGTGACGTAATGAGGAGGGAAATGGTAGCTTCAGCTCTAAGAGCGGAGTGAACTAGCCCTTCTATTCTCTTTAGCCCTGGTCTGGAAACGATTGAAATTCTTATAATAAACATTACAAAGCAAGAATAAGCAACTCTATAGTTTTTCTTTTCTTTTCTTGGGAACTATTCAATCGCAAAAACTTTGGATTTGCCAAACAAAACTTGCGTTGTTTAAGAAAGTTATTACTGCTTCTAATAATTGAAATATACCGGATAGAACGTTTTGATACATTTTTATTAATACACTGTTAAAAAATAATAATAGTTTTGAATAGTTAAGTTTAAAATTACTATTATCATTCAATAAATAAGTTTTTGGTATAAAAACATTTTTATTTTTAATATTTACTTCCATTATCGGTCAGTAGTAGCAATTTTTTTTTCACAAAGCAGCATTTAATTCTGAATAGAGATGGGCAAAACGAATCATCTAAGTGATTCAAATCTATAGAATCACTCCACCTTATGATTCGTACCACTGATTCGAATCCCTTACTGATTCAAATCACTTATTCATTCTAATCAGTTAAATTATAACGAATAAGTTAGAATAACTAATAGAACAAACAAAACTAATAGAATTTCTTAAATTTCAGTTAGTTTTGCTTCACAGTGATGCTATGCCATATACAGTTAAAAATTTCTTGTAAAACCAGACAGATCCTTACGGATTCCTTATTAAGGGTTTAAGATTTTCCAATTAAAGAATTCGCTGAATTCAGATAAAAAATAAATAAAAATGAATAAATTATTTATTCTGTAATTTCTTAAAATTTACCACAGTTAAATTTTTATAGCAATTAGCAACATATACAATATAATTATACGAAATATATAATAAGTATATTTAGTTACTTGAAAGAATTTATTAATGAGAAAGAATTATGTATTTTTTTCGATCAATAATAAGTAAAATTTTTTCTAGTTTTTTGAAATTCCGATTTTTAAAAATTTTTTATTTTTTTGAAGTTCTTGATTCGAATCACGTAATTCTAAATGTGAAGTCGTTTATGTCATGTTATTCGATTCAGTGATCCAAATTGCCAAATTCAAAGCGAGATTTGAATCACTTCTTGTGATCTGAATCACGTGATGCAAATCTGTGTTTGAATCACATGATTTGAATCGCAGATTAGAATTACTTGATTCAAATGATGATCCAAATCACATGATTCGAATTGGTGATCCAAATCGTATAATTCGAATCAGTGATGGGAATCACTTCATAAGAATCGGTTATTCGAATCAGTGATTTAATTCACTTTATTCAAATATTGATCGAAATCACATGATTTGAATAGTGATTCAAATTACTGATAGAAGCATGCAATTCGGATCAATGATTCGAATCAAGTGATTATCTTGAAAATGTAAATTGTTTCTAGCAATATTCTAAGTAGCTAAGTAGTCATTATTTTGAAAATTGCTAGGAAAACTTTTAAAATTTCCCAAGATTTTCAAATCTCATTTGTTTCATTAGTTGTCAAAAACGATTCAAAACAAAATTATGAAAAATTCTTTGGTTTTCTGTGCATGTGCATTCTGAAAAGATTACTTTAAATCAGGAATAGGCAAACTTTTTTGGTCGAGGGCAAAAAATAGAAAAAAAAATAGTTTGGTGGGCCGAATAAAAACTTCTGAAATGAAAAAAAAATATTAATTTACAAGTTTTAATATAAATATTTAGTGAGATGAATGAAATTGCGATTTCATTTTTAAAAGTCCTTTATTGAGGTTCGAAATGAGATCTACTTATTTTAAGGAACGAGGTTAAATGCTTGTCTGTTAGTCTACTTCTGATATGATTTTTTCTAAGATTCGTAGTTGAAAACACTTGTTCACATATATAAGATGGAGCAAATATAGCACCTATTTTCTAGGCATGAGATATTAAATTTTGGAAACAACTTGGTAATTATTTGTAAAACTCAAACTTTGGCATATTTAAAAACAACTGCTTCAGAGGATAGTTAGATTGCAACTTAATTAATTCAAGCTGCAAATCTGATGTCACTGTTTCAAAATTTACTTTGAAAGGCATGATAAAAATATTTAATTCTGTTTGAATGGCACTGAAATCCTGAAATCTGAGTTCAAATTCAAAAAAAGAGTTTTTTCAAGCCATCTTCATAATTCTTAAACTTCAGTTTAGAAGCTTTGATAATAAAGACTTAAATGTTAAAAGATTTGAGTGTTAAGATACAAGGGACTTGCATCTTAAGCTTGAATATTTCCCAGGAAATAAATATTCAACAATTCCGTATTTTCAATTCAGTTCACGTTGTTCTGTACTATATATTTTATAATAATATTTAATATTTACGATATGTAATGTTAATGCGATATGTTGTAATATGTAATGTTAAGTCAAAATAGAATAGCTTAAGATAATATTGTTTATAATCTTGTTTAAAGAAGAGACAAAAATCATACATTATTCATAAAAACAGTAACAATTACAAAGAATTTAACCTGGAGAAAACATTTACATTATGAAAAGAAATTCGCGTTGTTGAAAATTGGAAAACCTTATTTGCTATTAATGAAATGGGCTCACTTATTTGCTTACGTCATGCAACCTCCTTTTTATTCACTACCCCAAATTCAGAATTTTATCTTTTTTATTAAAAAATTTTTTTAAAAATAAAATCGAATTATCAGTTTCAACTCATAAGTATTAGATGATTATTTTATCAAATTTAAATATTTTAACTTCCGCTAATGTCTTGTAGCAATGACGACTATGATTTTTCATGCTTTGTTGGAGTAGTATTTAAGTGATTGTCAGTAAAAAGTTAAATTTGCTTAAAATTTAAACTATTTCTAGTATATTTCTGTTTTGTTACTTTTCTGTACTGAATCACATCTTAACACTTATCATTTTTATAACGAATGCTTATACTGTAGGCCAGCAATTACCAGGTAATTCTGTCACAGATTATCTTTAAAACAATTTGTCAAAAGTTTTATTACTCAGTATATAGTACCCGAAACCGTTTTTAGGTTAAAGATCTGGTGCTGGGTACCGGGCCAATTTTAATGGGTATCTCGTGTCCAGATGACACTCATTTATGTTCGTTACAATCATATTTAGAAGTAAAGTAACCATATTTTTTGTTTTGGAAATACACGTTCTATTGTTCAAGATGAAATAATTGCAGGACATATTTTGTACAAAATCCTGGGAAACCTCGGTAAAATCTACCATAAAATCTATATTCTCTTAAGAAATCTGTCTGCTTAGAAGTAGAACATGCTGAAAACTATTTGAACAAAATTAGTATGATAATGATATAAATACCAAATTATACATAAGAAATTGGTACGGGCGGATTAAGCGGCAGGGGCGGATTTTAATATGAACAGGTAATCGAATATCGTATTTTTTTTATTATGGCACTAATCGAAGTAGTTTTTGCACATATTTATTACGCTCTAAAACTTGCAAATTTATGTTCTGAAAGACGATGAGAAACTTAAAGAATATAAACAAAATTACCTTATACTAAAGCGCGATTTTTGTACTGCTGTTTCTTATTTTAATTTTATTAAAGATTATTTTTAGGTGTTGCTGTTTTTGCTTCGTTTTCGCTGTTTTGATATAGAGTAGCATTTCTAATAGATTTTATTCCTTTATTATCACTTTTTTTTCTGTTCGGTAGGACATATAATGGTAATTTTCAAAATTTAATCTATATTTTAAGAACTAAGGATAATCATTTTCTGTTTCTCTTTTCTAATTTTTTTTATTAACTTTTCTTTTCATCAGCATATTTATTATGACGAAATATTTTTTAAAGAGCGTTTCTAATGAACGATATTTTCTTTTTTTTCATTTGCACGTTTTTCTAAAAATATGACATTGGAAAATAATTAAATTGAGATTTATAGGGTTAAATTTTTCGTTCAATAAGTATTTAAGAATAAGTATTTATAATAAGTATTAATAGAATCTTTATCAAAAATGTGAAAAAAAGAATATATTTATAGGTGGCCGCAAATTAATGTTTGAGTGAAGAAAAACTCGAACGATATATGTATAAATTATAGTAGCGAAAACAGTATGTAATAAAAATCAAAGTTTGATGGTGAATCTCTATTATCTTTCTACATTTCTGTTTTCTCAGGATTTTATTTTTTTCCTCACACTCAAATACTAATTTGTGATTCCTAATGTGTATAGTTTGGGTTTTCTTATTTTTATACGGGTTCTAAAAATACCGGTTTTCTCATTGATTTGGAACATATAAGAGCGCTATCTGAAAAATAGGGATTTAGTCAGAAGAGCTGTCAAAAATTTGGGTCCCACTTTTTAAAACATCATTTTAATAATTTAAGCAAACCAAAGAATTTTTTCAGAATTATAAATTTTTTATCCTAAATATAATGAGTACCATGCCAAAATACATTTTAATAACCATTTTTAATTTAAAAAAGGTTGAAAAAATATAGAATTGTATTCGCGTTATTTGTAACTAAGCAAATTTTTATAAGAAAATACAGCATTGGAATCAATTCATAGTTTTTGATTGATGCAATTTTAAAGTAATGTTATTAAATTTTAATTTTAAAAAACTATGGGACTAATTTCATACAAATTTTGTATTATGTCATTCGAAATTGCACCCTCCTTTAAAATGATGTCAAAATTTGTATATCTTACATTAAATATAATTCTTATTAAATAAAAAGTAATAAATAATCAATAAAATGTATTTTTAAAAGTTAAAATTTTTTAAAATTTTATTTCCAATGCAGCAGGCGATCAGACATTATCCTAACGCCGTACAGAGATCAAAAAAAGAGAAATACAAATACAGAAAAGATATGAAATATACAAAAACAAAACATCAAACACAAAAATTAAATCAAGAATTTAAATTGAACAAAAGGTCTCTGGCCTCCCAATATCTGGAGTAGATGCAGTTCTTTGTGAGAACTGAACAGTTGAGGAGATGTTCAGCATTCATCGTCGCACCGGCAGAGGGGGCAGGCAGGATTATCCACTATTTTAAGACTGAAAAGATGAGCGTATAAGTAATCGTGCTTGGTTATCATGTCGAAAGGCAGCTACAGCACTGCTTCTTGGGCAATCGGGGAGATTAAGGACGTCATTTCTCCGCGTTTTTTCTTTTGACCGTTCTTTTAGCAATGATATATGTGTTGTCTTAAGTGCATGATTACTCATTAATGAAGTGGACTTATAACTAACCAAGTTATTTGGGCAACCTTTTTTGACCAGTGCATCCGCTATTTCGTTGCCGGGGATACGACAGTGGGATGGGATCCATTGTAAGGCAACCGCTTTATATTTTTAAAGTTAAAATTGAATCTATTATTATTAAAATATTAGCTTAAATTAATTTCAGTTAATTAAATTAGGTACTCTTTTTTACGAAATTAGCGTGTTTTATGGTATGAAATATATTTTTGTATTGAATTCCTATCATTATAATTAGTTGAGAATATTTAAGTTCAACTTTTCAAATAATTATGATTGGCACCTAGTAGGAGAGTGTCGGGTACTCCCGCCCAGAGGGTACCCCCGCCCACTGTCAATTTCATATATATAGAATAATTTTTCAAGTCAATGGGCCATCGGACATTGTTATATTAAAAAAAAGATTGTTTTCAAAGTTTCAAGTATTTATGCAGGTGGTAACATGGTGAACAATAGTTTTGAAAATATGTTGAATACAGTAGTCATGAAATTAAGAAAAATTTGTTGAATTTTGTGATAAAAATGATAAATGAGGTTTATCTATTATCAATACATTGGTCATTTTCATTTACACCTGAAAAAACAGTCAAAAAGCATAATTTTTGTAACTGGGCGAGGCTACCCGACACATTTTGAAAAGAGCTGAAAAACATGTTTTTTTAAATTTCTATTTTTTGAAGTTAAAAACAGGCGCGCATTTTCAAGATTCGGTCAAAGAAGACAAAGGTCAAAGACAAAACTTAGAAAAAACTTCAGTATTCAAGTTAATTTTTTAGAAACTGAACTTTTTCAGTGACATTTTGCTTAAATAATTTAGTAGAAGTAACCAAAATATTAAATAATGAGTGGATATAAATATAGTTTGCAGACTTCAAAAATTGTTACTAATTTAATTGAATTGTCTAAATTCTCGGAACCCTAGAATAGAGAAACGCGTCTTTTTGACGACGAATTCAGATTTTTGACTGAACTCATAAAAAGTAACCACAATTAGAAAATACAGTCTAGCAATTTTATTTATAAGATCACTTTCGCCGGTTACTATCAATTTTGCTCTCTACATCGAATCAGAACATATATGCAAAGAATTAAAATAGCAGTTTTTGTCATTTATTAAATTTAAAATTAATTTAAATATGTTTGTCTTCTAAGATGAACAAATTTTTATATTACTATTTTCCCATAGTGTTTTACATTCCAAAATAATTATTCCTTGTTCAAAGCCTTTTTAAAATAATTCCAGAATAATGCTCAACTATTTGGCGATTAATTTTGAAATTTTGACTACATTTAAATGGATTTTTCAAAATATAAAAAAAAAATGTAATTATTTCCGCATTGCATTGCTTAAATATACTGATGGTTCAACCAAGCTTCTTTCTTCCATTTTTTAAAAAAGTTTGCATGATGTTTTCATTTACTTTTTAACACCATAGTAATATTCATTTTATTTTATTTTAGAACCGTCGCAGAACAGCCGACCCAATTTTGGGTTTACGACTATTGAACCAATCCAGAAGACGAGGAAACTCCTGGATCAGTACCACCAGAGATGTGATTTGTTATAGGAACATGGAGGACTTTATGACTCGACAGATTTAACGTGCAGCAGTTACTATTTACTACACGGGGAGTCTTCTGTCGGCAAGGATCAAACCCTCGACCTCTTGGACCAGTGCCCTACCAACCAGGCTATCCAGGCCCTCAAATCGGTGGTTGCAGCATCGTGTAAAAAATAAAAAAGCTGTCAAGTAAAGCATTCCAGCTACTGCCCGTTGAGTGCTGGGGGGTGGGATCATGGATCAAAAGACTCCACAATTTCGTGACCAACATCATGATTGTAGAAATGTGGGCAGCACTTCACACAAGCAACCTTTACTTCCCAGATCAGAAGGTACCCATCGATCTGAAGCTGGGTAAGCTTCAAGCCGCTACTGGTGATTGAACAACAGCTCTTAATGACAGCGCAATGCCTTAACCACTGAGTTATCGCGGCTGAAAATAGTTGCAGGAGAATTGTTACTTTATGCAGTTTTGAACTAATAAACACTAAATTTTTATGAGCAAACATTCGAAAACACGCCATACCTAACTTTAATATTACCTCCGAACACCAATTGTTGCGTTTTCTATGGTAATAGTAGTATATTTAATAAAATATTTATCTATTAATACAATTAGGCAAATATTTTATAATAGTTGTATTCATAAAGTTGAAGAAATCGTCCAGATCGTTCACCAGGAGTTGGCTCCTCCTTCATCACGTGGTATCCGACGATACTATTTCGCTATTTTTGTGAGAGAGATGTGAACAGTCCTGAGCAAGGTTGCTATTTGGCGATCGTATGACAAAAATATTTATTTCGAAATCTTTCTGTGCAACATTATATATTTCATAAATTGATATTTCTCTCTTATGAGTGAATAGTTTTGAGATATTTTACTGAAATATATTTAATTAACTAGAGTAACGAAGGTATAATAGCAAATGATAAAGCAAAATAAAGTAACTGAAAAAGAATTCATTGTTAGCGTTTGGCGCGCATTAAGAGTTGTCAATTTCAAGCGCCATGACGTTTCTCCCGCGACAAAATGAACTCTTCGTCATAGGAGCCAAGTGCCAACTCCTGGTGAACGAACCTCCGTTTATGTATAGAAGTATAATAACGCTCGAACGGAAAAGATTAGGAAGCTTTTTTCATGTGGAAATAAATCCACGTAGAGGAAATACGTCGCATTTCTGGTAAGTTTTTATTAAAATTTATTGGTTTTAGAAGTTGCAATGTGGTTTTAGAGCATCTTGTGAATGTTTTTGGTAGAACTTAATGTACTAAGTGCAAAAAAATAAATAAATAGATAAGCAAAACACTCTGAATAAATTTTAGATTTTGACTGTATTTTTTTAAAAAAACTAGGACTTAATGGCTCAAGGTATGTTAGTTATGTTAGTTAGTGCGGATGATACTTTAAGTTACAAATCAGATACAAAAACGCATTTGCTCGGAATAAACTCACCAATTTTTCTAAGGATGGGAACTGTCCTTGCATCAGAAAGGTTCTGGGTTCGAATTCCGCGTAAGGCATGGACGTTCTGTCCTTCTGTGTACTATCTGTCCCCCCTGTGGGAGTGACCATGCCTAATATGGTGCCTCTGAAAGAGAGGCCAACAAAATCACCCTGTATATGCCTGAATTGACGGATGTTAACACAGGTGGGCATTGGAAAAAAGAAAAAATATTTTTTTTTACGGATTATGATTGTCGACCCCCAAAATAAAAGGGGTTGCTGCAATCGGGGAAAATCTGGCCCTATATTTCGTTCCAGAAAGCGGTCGAAAGTTTGGTCCCTTAATTGTTAATTTTACAAATTTTTTAAGCAAATAACTAGAAATTTATTTAATCCTTTGAAAAAAAAAAAAAAAAAAAAGAAGACAAACTAATCGCATTAAATGTTTGGCAAATTGAATTTACAGAAAAAGTACTTTCATTTATTGTTAAAATACCGATACTGTAAAAAAAAATACTTTAAAAATTGCTGTAAAAATTATTGCAGTTTCTTACAAAAGGCAAAATGTAAAAACTTTTTGAAGCATTTAATAAATACATTAATTCAGCGAATTCCATAAATGAATAACATACTCACAAAGCTGTTAAAATTCTTTTTTAAAAAGAAACACGCCTATAAAGTTTATTTTATTTTTATCTTATATTTTATTTTTACAGTCACTGAACAGCCGATCAAAATTTGGAATTACGACTAGTAATGTTCAACGCCGTAGCCTTGTAATTTTGAGCCCAATTATGAAGACAAGGGAAATCCTGGATCAAGTATTGGGAGAAATTTGCCTTCGTGGAGGACTTTTTGATAGAACTAACTATGGGCGTTACATGGAGAGAAAACGTTCCACGGTTAGCCTGACAGCGGACTCTTAACCCATGATCCGTCAACTACTGAGGATATATTACGTCAGCACTGTGGTCGGTGCAAGCAGAATTCGTATCGACCAGTCATAGCTGGGATTCGAACCTAGTTCATCTGGTCATCACTGCTCTCGCACACATTAATTTTATTTTATAACTTTCGTTGAATAGCCGACCCAATTTTGGGTTTACAACAACCAATGTTCAACTCCAAAGCCTTGTAATTTTGAACATATCCAGAAGACAAGTAAACTCCTGGATCAGTTATTCCAAAGGTATGATTTGCTATGGAAACATGGGTTAATTGGTGATTTGACAGGTTTAACGTGTATCAGTAATACTCTGGGAGTCTTTGGCCAGCTGGGATCGAACCCACAACCTCGAACGTGAATCCAGTACCCTACCATATAGACCATCCCGGGCTTTACATATGCATTACTCAATCATGTATAATTAAAAACAAAATAATTACCTCAAAACATTGAGATATATTTTCTATCTCATTTATTCTTGAACAGCTAACTTAAAAGTGGTTAAAAGGCATTTAAAAGGTGTCTTAACAAAACATAACGATAAAATCACTAGACACTATTTTATGGATATTTCATTATTAGTCTTTTTAAAAATGTCAGGCTGTTTCTGAAGTTTTTTTTCCACAAAAAAGACATCACGTGAGAGGTAATTTACTCATATTTTCGAGACATTTTAGTTTTACTTTTTTAAAAAAAAACAACATTAACATTTTACGAAAAAAGAATTTTTTTTTTATAATTACTTTGCTTTGTATCATTAATCAGAGCATAAAACAATTGAATAAATATTACAGTAAACATTACTCCAGTTTAATAAACATTACTGTAAAAATTGCGGTATAATATATAACGGTAAAATGTATTTTATGAATGATGCACCCAAAATGACGGTAAATTAAACTGGAATTATTTTTTTTACAGAAACGAAACGAAAAATATTCTTAAATTGGGTCTCAAAAACTAGTTCCTCCTCTGATAAGGTTTTTTTTAAAGAATTATGACCAAGCGATAACTTATAGCAGTTACAATATCGTTCAATTGTGTTGAATACAGAATGACATTATGTAGAATTAATTGACACAGATAAAAAAAATTGCTAATTTCAGAGATTATTTTGCTAAAAAAATAGCAAGTATAGTACCTTGCTTAAACTGAATAACATTTGATCGAATAATAGAAATTTCTAGCTTTAACATGTAAAACAATTAGATGAATTTAGATGTGCTACACGATATTCTGAATGAACTAATTTGACTGATTCTTTTCATTGAATTTTGTCGTGAATTGCAATCTACAAAAAGCTTGTCTCAATATGATAGAGTGATCGAAAGTTTGAGCTCTTATAACGTATATAAAAGCTTAACAAATTATGATAACCTATTAAGTTCTTAAAACACATTGAATTATACTTTTTGCATATATCGTATTACGTTTGAAAATTTTCAAGGTGAACATAAAAAATTCAAGCACAATTATAAAAAAAATCCGTACAAAAGTCTGAAGTTTTTTTTATGTCATTTAATCGAATAGCGAACAAAAAATTTCTAAAATTTAGGATACACAAAATTTTATTGTTGAAAAATATACAATTTTTGCGACAAAGAAATATAGCTAGCTTCAAAGAAACAGAGTTTTTATATAATTCAATCTTCCTATGATTACACAATTATATTTATTACACAACTAAAGGCAGACATGAAGTTTCACTAGAGTGCGAGACAAACTTTCTCGTGCTTAATTGTAAACAATTGATTATCTGAACAAATATAACTGGCGAAAATATATCACAAATGGAGTAAATGCTTGATGTTAGATTTCTCAGTTATTCGTGTTTAGTTTTTAACTACATCCTTTAAAGTATGTAATGACAGCTTGATTCGGAATTAAATTTATATAAATTATTCATTCATTAAAATGAAAAAAATTCATTAAGCAAATAAACTGCTCATTTTTAAAGTTTACAACAATAAATTCGGATATACAACAATAAATTTGGATAAATTCGTATTCCAAATACAGTTTACTTTATTTTGATTGCTAAATTGCAATTTCGCAAGGACAAAAATTTCCAGGAATTTAATTTTAAAGAAATTTGTATCAAAAGTAATTACAAAACGATAGCTCAATGACTTATTGCAATATGCATTTTGAAAGAAAAAATCTTTCAATTTGAGGATAAAACTAAACTCCCTTATGTTTTCCTGAACTTTTTTAGGTATATACAATAAACAGATTCAAACCTGTCAACAAAATAAATACTGCAGATGCTTGATTCGCAGCGAATCATCGCATCTCTCATCATCGAACAATCATTTCAAGTTATTTGAGAGATGTTATATGCTTTGTCACATTATGAACTGTTCAATACTCAAAATTTACGAAACCTTATTTGGTATCATGTTTAATCCTTTGATAGTTCAAATTAGTATACAGTAGTGGGGTTAAGGAATCTATATTTTAGTTCAACGTTGAACCAATTTTTCTGAAAATTTATCATTTAAAAGAATGATAATTTAAAAATTCACAAAATTTTGATAGCCTTAAAAGTTAGATTTAGGTTAAATGAGCAAAAGTGAATTTAACCTCAACTAAATTTATGACCTACCATGTATACTTTCCAGATATCCTTTGCAACCCTGAAGTTTGAGGCTAAAACAAGGGCTAAGAAGATCCCATGAAAAGTTGTTCATAATCTAAACATGTTTTTATCAGATTTCTTTACTTAAATAAGCTAAACTAATTGAGCAGTTGGTATTAGGATCAGCAATTTTATTTTTGCGTGATGTACATAGCAACTAGTGTTTCAAATAGGAAAATAAAACAAGTTTAAAATAAAGACTAAACGTAAAAGACTCGAAGTAAAAGAGTAAATACTATTTGAAACGACATCATAGAAGTAAGATTTCTGAATGTTTTAAGAAAACCATTAAAACACACATTAATACATGCAAGACTGATTTATTAGTTCATTTTAAATGTACATCAAAACTAAGAAAAAATTTTCACAAGTTATAACATAGAAATAAACTACTCACAAATTCCAGCATACATACAGTACAAGTTCTAATATGCAAGACTACAAATGATCAAAAAAATTTCTATTGCCAAACAGAGTTCAAAATAAAATTCATATTTGTAAAAACTAATTTAGTTATATATGCAATTTTGATGAAATTTAGCATTACTACATATAAATGATCATTTCAGAGAAACTTTACTACAGTTCACTAGTTTACAAGAACTAAAATTTTAAAGTTCGTTCAAAAACTAGAATTCGGGGAATAGAAAAAAGAAAATTCTACTTTAATGAATTTGTTTTCACACTTTTTCGAATTAGACATATATTAGTAAAAATAAATTCCAAGCTTTCTATGCTCATTATAACAAAATGATTTTTATTAAGTGACTAAATTTATTAATTCAGTGAAAAGAGATATTGATTGTTTTCCAACTAAAATTTAAAATAAACTATCACTTAGTAATTTGTAAATTTCAGTTACTAATTTCATTTTATAAAATTTTCGGGATTTTAATTATCAATGTTAAACTTCTTATCCTCGTAATTTTGAATCATACCCAAAAGACAAACGTTTCTCAAGCACTGAAAAAGTCTTGTGTGATAACTTTGAAAAACTAAACGAACTTTTGTTAAGTCTTAACGTTACATTCAAGTCACCCGCATTCGCTAATGGACAAAAAGGCAACGAAAATCTCCAATAGGTAGACTAATAAGGGTATTCAAACCAATGATCCCTTTTATCACTGATGATAATTTTCGTTGGAACTGGAGTCTGGGAGAGCGGCGAGCCTAATTCAAATCGACCAGGTCATCATCATCACTGGGATTCGAATTCGAGTCACCTAACTAAGAGGCAAGCGCTCTATCCCTTGAACATACGCTTTACTAATTAAAGCCACTTAGTATGACAGAGGATAATTTACGTTGGAACTGGATTCTGGGAGAGCGGCGAGCCTAATTCAAATCGACCAGGTCATCATCATCTCTGGGATTCGAATTCGAGTCACCTAACTAAGAGGCAAGCGCTCTATCCCTTGAACATACGCTTTACTAATTAAAATCACCGAGTATGACAGAGGATAATTTACGTTGGAACTGGATTCTGGGAGAGCGGCGAGCCTAATTCAAATCGACCAGGTCATCATCATCTCTGGGATTCGAATTCGAGTCACCTAACTAAGAGGCAAGCGCTCTATCCCTTGAACATACGCTTTACTAATTAAAGCCACTGAGTATGACAGAGGATAATTTACGTTGGAACTGGATTCTGGGAGAGCGGCGAGCCTAATTCAAATCGACCAGGTCATCATCATCTCTGGGATTCGAATTCAAGTCACCTAACCAAAAGGCAAGCGCTCTATCCCTTGAACATTAGTTTTCATACTTCTACGAAATATGAAAACTAACACAGCACGAAGCCGAATCGTCCCAAAACAGAAATTTGAGTAAGTGAATCGTGAAGTTCCGAAACTGCTGAAAGAGTGAAACATAAAGCGAAAGCAGAACTACAGTCTATCACTTCCACTTCATGCATCACATTCTCCCAGTCATTTCAAAACTTCTGATCATCACTTGCTAGTTCCTGGTTTATATTGTCCTAACTTGCATAAATCAGCAATTCTCATTTCGGTGTGAAATTCACTAAATTTACTTGTTCAACGGAAGAAAAGAGGCTTTCAGTAATAAAAAATTAGGATCTGATAATCGTTCGGCTAACCATTGGAGTTTTTCGCAGTTCTTTTAAAAGTAGTATTTTAAAGAAAATCTGTGGAAACACTACTAATGCCCTATTATCTGTTACACACTCAATACGTAAAGTGCCTCAGTCGGTGAATTTAAACAATTCATGTAAAACCTGATAAATTTAACTTCATATATTTTTGTTTCTTTCAAAAAATTCTTATTTAAAAAGTAAATTACATTATATTAAAAGGCTCATTTAAGATTTTATTAAATGTGAGATTTAGAATACATTTTACTCTTATTTTATGCCATAGTCGAGATAAAACTTTCCCGCAATTCTAGTTTTTAAAGCTCAGTTTTAGTAAAAACTAATTGAAAGCTCGTATTTAAAGTGACAGATTATGATTTGACAGTTTTGTTTTGAGAAAAACCATTAAATACACATCAATACTTACAAGACTAATTTAGTGTTTCCTCATTTTAAATGCACATCAAAACTAAGAAAAATTGTCAAAAATTATAACATCGAAATACACCGCTCACAAATTCCAGCATACATACAGTACAAATTCTAATATACAGGACTGCCAATAAAAAAAATTTCTATTGCCAAACAGATCAAACGAAAATTCATATTTGTAAATACTAATTTTGTTATACATGCAATTTTGATGAAATTAAGCATTACTACATATAAATGATCATTTCAGAGAAACTTTACTACAGTTCACTAGTTTACAAGAACTAAAATTTAAAGTTCGTTCAAAAACTAGAATTCGGGGAATAGAAAAAAAGAATATTCTATTTAAATGAATTTGTTTTCACACTTTATCGAATTAAACATATATTAGTAAAAATAAATTGCAAGCTTTCCATGAATTAAACAAAATTATTTTTATTGACTAAATTTATAAATTTAATTCACTGAAAAGTGATATTTCGATTTTTTTCAAACTAGAATTTAAAGTGAAACTATCACTACTTAATTTATTAATTTTAGTTACTAATTTCATTTCATAAAATTTTCGGAGTTTTCATTATCAGTGTTAAACTTTGTGGCCTCGTAATTTGAAATCATACCAAGAAGACAAACGTTTATCAAGCACTGAAATAGTCTTTGGTGATAACTAACCGAACTTTTGTTAAGTCTTAATGTTACAGTAAAGTTACCCGCATTTGGAAATTGATAAAATGAATGGAAAATCTCCAATAGATAGCCTGATAAAATGGATCATGGGTTTGAATCTCCTTATCACTGAGGATATTTTACGTTAGAACTGGAGTCTGGAAGAGCCGCAAGCCTAATTCAAATTGACCAGGTCATCATCATCTCTGGGATTTGAATTCGAGTCACCTAACCAAGAGGCAAGCGCTCTATCCCTTGAACATACGCTTTACTAATTATAGCCACTGAGTAAGACTGATGATATTTTACGTTAGAACTGGAGTCTGGAAGAGCCGCAAGCCTAATTCAAATCGACCAGGTCATCGTCATCTCTGGGATTTGAATTCGAGTCACCTAACCAAGAGGCAACCGCTCTATCCCTTGAACATTAGTTTTCATACTTCTAAGAAATATGAAAACTAACACAACACGAAGTCTAATTGTCCCAAAACAGAAATTTGAATAAGTGAATCGTTAAGTTTCGAAATGGCTGAAAGAGTGAAACACAAAGTGAACACACATTCTCCCAGTCACTTCAAAGCTTCTGATCATCACTTGCAAGTTCCTGTTTTATATTGTCCTATCTTTAATTAAATCAGCAATTCTTATTTCGGTATGAAATTTACTAAATTTAAGCTTTCTTTCAACGGAAGAAAAGTGGCTTTCAGTAATAAAAATAAGGACATCATAACTATTTGGCTAACCATTGGATTTTTTCGCAGTTTCCTTTCCATGTAACGCAAGTGCTGCGCACTAAATACTATTATGGGAATTTTCGCCTTTAGTTCCAACTAAAAAGATAAGTTCGGAAAATATTTCTCAGATTGTGCTTTGAGCAGCGTTGTATTAAATTGTTCAGTTTCAACTGCCAGATTTCTGTACCGCTATTAGATTTTCTGTAACAGAAACGAAATTTACATATGCAATTAAGATGGAAGATTTACTCATCGAACATGGACTAAATAAGTCAAACTCGCCAATGAAAGGAATAGCTAGACCCAGAGATTATCGCTATTTTATACAAATTACGGAGAATCTCTTGTCAGTTTTCAGGATAGGAAAATTTAAATCTATAGTAATTTAGGAATTACGAAATGGCTATTCTTTTCACTTAAAGTTAAAAATTCAACTCTCCTTAATTAATCACAGTAACAGCTTTTATCTCTTACTGAAACATCTTTTTAAACAACTTAAATAGTAGGGTCAATTTCATTTTAGAGACAATATCTGGTATATATAAAGTTTACAATCGTTCATAAAATTTTATCTTTATTTTTATAGAGTCTAAAAAGTTTTTAAAATAGTCCCTTTAAATTTTAGTTTCTTAGCTTATCATTTAGAAAGGATTCAGCATTTTTAAAAAAAACTAGAGTATGAAAGGGATAATTGAAACAAAATTAAGTTCATGCTACTGAAAGAAAAAGACACTTCGTACTGGAAGCAATTATGTTATACCATTTGCTATTATAAGCGATTTCCACAACATTTAAAGACATTAAAAAATAAACTTTTATACAAACTAAATCTTCCTCCAGACAGGATACTTTACACACTGTATACTGAATTTTCGGTTCAGCACAACATTTATAGGTCGCACATTAATCAGCATAAATTCTCAACAAAAAGAACAAGATAATGAAAAAACAAATTAGACATTGATTGAAAGTTATAATTTTAGTTGGAAACTTATTTACTTTGAATTCTACAACTTAATTCCTTATCTCTATTGAATATCCACATTTTTTCCTATTATCTTTCTCTATAGCAGAAAAGAACATTTATAGAACATAATCAGACTTTTAAAAAAACGTAAATTTGAAAAATTACAATTACGCTGAATCCGTGTGATCATATTCATGCCTTTTCTTTTAAAAGCAATATATTAAAGAAAATCTGTAGAAACACTACTAATATCCTATAATCTGTTACACATTCAATATGTAAAGTGCCTCAGTTGAAGAATTGAAACATGTAAAACCAATGACCTGAGTTTGATAAATTTAACTTCATTTAATTTAGTTTCTTTTAAAAAATTCCTTTCTTATTTCAAAAAAGTAAATGACATTTTATGAAAGGCTCATCCAAGAATTTTTTTTTAAAATGTGTGATTTAGAATACATTTTACTCTTATTTTATGCCACAGTTGAGATAAAACTGTCCCGCAATTCTTGCTTTTAAAGCTCAGTTTTAGTAAAAGTTAATTGAAAGCTCGTATTTAAAGAGTTTGATTTGGCAGTTTTGTTTTGAGAAAAAACCATTAAATACACATCAATACTTACAAGACTAATTTAGTGTTTCCACATTTTAAATACACATCAAAACTAAGAAAAATCGTCACAAATTATAACATCGAAATAAACCGCTCACAAATTCCAGCATACATACAGTACAAGTTCTAATATACAGGACTATCAATGAAAAAATTTCTATTGCCAAAGAGTTCAAACGAAAATTCACATTTTTAAATACTAATTTAGTTATACATGCAATTTTGATGAAATTTAGCACGAATACATATAAATGATCATTCAAGAGAAACTTTACTACAGTTCACTAGTTTACAAGAACTAAAATTTAAAGTTCGTTCAAAAACTAGAATTCGGGGAGTAGAAAATAAATTGTATTGAAATGAATTTATTTTCCCACTTTTTCGAATTAAATATATTAGTAAAAATAAATTACAAGCTTTCCATGCATTAAAACAAAATCATTTTTATTGACTAAATTTATTAATTTAACTCACTGAAAAGTGATATTTCGATTGTTTTCCAACTAAAATTTAAAATAAACTATCAGTGCTTAATTTATTAATTTTAGTAACTAATCTCATTTTACAAAATTTTCGGGTTTTTAATTATCAATATTAAATGTAGCCTCGTAATTTGAAATCATACCCAAAAACAAACGTTTATCAAGCATTGAAATAGTCTTGGGTGATAACTAATCAAACTTTTTTGAAGTCTTAACGTTACAGTGAACTTGCCCGCATTTGAAATAGACAAAAAGGCAACGAAAATCTCCAATAGGTAGCCTGGTAAGGGGATTCAAACCCACGATTCCTTTTATCACTGAGGATATTTTACGTTGGAACTGGAGTCTGGGAGAGCTGCAAACCTAATTCAAATCGACCAGGTCATCATCATCTCTGGGATTCGAATTAGAGTCACCTAACCAAGAGGTATGCGCTCGATCCCTTTAACATTAGTTTTCATACTTCTACGAAATATGATATGTGATATGATATGAAATATGCTGTGTTAGTGATGTGTTAGTATATGCTGTGATATGAAATATGCTGTGATAGTGATGTGTTAGTATATGCTGTGATGATGATATGATATGAAATATGTTGTGTTACTTTTCATATTTCGTAGAAGTATGAAAACTACAGCACGAAGCCGAATTGCCCCAAAACAGAAATTTGAGTAAGTGAATCGTGAAGTTTCGAAACGGCTGAAAGAGTGTGAAACACAAAGCGAAAGCAGAACGGCCGTCTACCACTTCCACTTCATGCATCACATTCTCCCAGTCACTTCAAAACTTCTGATCATCACTTGCAAGTTCCTGTTTTATATTATCCTATCAATAAGAAACTCTCATTTCGGTAAGAAATTCACTAAATTTAGGCTTTCTTTCAACGGAAGAAAAGCTAATTAACTGGCTTTCAGTAATAAAAATTTAAGGATGTCACTACTGTTAGGCTAACCTTTGGAGGTATTCGCAGTTTTCCTTTCCATCTAATGCAAATGCTGCGCTCTAAAAAACCCCGGAATTTAGTTCGCAACTATTACAGGAATTTTCGCCTTTAGTTCAATCTAAAAAGGTAAATTTGGAAAATATTTCTAAGAATGCGTTCTGAGCAGCGTTGAATAAATTGTTCAGATTTTACCATTATACCGCTATTAAATTTTCTGTCATAGAAGCGTGATTGACTTATGAGACTAAGAATGAAGATTTACTTAAATCAAAATGAATTAAATTATTCAAATTTGCGAAAGATAGAGTCAGAGATTATCGTATTTTATAGAAATTACGGAGAATCTTTTGTCCATTTTTAGGACTGGAAAACCGAAACTCATGGTAATTCAAGAGTTACGAAACGACTATTCATTTCCACTAAAAGTTAAAATAATACATCTTTCCTTAATTAATCGAAGTATTAGTTTATGACTTTTTCTGAAACATCTTGTTAAATAACGAAAGAAAAAAAAATTACTATTTTATAGACAATCTCTGGGATATAAAGCAGATTTATAAGATTAAATTTTACTAACGTTTATCGGGTCCATTTAGAAATAGAAGCTAACTTAAATGTAGAAAATTTGTTATTTTCGAAAAAAAAGATTTCTAATGTCTCTTTAAATTTTAGTTCTTTTATTTAACATTAGGAGAGGATTCAACATTTGAAAAAGTAATAGAGGAAATGGATAATTTAAACAAAATTAAGTTCGCGCTACTGAAAGAAAAGACACTTCGTACTGAAAAGCAAGCATCTCAAACCATTGAAAAATTAAGCAATTTCCACAACATTCAGAGAAATTACAAAATAAACTTTATTACAAATGGTCTTCCTCCAGACAGTAGTTTACACATTTTTAACTGAATTTTTCACTACACAACATTTATAGGTCGCACATTAACAAGCATAAATTCACATAAAAAATTTGAAAATACAAATTGAACATTGACTGAAAGTTATAATTTGAGTTGGACACGGATTACTTTGTATTATATAATTTAATTCCTTATCTCGAGTGACAACCCCTATTTTCGTTCTATTATCTTTCTCTATAGCACGAAAAACATTAAATTTATAAATTACAGAATGTTTAAAAAAGTTAAATTTTGGAAAATTACATTTACGCTAAATCCTTTTGATCAAATTCATACCTTTTATTTTAAAAACAAATCAGTAGAAACTACTAATACCCTATAATCTGTAACACATTCAATATGTTAAGTGCCTCAGTTGGAGATTTGAAACAACAAATGCAAAACCAATGACTGATCTGATGAACTGAACTTCATAATTTTGTTTCTTTTCAAAAAATTCCTTTCTTATTTAATGCAAACTATATTACATTAATACATCAAAAAGCCCATTGAAATTAAAATTTTAGATTAGATTTTAAATGCGAGATTTAGATTCTTGCGTAATTCTTGCTTTTTCAAGGTCCTGGTTTAGTAAAAGTTAATTGAAAGTTCGTATTTAAAATAACAGTTTATGCTTTGACAGTAAAGCTTCTGTTCTGCGGAAAATAGTCAGCACACTTCCCAGACTAGTTTCTGAAAATTAAAACACTGCTTTTCATGCAAAATCAGTGCATGCTCATGTTTGATTTCAAATAAAATTTGATTCTACTTGATAAAATTTTAAATCAGAACCCAAACATTTATATTTAGCAACCTTTTCTTAAGATACCCGTCGCTTTAGCATGAACTTCAAATTTGAATTAAGAAATTAAAAAGCTCATTAAAACATCTCTCTCAGAAATATGTAAAGGAGAATCTTATATAAATATTGTTCTGTGAAACTGGCGTTCGTTCTTTAACGAAGGATTATTCCGGATTTTGAGAAATCCTGAAAATTCTACCTATACAATTATGATAATAATTGAGATAAAAATTTCTTTTTTTTACTTATCTTTGTGAAGTAAATATCATTACTGGTTTTTATGAGAAAAAGTCATAAGTAATTTTAGAATTAAACTGAAGTTACGGACTTTAAAATTTAAATTATGAAAAGCAGGCATTTAAAATTAAGTTCGGTGATGGGGAAGTAAATTTCTGATCAAAGACTACTTTACCTCAAAGACTACTTATTTTACTTGCTTTAAATTGTGTGCTTAAGATCATGCTTTTAAGTTATAAACATAAAATTCTTAAATATTTTAGTACTACAGAGTTTATTCAAAAATTCTAGACTTATCGACATTATTTAACTCTATATTATGGTTGTAAAAGTTTCATTATTCCTAAACTTTCTAAATTTCGAATGACCAGCGACGTAGAAATGTTTCATTTTGGAAATCATATCTACAACATGTCTTTGTTGAAAAGAAATAAGACCTAAAGAAATTTGAGCTTTAAAGAAACAATTTAAGAATAACATATCTACTACGACCACAGTGACTAGAATCCCACTTTTTATTTCTCAATAAAGCAATCTGAACATAATGAGGCAAATAAGAAAGCCAAGTAAATGTTTCAAGGTATGAAGTTAATCTACCAGTAAAATACATTAGATTATTCAGTATTTTTAAGCAAAAATCTGAAATAACAATAATTTAACATTCTGACAAATTAAAACTGGTTCAAAATTTTATATTAGCCAACACCAGTTAATTTTGACTTTCAAGCATTTTTTAAGAATCAATATTTTAGTTATTTCTAAAACTATTTACTTTAAACTAGATATTGTAACTATATAGTTTGGAAAGAAACAGTTAATCTTATTCATAAACTTCAGAATTTACAAATTTCAGAAATTTTTATTTAATTCATTTTCTTTATAATAATACGAAATCCGGATTCCAATCCTATGTTAAATATTTCACGCAAATCAAATCTTATTTTGCTTCAGAGATAAGTTAGTGTTAGGTTTTTATTAAGACATGTTATAGAGTTACATGTTAGTAATTCACTCAGAGCAAAATAAGATTTGAATTTCTTTTGAATTCAGAAGCCACTTTAAAAGAATTTTAATTTTTATAAAGATTTCTCCCTATTAAATACTTTTACTTGAAACATAAGGGACGTAAAAACTTACTTTAGGGGGTTAACTAAATATGTTCAGAAACGTAGAAAATCCAACTAAACATTAATTGTTCAGATATTTAAATGAAACGAAATTTTATTTCATCTTTTTCAGTCTTCTGAAACTTTCCCTTATTTACCAATATTTTCTTTCGCCACCAAAAGATTTAAAGTTAAACAAAAATATTAAAAATTTCTTTATTTACTAACTTAAAACAATTCATCCACTTGCAAAGCTGTTCGTGTTTTATTAAATCTTTGAAAATTTTAAAATGAGAACAAATAAATTTTTAATATGCCTGGATGTTGAAAAAATAAGCAAAAACTCAGTCACTGTGGTGCTTAAAATAAGTGTAAATCAAGGTAATTCTTTAAACTTTTCGTAGACAGAAAAAATAGAATTTTGATTTAAAAAATGAATGAATCTAGAATATTTTTAAACACACTTTATTAGCCCTTTCCGAAGCTACGAATTTAGATTGAAAATTTTAGTGGTGCAGAACACTGGAAAGTGCGTCCTTAGACGTTACATTGAAGATACTGTAAGTGAAGATACTGTGATAAGTGAAGATACTGTAGCTTTTAGTTATTTAAACAGTGGTTGCAAAAAATCCGTGCGTTTAGTTTACATTTCTAGTGTATAGTTAAGTTTCTCGAATTAGTGTTGCCAGACTGACTTCTCTGCACAGTAAAAGGTTGACTGACATGAAGTCATCGTTTTTATTAAGCTTCTGCCAATATTTAATTATCAAATTTATTTAATCCCTCGACGGAGAAGGGTACCTGCGTACCATATCTATTTTTTGAAGCTAATTACAAGCAAAACATTTTGCTATATCTTAATAAAAAAAGGTAAACTAGTTACTAAATAAATATGTTAGATTATTGGAATTACATATATATACTTTATAAAATACAAAGAAAGCTTTTATTCAAAAACTTATCAATTGTATTAAAGAACTTTTAATGATGGATAACTTTCTTAGATCTAAATAAACTAAGATTGTTTAGAAGTGAGTCGTTTTTAAGATTTTACCATTAAGACAGAAAAGTCACCAGTGTTTAACTCTGCATTTTAGAACAGTAAATTATTAAAAGGCTAAATATAATATTTGTCACTTTTTTAGCGTAAATACAAAATAAAAAATAGCAAATTCAGTTAATGAAAATTATGTGTCGAAGGGTTAAAAATAGAGAGATCTTAAAACTAAAGCTACTTCTGAGAATCTAAGAAATTTACTACTGCCAACTATTTGAGAATTCGCAGAAACAAGAGAAGCATATGAAGATAATGTTTGAAATTCCCAGTTTACAGCAGATTATATTTTACTATTGAATCACAATTTTCAAACTTATTACTCTAATATAGTAAATTTCCGTTTAATGCAGAAATTTATTAATCTATATCCACATTTGAAATAAAAAGTAACGATGCCATATTGAGATAAAATTTTGGATATTAGAGTTTGAGAATCAGTAAATCAAAATTCACTTCACAAAAATTTTTGGAATTACTTTCACCCAACTTCCATCTTGAAATGAAAAACATGTTAGATTTTTATATCTCCCTGTTTTATGCTTTGAAAATGTTTAGATTTTTATATTTTTAAAGAAATTAAAGTCAAAGATTTAGATTTTTTTTAAACTTATTTAAATTTATAAATCATTTTGCTTATTCAACTATTGATCTATACTGAATGGTTTTCGCGTTTAAATTAACATAGATTAGAATTTAAATTCCCCAATACATATTACTAGTCCTTCGAAAATTTATCGTAGGATTAACTAAAATTAAGAATAGAACCACTAATATAAGAAACAAATAGAAACCAAATTATGATTTTCAGTCAAACTATTCGCAAAGTTAAGATTTCATTACTAAAGCATTTCCAATTTTTTTAAAAAAAAGGTATAAATTTAAATTTTAGTTTTAAAAGTTACAATTATTTTCACAGATTTAAACATTAGAATAAATAAAACTCAATTTACAGGATAAGAATGCATTGGTTAAACAAATTCTTCAACTGCCAGTTCTAAACTAGTTCTGTCCTGATAAAAGGGATAAAACACTGATTTTATATATGTGGATCAAAACAGTAAACAATTAGTTCGAGTAATCAAAACAGCTGCGAAATAATTTTTAAGTGCTAAGAAAAATATAGACTAACTTATTGTTGGGTGTGGCAAAACTTGATTGCAAGTAGATTTCCATAAACTCTGTTGTTGCTCTGTCCATTGACGGAATTTTGAAGTAAACTTCTGATGATTCCGATAAAAGAATTGTGGACTGCACTCTTAACCAAAGTAGTAGTGAAGCTGTAAGAAAATGACATTCGTTAGTCATGAAAAAAAAAAAAAAAAAAAAAACTAAAATTTATGTATAGTTTAAAAAGTCATAATTTGAAAATTTCTTACTTAAAATCACTATACTATCAATTTAGTTTAAATTTTCTATTTTAAAGTTGGAGTTTAAAATAAAAATAATTCGTTCCAACCGAATTTTTCAACCACTAACATGTTCAAAGCTATTCGTTATGAGAGATTTCTTCATAAACTAGTTTTCAAAACTATTATGCACAAAAAGTTTTCAATTAACTTTATCTATGGTAATGTACCCGAAAAGAAAAACATTTAACGGATTTTTCAGATTGAGTGTACCACCCAAATTTTGATTACAAATCGATAAAAATGTATAAGAGCTTAAGTTTGTGTTTAATTTCACTACCTAATTTCTTAATTAACGTATTCTTAATTGATTATTACGAAGATTACTGAACAATGTAAAATAAACACTTGCGCAATTATAAACACTTGCGCAATTATAAGCACATTTATAATTTAATAAGCACATAATTTTTATTTAAATAGTTAAAAAAAATACACAATTTTTTAATTTTTTCTTGTTTGCTATAAATTTAATTTTTCTAGTGAAAACCTCATTGAAAAAGAAATCTGTTCGTTCCTAAAAAAAAAAAAAAAAAAAAAAAAAAAAAAAAAAAAAAAAAAAAAAAAAAACCAGTGCTATATTCAAGAAACAACTTTGTTAAAAAAAACTCAAAGAAAAGCCATGTTGAGCTATTAGAATTCCACTGTAATTTTAATCTACTTTAAAGTTGCCTATTAGTAAAACGGCTTCAGTATGGATTATAAATGAAAAAAAAATCTAGTAAACTATTTAAATTATCGTTAAAAAAAATGCTTTAACACAAAAGTTTTTTGAAATAATGAATTGAATATATCACTTACCTGAAGTTGAGAAAAAGGCTCACACTGGCAAATTTTCACTTTCATCCAAAATCTTGAAGAATATAACTTTATTCGATCCTCATCCAATTTTAGATAAATGGAAAAATTTTTTCTTCCAATTTTGAAACTGAATAAATTTCTATCAAAAACACCAATATAAAATATACGTACACCACATACGTTGGATATATACAAAACCGTCAAAATTATCATTTATAACTACAACCATTTATAAGGAAAAAAACAACGATTCCGATGGAATAACTCAAGACGGTCACAAAATCTTAGGACAGAGGAAAATCTCCCGACTTCGGACATATATATATTCCATAAAAATGCCGATAACGATTATTTTATACAAAAGTTAAATTGGAAAGGGGTCTCCCTAGCCCAGTGGTATCACCCACCGTAGACTGTGAGAATCGTGGAGGTTTCATGTTCGTATCTCACCGTAACCCTGTCTTCAAGCATCACTGGCTGCGGTCAGTGTGCGGGTGGTTGACCACTTGGATCAGTCTGCGTAGGGACCGAGGGTGTGCGATATTGGTCCTCGTTAAACTGTTCTACCGTAGAGTGCTCGACTTCGTGTGCAGGTCATCGGGCTACCGAATGGGGGTACCATCCCCTCTGCAGAGTATCAAAAATGTTACGGCATGTCTTCGGATCATTCTCAGGGATGCTTCCCAGACAGTCGCCAATAGCCCATTGTGAAGCTCTAGTGCGACGTAAATGAACTACAACATCGTGATGTTTTTCACTATACTGTTCTATCTGTCCTTCTACTTGATAAAGGTTTATAAATCTAAATTGAGCACACAAGTCTTCATATGTATGTAATTTCAGTAAAGCAACACCGAAATCGCCGAGAGCTCTAGAAGGTTAGTTTTCCGGAATTGCAGCAAGCAGTATTGTTGTAGTCATTGTTCTGCAGCAGAAGTTTTGATAATTACAAATGTTCTGCGAGTTTCGTTAAAAATAATCAAACAACTCTCATTTCTTAAATTATGATACTTTTTTTGAAGAACATTTCGTTTCATTTTGCAAACAAAAATTACAAAAACAGAAATCCTAATTAGTTAATACCTAATTACTGAATTAATTTTATTTAGTTATAGTTACACATTTAAGTAACATGAAGAAAGTACGTAACATAAAGTATATATATACATATATATATATATATATATATATATATATATATATATATATAACTTTTTTTTACATTGTTGTAGTAGTTCATTTACATCGCACTAGAGCTGCACAATGGGCTATTGCAGACGGTCTGGGAAACATCCCTGGGGATGATACGAAATCATGGCATCACAATTTTGATCCTCTGCAAAGGGAATGGCACCCCCGCTTCGGTAGCCGACGACTTGCACGCGAAGGCGAGTACTTTACGGTAGAACATTTTAACGAGGACCCATACCGCACACCCTCTGTCCCTACGCACACTGATGCAAGTGGTCACCCACCCGCACACTGGCAGCAGCCAGTGATGCTTGACTTCGGTGATCTGCTGGGAAACGTGTCTTAACGATCAGTCCACTGCGAGACTTTTTTATAATGCATTTTGTTACGTTTGATACATAAATATTTAAATGAAAGCGTACAGAGCAAAGCATAGCTAAAGAAGAATAAACTGTACACAAACTTACTTATTTATATGGTTGATTTATAAAATAAGTTACTAACATTTGGCATTTTGAAAGTCAATGTATTAGTGGCTTGTCTTCTCATTATAAAGAACGGCTTATCTAAGCTTGCCAGGTTGAAGCACAATGTAGAGAAAAACATCACAAGGATACATCCATATTTGATGTGGGATTCGAACTTCATTCCTTCAAGCTATAGAGCATTCTAATTAACGTAAAATAAAAAATATATATTAAAGCCTAACTTTTTGATATACTATATAGTTCTAATTCAATCATAAAGTGTTCCACACTCTCTGCTTTAGGACGGCAAAGCTTTGAAGCTTTTAAATGTATTCTAGTTAAAGGTTTTTCTAGGGGCCTCTCTGGCCGAGTGGTATCGCCGGTCAAAACGCTCTGTTAAGCGTGGAGGTAGCGGGTTCGAATCCCGCCGTAACCCTGGATGTATTCTTTGTGATGTCTTTCTCTGAATTGTTCTATCTGTATTTTCTACTTGACAATGACTTATAAGCCTATATTGAGCACACAAGTCAGCAAATGTATGTAATTTCAATAAACAATAAAAAGGTTTTTCTAATGTAAGAACTACTTAAAATATTTAATTATTTTACTGACTGAGTGAGCAATAGAATGGAATCTACGATTTCGGACCTTAAATTTGTGCATCGATGTCCTTTAAAAATCGTAGCTTTTACAATTCAATAAAATAAATATGGAACCGGGGTGGGTGAAATTCGAAATATAACAAAATTGGTAGTTCGTTTCCCCGTGATCACTGAAGATATTTGATTTAAGGAAGCCTCTCAAGAGCTCTTATATTCTTCGGATCAACTTCCATAGCTTGTACAATCTGTTCTTGAAGTTTGACGAAGACTCGCTAGTCTTTTGAGCACAGATGTATGTACTGTAGATAGATGTAAGTACTCCGGTGAAGTATTTTCTAAGGACATCGCTGGAAGAGAAGCCAGGTTCGTTAATTCCATCTTAGCGTCAAACTAACCTCACCGCATTCACGCAAGAAGGTGTAGGTAAAAACTGTCGCATATGAAAGTCCTCTCGTTGGTATGATGTGATAGTTCAGAGAGAAAAGTACCAACTCAATCACTGTTCACGTTATCTGACTGGGACTAAAATCACGTTTCATTCCAACTACAGCAGTTAAATTAAATTATTTATTGTTACATATGAATATGCAGATATGTGTGCACATTATAGAATATGGCTTGTAAGCTTTAGTCGAAACACAGATAACATAAATTAAAGAACGTCATCTCAAAGATACAGCCAGGTTTCAATGGGATTCGAGCCCGTTACCAATATACTACACATCGTTTGATATAATGGTGGGGTAGTGTGTCAAGGGTGGCCCAAGCTGTTAAAAGACAGAGTCGCGTAAAGCTAAACTTGGTGTTTTAGTATGGCTGGGTGATGTAATGAGTACGCATTTTAAATAATGGATACATAATAGAGCATAACTGAAGGGTCCCGCAGTGGAATGATCGCTAAGACACGGTTCACAGCAGAACACCGAAGTCAAGCATCACTGGCTGCAGTCAGTGTGCGGGTGGGTGATCACTTGGATCAGTCTGTGTAGCGACCGATGGCGTGCGGTAAACTGTTCTACCTTAAAGTGCTCGACTTCGAGTACAGGTCGTCGGGCTACCGAAGCGGGGGTACCATTCTCTCTGCAGAGGATCAAAATCGTGATAGCATGTTTTCGGTTCATCCTCAGGGATGTCTCCCAGACCGTTTCCAATAGCCCATTATGCAGCTCTAGTGCGACGTATATGAACAACAAAGTAACAAAGTTATCATTAATCAATTAAGATCTTTTCCTTTGGTTATCCCGCATTTGCGATGAATTTTTATTTCATTCATTTTAATTATTGCTGCTCCATCATTGTCGCAATAGTACAGGTGTCATTCTCGGATCAGAAGGTTTAAAAATTACATTTAAGAGGAACTGCTCGCGCGTGTGCATGCAATAGCGTAAACAAATCGGATGCATTGTGAATTTGCACAAACTGCTCTTAAAAAGTGACCAGTAGGACTGCTTTCCGTAAGGTCAACTAGTATCGAGATTTCGTCTGATTGGTTGTTGGTCTTAAAGTGAAAGTTTGTTTCACGGTAATCATTTTCACTGTGGCACAGAGGTTAAAAGCGAATCATCATCCCTAATACAACTCAACTCATTTTCACCGTGAGTTCTTCGAAAAATTATTTTCCCGCCTACTTGATGTTGTTGATGTTCTAGTTGTGGACGTCTTGCCGTTTACTAAGAAATTTTCAGACAGTCTCTTCAATTTCATTGTTAAGGTCAGTATTTTGTTTTCTTTCTTTCGTAATTTGGATTTAAACGATAAATAACAGAAATTTTTTCAATTGTTTTTGCTTTAAAGCAACAAATTCTTTTGATGTAGTATTGTGTAGTGATGTAGTATTGTAAATCTTTGTTTGTTTAACCCGAAAGTTAGTAGTAGCCTTCAAACTCTTTTTTCTCAGAAAAATTTCTTAAACATTTCAGACGTCGAGAAAATTTTAAATTTTTTTGGAAGACAGAGTAAATGAAAATAAGTATCATAGCTTTTCATTTTTTTTTTTTTTTTTTTTTTTTTTTTTTTTTTTTAAGATAGCAGCTTTTTCTAATCGTAGAAGTAAAGAAAATCATCTCGAAAGTTGAATATTTTACTGAATGCTACGTATACACAGTTTTAAGTTAAAATAAACATTTTTTGATTTTTAAATTATTCTTGCAAGAATTTGAAATTCATGTAGATTAATGACCATGTCCATTTATGGATGTCGCATTTCATTAATATTTTTTATCTTCTTTTTTTCAGGACTTTAATTATTTTTAATTTGACACTTTAGATTTTTAACTTGTTTTAATTACGGTTTGAATTTTGTGTATAATTACCAGGACCATTTATCGTAAAGTGTTTTAATTCTTTTTTAGCTTCTGAGACCTGATTCAGATTGATGAAAGTTGCACTAAAATCCTGCACAGCTGAAGGAATGCTCTCTATTGAGTGTCATCTTTGACTTTGGTGAGTCACATTTTCTTTTTTTTCGCGATGACCTATCGACTGTATAAAGACATAAAATAAGGAACTGTTTTGACAAAATTTTAGTTTAACTATTAAAAAGGGCTGTCTTGAGCAGTACAATAGTTATTTTTTTTTAATCAAACAGAATAATCCTATATTTGTTGGCATATCTATTCTATGAATTGTAAGTATTTGTTGTTTCCAGCCTGACAAGTATTGTGAATACATTGAGATATTTGGTGGCCTGCCTTTTCTTAAAACCATTTTAAATATTTATAAAAATAAAAAAAAACATTTAACTTTCCAAAGGCTTCTAGTTTGAATAGATTTCACGGCAAGTTTTGCCAAATTATATTCCTATTTTTAGTGCCAGACTTTAAATCAATCATTGAGAAAGTTAATTAGCCCCATAAAAAGTTTAATATCTTGTTTTTTTCTCTCTGAAGTCTATATTTGTCTGTTTCGTTATTTCGATATTCAAGATAATTTTGTGTTAATGATCATTCATTTTAAATCAAGTTCGAGAATGAACCTTGAAGCGGCTATTCCGTTATTTCGATATTCAAGATAATTTTGTGTTAATGGTCATTCATTTTAAATCAAGTTCGAGAATGAACCTTGAAGCGGCTATTTCGTTATTTCGATATTCAAGATAATTTTGTGTTAATGGTCATTCATCTTAAATCAAGTTCGAGAATGAACCTTGAAGCGGCTATTCCGTTATTTCGATATTCAAGATAATTTTGTGTTCATGATCATTCATTTTAAATCAAGTTCGAGAATGAACCTTGAGGCGCTATTCCGTTATTTCGATATTCACGATAATTTTGTGTTAATGGTCATTCATTTTAAATCAAGTTCGAGAATGAACCTTGAAGCGGCTATTCCGTTATTTCGATATTCACGATAATTTTGTGTTAATGATCATTCATTTTAAATCAAGTTCGAGAATGAACCTTGAAGCGGCTATTCCGTTATTTCGATATTCAAGATAATTTTGTGTTAATGATCATTCATTTTAAATCAAGTTCGAGAATGAACCTTGAAGCGGCTATTCCGTTATTTCGATATTCAAGATAATTTTGTGTTAATGATCATTCATTTTAAATCAAGTTCGAGAATGAACCTTGAAGCGGCTATTTTAATGCAACTTAAAATGTCAATTTTTGGAGATGTAATTCTAGAAAATTCTAGTTTTCTGAAGTTTATCTACTATTCTGCTATTAATCGTGCTAATGTTTTTAAAGTTTGAATAATATTCGATCCAACATTTGAATTTTTAAAATTATCATATTTTTAACTTTCTGTTTAATTATTATTCGGGTTAATAATTCAGTTCGAATTATTAGTTTCGGCCTGGCACCATTTTTTTGTGAAAGGGCACTTCGCATTAAAAAATTTATTTGTGAAAGGGCACTTCGCATTAAAAAATTTATTTGTGAAAGAAAACAAGTTAAAATTTTCCCCTAAATACTTTTTCACCAATGTAATATTTTATGCCAGGAAACGCAAGATAATATTTTTGAAAGCTAATTCGGTTCACAAATCAAAACTGCAAAAAATTATGCAGTTTATCATTTATGAACCGAATTAGCTTTCATAAATATTGTCTTCACTAACGATAAACTACAAAAAACTGTTCACGAGGACCACTATCTTAAGTCACACCCTTCAAAGGCATTTATTAACTTTTAATATTGTTAATAAAACTATTACACAAATAATAGTATTTATTTTCATTAAATTCAACTCAAAATTACATTTTTTGTAAATGCTTCGATTTCTATTTACAATAACGTTTTTCCATTATGTATCTACAGTTACTCTTTTATAAACAGTTCAACGTTCAATAAGGTAATTAAAACTGGTCATTTAAATAGTCTTAAATTTATTCCTTAATTATAACCCTTAAAAATTAAATGTTTATACACTTTTATCTTTGATATATTCTAGGATTTTGTCTCGAATTCAGGATATGTCAGTAATACTGTATTCAGTTTAGGAGATTAAAATAATACTATTGCAATAAAATTTTTTCAAACAAACATCCAATTAAAGTAATTTATAAATAAGAAAGTATTTTTCATCTTTCTACTAAATTAAAATCGGTTACCTCGTAAACCAAGCTTAGGCTTGTAAACCTCTGTTTAAAATCCTTGCAATTTTTGGAATGTTCATGAATTAAATATTTTAAAATTCTTTAAAAAGATCTTTTTTATTTAGAAAAAAACAATGTTCGATTCGGTTCTTTGAATACGATATTATAATAAATCGATCATAATTAGATAATTAAAAAACAATATTCTGCTACAAAATTCTATTTGAAATTGACTGAATGAAGTTTTTAATTGTAAAAATACAATTATATTATGTACTGTTATAAATAGTTAATCAATTCTCTCAGGGACTCAAACTTTTGAGTTAAAAATATTAACAAAAAGGTAAAAGTATTTCAACTTAATAATAGTTTTTGAAGAAATAACAGCTAGAGTTTTTTTTAATGTAAAATATGAGTGCAGTTATTGAAGTTTAGAACTGCTTAAGTCTCAATTTGCTAAATAGAGTGAGGAAGAAACTGTTTATTTTCGTAAAATTTAAATAATATCTATATTTTAATTTAAGGAACATCGAAATACTTTTAGATAATTATTTAATCACTTTATTGATTTAGTAACTTACTTTGGATTGATTAACTTATTCAGATATCCTGATTTGATAGTTGAATTTACATAATAGTTAGTGCTTCGGGTGCTTTTTTTCAGGTGATTTATTTCCCATTTATTATTGAGATTTTATACAGTACAGTATATTACTGAAGTACCTTTCAAAATATGTTTATTATGGTTATAATTTAATGACTGAAAAGAAAATGTATGAATTACGAAAATTATTTGTACTTGAAATTGGGTTTTATGTTTCGAAAGATTACTGCAGAGTAAATATTCTGGATTAATTGTGTAAATTAAGGTTGATTTAAAATATATCTGCTTTTATATAAACTTATATAGCTAAAGATTTATCTACATTAAATAATTGCCAATTGCTTTCTGTCATTACTCCATTAACTTTATTGATAAGTGTATTAATATTTTACATTCATTAATATAAATATTTTATTTCTTTAACTTCAGTATTATCAATACTACATCACTTTATTAAATTATATCTTAACTCCTTCATTACTTCATTTACAACATTAATATAAATTACGTCACGTTACTCCACCATTTTAAATTTCAGTTCGATTTTATTCCTGCATTATTTTATTTTCAGCATTAATATAGATTCATCCACCATTTTAAATTTCAATTCTCTTACTCCTTCATTACTTCATTGACAGCACTGATATAAATACATTACTCTGCCATTTTAAATTTCCTACGAAATATTCTAAGACACGTATAGTGTCCGTGATAATTTCTGCAGCTTCATATTTTTGCGGGAATTTCGCAGGATTTTTTATAACTATTTAATTACATTTTAAAGATGTTTTTATTTCTATTGTAAGCAATAAGTTTATTTTTCATTAGATATTTTGCGGCAGATGTCAGTTCAATTCTATAATTTAAAATCATTAAGGGCAAAGTTCGTTTTTTCTTTACCGAAAACTTGAGATCGTTGCAGCTTTTGAACATCGTTGTTTCATTACCGATGATCTTCTACTAATGATCCAATAATTAACGTAATCTTTCTTCAGCGGTAAATGGACGTTGTACCAGCTTTTCCATGTTTACTAAAAAATAAGTTCGGAATTTGCATAACATTCCCAAAAGTTTGTTTTTGTTCCAAAGAGTCTCAGAAATATATATTTTTGAAAGTTTACTGCAAGGGATACAATAGCGACACTGTGATTATAATGATGAGCTTTAAATGAGATGACAAAAGTTAACATTAAACTTCCCATTAATTTTTTTTTTTTTATTACTGATCATTTAAATGATTAAGAAAACTATCTTTAAAAAAAGAACGGATTTGTAGAGAGATTTAGTTGAGCAACGACACTGAAATTTATACGTATAAAGGAAACATAGTTTGGCTTAGAGCTGCAACGCTTGAAGATTATGAAGTTATTATTGTTATTTAAATGAAATTATAAGTTTTATAATTCCATTATTCTAGTCGTTATACAGTCCTTGGCCATATAATTAGACGCACTATAAGATTCTAGATAAAATTACAATTATCAGGTGATACTTTGCAGCTGCATTGTTTTTACACGGATGAAACCAGTTTGCATTTGTTTACGCTTCTGTATCAATTGATTAACATTGTCATGTAACACGTTGAGAATAAATACAAATAGGAAGTATATAAAAATTCTCCCCAATAAAAACCCATTACATGTATGTTTAAATATAAAAATATTGCATATAAACTCGTGCAAAACATGTAATTATTGAACTTCAGTGCGTCTAATAATTTGGTTCAATTATTATAATATACTTTCTTTTTTTTCTTTCCTTCCAGACGCGGATAGGTACCTAGGTTAGTAAAACCCTTTACCCGTATAATCCGGCCACAATTCTAGCCAACCTCGACCCTGTGCTTGATCAGTGGCAATTATTTCAAGTTTCAAAAGAAAGGAGGTTGCAGTTTTGTTTTTCATATATACAGAAATATTCATTTGAATATTGTTTATAAACAAATCATTCGAAAATCATTTATTGTCATAGAAAGTGACAATAAATGATTTTCGAAAAGTAAACTATTAAATAAAAGATTAATGAAAAAAAAAATTTTTTTTCAACTTCTTTAAAATTTTGATTTCCAGGTTTTAAATAATAAAATAAAGTGATTAAAATGTTATAATAATAAATAAAAATTTGAATAGAAGAAGATATATACAATATTTACAACATATAGGTTCCAAAATATGAAGAAAAAAAAGATTTTCGAATATTATCATTATCAGAAAGAAAATTCATAATTTGGTTTTAAGTGTATTGTTAGTTATGAAATGTTTTTGCCAGGTTGGTAGATATTCGATGCCTGAGTATGCCATGAGACTGCATTCAGTAAGATAGTGCTCTGGAGTGCCCAGAAGGCAGCATGTACAGTGATCATTATCTGAGGTGTTTAGATATTTGAAATAACGTGGAAAAGGACAGTTAAAAACCAGATTTCTTGTTTTGATGGTCTACTTTATTAATAATTTTATATAATCTTCCTCACTTATCTGAATTGTTCCAATAATTTTGCCAAATTTGTGATAAAGAGTTGACTCTTGAGATGTGAGATCGGGAAGGAGTAATTTTGTTTAGTTATCGTCTGCATTTTAATTACCTGTTCAGTCGCAATGTGCTTTAATCCATATTATAATATACTAATATAATGCTTCATAGAATAAATGTTCTATATTTATATAATATATCGTATAATTTGTCCTATCGTCAAATTTATATTATATATTGCCTAATTAAACCCATTGATACACTAACGTAAAGAAGTAATTATGTTGAGATCTAAGAATAGAAGACTAAAATATTTCCCCCCTCTGAGGGTGTATGGTAACCCCTTCAAATAGCATAATTTTTCCTAAATCTTTCCTGAAATAATATTTTCAGGGAAGGTTTAGTAAATTAGAATAACAGGCAAGTGAGTGTTTTCATTCTCTTCAAAGTACTCCTACCTTTAGAGGAATCTCCTGAATAACCATTTTTTCTTAAAAATTTCCCCTAAAATTACGATTTTAAATGTCTTTAACTTTTCATGCGAATGAGTTTTTCAGAATATTTCTTCTACAGATCCACATATAATGCGTATTAAAGTATTTAAATTTCGTCTGCATTAATTAGCATATTTTAAGGGCCAAGGTAGCCTGGTTGTTAGGGCACTGGGCCCATATCCAAGAGGTCGTGGGTTCGATCCCTGCCCACCGATGACACCCCGTGTAGTAAATGGTGACTGATGCACAGGAATTTGTCAAGTCACAAAGTCCTCCATGTTCTCATAATAAATCATACCTTTGGGGGTACTGATCCAGAAGTTTCCTTGTCTTCTGGATTGGGTTCAAACTTACAAGGCTACGGAGTTGAACATTGGTTGTTGTAAACCCAAAATTGGGTCGGCTGTTCAACGATGGTTATAATTAGCATATTTGAGATCAACCCCTCGAACCATTAATATTGAGTCCTAGAACACGAAGATCCGATCATTAGATCAAAAATTATTCAGGGTAGTCCGTTTTTTTCCCCCCCGCACTTTATATATAACTAACTGCATCTAACGTCTAAGTATATGGATGGTTGACCGGTCAAAGCTAAGCACAGAAGACGCTGGGATTCGTCGTAAGACTTCCGATTGATGTTTACGCTTAAACATGAAATAGCGTGGTATCCAAAATTATTATACTAATAGTGTTAATGCGTTCTATCAATCTAATTTTCAGCAAATGAATTCAGAAGACTTCGCAAGCATACTATGATGGAACCCAAAAATATCAAACGGTGATATTTAACACAAATATAGGCAAATAAGGGATAAACATGGCAAACCATGCACTTAATGTTCTGATATTAGTTTTCTTAAATTTGTTTTTGACTCAGAATCAGTTCAACTTTGTAAAAACTGCTATGAATGGTGGTTCCGCAGTGGATTGGATGGTAAAGACAAGATTCCCAGTAGAACACCGAAGTAAAGCACCACTGGTTGCGATCAATAGGAGGTTGGGTGACAACTTTGATCAGCCTGCGTAGGGACCGAGGGTGTTCGGTATCGGTTCTCCTTAAACGGTTCTACCGTAAAGTTCTCGGCTTCACGCGCAGTTCGTCGGACTACTAAAGCAGGGGAGTCCCCCCCCCCTGCTGAGAACCAAAAATACGATGGCATATCTTCCGTTCATCCTCAGGGATGTGTCCCAGACCGTCGCCAATGACCTATTGTGCTGCTCTAGTGTGTCGCAAATAAAGTACTTACCTACCTACTATATGACAAGTGAAACTGACAAATATGAAACATTACGTGTGATGAAAAACTTGAAAAAGAGAGCAAAGAGTTCAATGATAAAAAATATTATCCAATAAAGTAATGCTTAGTAGATTCTTTAGGGGAAAAAAATCCTTAATTTCACCACATAGACTTATTTATGCGGGCTTCAATATTGGCTGAAATAATTGAACTTCTTTAAAATACATTGAATTAAGAAATTATAATTTAAATAATTAAAAGAAAAATTATTATTTTCTAAACTAAGTTTGAAATCTTTAATTGAAAGAAAATCTGTTTTAATATTGCAAATAAATTTAAGAATTTTACCAATTAAAATATTTTTAAACAAATTTTAATGTTTGAATTTAAATGTGGTTAACTAAGAGCATTAATTCTCTTCTTTTACCTTAACTTAAATTCTCTTCTTTTACCGTTTAATCCAATAAAATTTCTTTGTTATGAAGACATTTTATTGGATTAAACGGTACAAGTATTTCAATATCTACTAAGTATTTCAACAGTATATTTAGAGATATACAAAATTGGAGCTTTTGAACACTTAACATTTGTATAAGTCTTTATTAAATCAAGTTCTTCAGGATAAATACCTTTTAATTACATCAAAATTATAACAACCAAAAATAACCGAATCATCAATAAATTTAAATTCAATTAAGAAATTATGGTGTAAAAATTTTTATTCTTAAAAAATTTAAGAAAATATTAGCAAATGCACTTGAATAACAATTTTTTATTGAAATAACTTGAATTTTTTGTAAAAACATGTAACATTAAATAGAACTTTCTAAAATGTTTATTGCATAAATTAATTCAATCTTCCCTAATAATATCTTCATTAATCAAATATTTATCAAATTTCTAAACAGTTATTCTTTAAATTATTACGTGGTTTACTTGTAAATAAATTTTCAAAATTACACTTAAGAATACTTTTAATTTTATTGTAATTTAAATATTTAATAACTTCTTGGTTGTTATTTATAATAAAATATTTATTATAAAAAATAATTTCATTTAAAATGATGTTTTAATATTTAAAAAGTTTTTTCCAAATACAGAATTATAACATCCTGTACTGCAAGTAACAGATTTAAATTTAACTGGTTTTTTGTGGAATTTAAGTGATGGAAACAAATAAGGATAATTAATGCTATTGATTTCTTTAATTTTTCTTGAAAAAACCAAAATGTGGTTCTCAAGTTCTTTTTTAGAATTTTTAATTTTCCAAATGTATTGTTATTTTCATTTTTCATTAAATGTCCAAAAAGTTTTTTGCAAATAAAGCAAAAATTATTAGATGCTTTGTCGAAAACACAAATAATGAAATTATATTTCTATTAATTAATATATTTAATAATAGAATTCAAATAAAAAACCTAGTATTTTATATTGTCCAATAAATGTAATTTAAAATTTTATAAAACTTCCTAGTGCAATTTAGCATCCAAATAGAGTCTCGGTGCTACCATCTAGTGTAGCAGTAACGAGACGTCCAAATTAACATGGCCAACGGTATCTCACCCATTGTGGTGGTCCTGAAAGAGTGGATACCACTTCTGGAGAACGCATTAGGTCTGCTCATCGGAAAGACTGATTGTGCAGCTCATGGGAAGTAAAATAAAAAATTTTATAAAACGCAAAATTTCCATTCTCTAAATCCCTCTACAGGCCAGTTAAATTTTCCAGAACACTTTGCAATAAAACAATCCAAATCTTACTAATAAAATCAAGAATAAAATTTTAATTATATTTTATTTCCTTGATCTAAGCTTATTCCCAAATACCATAATAAATCTTAAATCCTCATTTCTGATTTAGTTAAGGTCACCTGTTACAATGTGTTCAAGATCTTTGTTTACAAAATCCTTATAATGCTTTAGTTCTCGTAAACAGGTATCTTCTAAATCAATCAGATTTTTACTACAGTAATTATGTACGTAAATTTTAAACAAATAGAAACCAATTTTTTTTATAATTTGGAAACATAAATTTATCAACAGCCATAGGCAGTAAACCTCTTTCAAAATCTTTATCAAGTTATCTTTCAAATTAAAAACTCAAAATTCACTTTTAATTCTGTAAATTTTTAAAAAATCAAAATTGTTGTTTGATAATTTTTGATAATTGATTGATAATTGTTGATTGATAATTTTTAAAAAGTCAAAATTTAATAAGATTTAATAAAGTATATTTAATATCAGGTGTAGAAAAATTTGTAATTTTTAAATAACCTTAATCTTCCATTTCAACACATTTACCAACAAAAACAAACCACGAACACGTGCAACAAACTACGAACTACAATAACAACGAACTACAATAACAGCGAACTACAAACAACAACAACAACGAACTACCAACAAAATTAACAACGAACTACTAACAACAATAATAACAAACTACCAACAACAATAACAACGAACAACCAACGATAACAGCAAACTACCAACTACAATAACAGCAAACTACCAACTACAATAACAGCAAACTACCAACTACAATAACAGCAAACTACCAACTACAATAACAGCAAACTACCAACTACAATAACAGCAAACTACCAACTACAATATTAGCAAACTACCAACTACAATAACAGCAAACTACCAACTACAATAACCACAAACTACCAACTACAATAACCACAAACTACCAACTACAATAACCACAAACTACCAACTACAGTAACCACAAACTACCAACTACAGTAACCACAAACTACCAACTACAGTAACCACAAACTACCAACTACAGTAACCACAAACTACCAACTACAGTAACCACAAACTACCAACTACAGTAACCACAAACTACCAACTACAGTAACCACAAACTACCAACTACAGTAACCACAAACTACCAACTACAGTAACCACAAACTACCAACTACAGTAACCACAAACTACCAACTACAGTAACCACAAACTACCAACTACAACACTAAAATATTATTAAACATGAAACTCCTAATCTTTTTAATATTTTCATTAACATCAAATACACACAGTTTTGAAAAGAACCAGATTATATTTATTACTTTTTTCCCCTCTGCATCCTCTCAATTTATTTGAAAAATCATTATTAAAACAGTTCAGTTTATTGTAAATACAAACATTATTTGAATCAATGTTACCTTCTCCATTCAATGCACTTAAATTTTTGAAGATCTGGCAATTTATGTTTTATTTGGCTATTCTAATTGTAACTTTATCATTATATTTCTTATATGTGAACGTGTCCTTATTAGAGTGTACTTTTGCCTTGCGTTATTTTTTTTTTTTTCTTTTTTTTTTTTTTTTTTCTTGCAATATTGGATTTTTATCTTTATTTAAATTTTTGGGATATTGTATTTTCTTATTTAGTTTTTCCATTATGGGGCCTTGGGCACACTTTTGGTTTAACCACTGACTACAGAAAAGTTCCAGTGCTTTAGCAGACAGTGTGTCCCATGAGGAAGTGTTGTTTTTGCTAGCATTCATAACTTTAAAATTTCGTTTTGCTTATTTTTATTTTCTAACTTTCTATTTAAATTGGTTACATAAGAAAATTTTTTTTAGCTATTTCAGCGCTTTCTCAATTTCATTTCTTATTTTAAAGTTTTTATCTTAAAATTTCTTTAAATCAATTTCATACTTTGATTGGATTTCATATTTTCATACCTGGATTGGATTACCTGCAATGAGCAATCTTGTTTCGAAAACAAAATTATTTTATGATCTGGATTTTATTGATAATTTAATGGAGTTTCTGGTCCTATTCCTGCAATGGCCAGTTTTTTTTAAAAATATTTTTTTATTGATTGTTATATATTAAATTTTTTTTTTCCAGTTTAATTTATGTTAATGCTGATTTTTTTCATACCACATGAACTGTCACGAGGGTTCACAAGGGGTTTTGTAGTTAGACTTGATAAAGTGTCTGCTGTGGTTAATAAGCTATCTGATCAATTTATTATTGGCCATAGATGGCGCCACTAGCAAACAAGAACAATCGCACCCCCTCTGCCTAAACAGGCTTACATCAACAACGTCAATTGCTTTGTTATAAAAGCTTGAAAAAAAATACGAAATTTTAAAAGAAAATACAAAAATTGTCTTACTTGTCCCGCAGCCCATTTGCACCAAATTTCTGATTTTAGTAAATTAATTTTTTCTAACACAAAAATATGTGTCTTTTTGGATGTAATACGTTTTCACTTAACTAAGTATATGTTTTCCCTATATATTTAACTAAACGAATTAATAGTCATACATCACCCATAAGAAAAATCTTTCATAAGCATGATAACTCTGATATCGAAATTGAACATTTTCAAAAACATTCTTTTAAAGAGATTAGTATTCTCATTCTTAAAAATATTTAAGATATAAGCTTGAAATCAGAATATGAAAATACTTCTATTTATAAATTAAACTTGAATCCCCTATGGTGTTAATAGTAAATTAAATGGAGAAGGAAGAAGGTAATACAGATTTAAATAACGTGTGTGTTTATTATTAAAAGTGTTCAGTTTATTATAATTTTTTATGTAAATTGAGATGCAGAAGAAAAAGATAAAGTAAAAATAATTTAACTTGGTTCTTTTTCAAACATTGGATGTTAATGAAAACAATATTGAAAAGAGTAAGAAATTATTTTTAGTAATAAAAAATTCAGTGTTGAAATGGATCATTAAAGAGCATTTAAAAATTATAAAATTTTCTACATCTAAAATGAAATATATTGTATTAAATTTTATCACATTTAAACTATCAATCAACATTTTGATTTTTAATATGTTTTGGAAAATTAAAAACTAGTTTTGTGTTCTTAATTTTCTTTGATAAAGTTTTTTAATGGGGTTTACTGCCTATGTTTGTTGATAAACTTCACCCAGCGTTTCACAGTTAAAGAAAATATAGGGTTTCTATTTGGTTTAAATTCTGTAAAACTTTAAAGAAAAGAATTTGCAATTATAATTTCTATAATAAAAATCTAATTGATTTAGATGATATCAGTTTACGTGAACTAAAGCATTATAAGGATTTTGTAACCAAAAACTTTGAACAGAAATGAAAACATAAGATTTATTATGGGACTTGGGATTAAGTTTAGAACAAGAAAAAAATATAATTGAAATTTTATTCTTGGTTCTATTAGTAAAGATTTGAATTATTTTATTGCAAAAATGTTATTGCAATTTAGTGAATGAAAATTCTGGTTTTATATAATTTAAAATAAAACTTCTTTGAACCATAATATAAAATACCAGGGTTTTTAATTTTTTCTAATATTATTAAATCTATTTAAAAATTGAAATATACAATTTTATTTGTTGTTGACAAGGCATCCTATAATTTTTGCTTTATTTGCAAAAAACTTTTTAGACATTTATAGAGTAAAGAATGATACTTAGGACAAAATTAATAATTCTAAAAACAAACTTGACAATCGAATTTCAGGTTTTTCAAGAAAATTGCATTAAAAATCAATAGCGTTATTTATCCTTATTTATTTCCAACAGTTAAATTCCACGAAAAACCGTTTAAATCTCGATCAGTTACTTGTAGTGCTTGGATGATATAATTCCGTTATTGGAATTTTTTTTTAAATATATAAACATTATTTTAAATCAAATTATTTCTAATGATAAGCATTTTATTATAATGGTCAACCAAGATGTTATTAAATATTAAAATTACAATAAATAGTATTCTTAAGTTTAATTTTGAAAATTTATTTACGAGTATACTACACATTAATTTAACGAATATTTGCATAGAAACTTTTCATAAATATTTGATTAATGAAAAAATTTTTAGGTTATATTGGATTAATTTATGTAATGTAAACATTTCTGGAAGTTATCTATTTAATGGTAAGTGTTTTTCAAATTCAAGGTATTTCGATGGAAAATTGTGCATTTGCTAATATTTTTTTCCATCTTTATGAACATAACTTTTTACAACATAATTTAAGCTTAATGGGTTTTGGGTTGTCATCTTTATTAGTGGAGGAAATAGTGGGAACCGTGAACTCTTGCAGTTTTCTTCAGGGTAATAATTCAATGAGTGTACTAGCTAGGCTAGTACTCTAACAATTGAGGTCAATGATGCCCTTTATGTAAAAATATTTAAATTATAAATTTAAATTTTGTGACATACCAAATTGAAGAAAAATAAATATTTATAAAACTAGTTAATTTAAGAAGCTTTTACTAGGATTTAAAAATTTCAAATATCTATAGTACTACTACTTTCAGCACTACTCATTTAACCATGTATTTATTTTTTTAGTAACATTGTCCGTACCATACATTTTATTTCTGAATTTTCTATATTAACTGTTTTCGAAATAGTAGATTGTACTTTATAAAAAAGGATTGGTATTCTCCATTTCCTTGATCTGGAATAAAACTTTTTATTTCGAATATTTTATCTACTGTAATAGTTGCTTATATAATGTCTGACAAAAATCTGAAATTTAACTAATAACTTTGGAATGCGCCTTGATCAGCCATGTAAAATCGTTTAACAATAGTTTTAATCTACCATTCATAGCAGAATATTTTCTTCATTTAAAAAAAAACAAACGGATTTTTAATACTGTTTCATAATTTTTAAAATCTATGTTATTTGGCTGCTCTAATGCACAAAATTTGGTAAGATACCTCAAATTACAGTAATTGATTTAAAAAAAAAAAAAAAAAAAGCACAGCGCTTCTAGTTTTTTTAAATTTCATGATAGGGGAAAGAGCGCTGTGATTGAAAAAAATAAAAACTTTAGAATAAAGTGTAATAACACATCAATTATTGAGGAAAGGATTTAATTATTTGCTCGTTCTGCTGTGCCATTAGAAAGCAGTATAAGACGAATCTTAGAATAAAAAGAACTAATTTAAATTGCTCGTGAATTGAAACCTTAATCTCAATGACTGCTCTAATCGACTTTTAGTCATCGTATCTTTCATTTATATACGAAAGGCAACGAAGATAAATGAAAATTTGACGACTTGCGGATCATTTTTATCTCTTGCTTTCAAGATTAGAGCTTTATAACTGTTGTTGAACAGCAAACTCAATATTTTATGTTTAGAACTACTAGTGTTCAACTTAGTAGCCTTGTAGTTTTGAGCCCGATCCAAAAAAACAAGAAATCTTCTGGAACAAGTATTTGAAGAAATTTGTCTTCGTGGAGGATTTTTTGATGGAACTAACTTGTATTTGAGTTACATAAAGAGGAGAACCGTAAACCTCTCAAGGTTTACCTGACGGCATGGGGACTCTAACCCATGATCCGTTTACCCTTGGGGATATTTTACGTCAGCTGTGTGGTCGGTGCAAGCCGCATGTGGAATTCGTACCGACCAGCCATCACCGTGATTCGAACCCGGTTCACCTCATTGGGAGGCAAGCGTTCTATCCCCTGAGCCACCACGGTTGAGGACAACGTATTTTATTTTATAATCGTCGTTGGATGGCTGACCCAGTTATTTGGGTTAACGACTATAAATGTTCAATTCCGTATCCTTGTCATTTTGAACGGGATCCCAAAAGAGAAGAAAACTCCTGGAATAAGAAGTCGGAGAAATTTGCCTTCGTGGAGGAGTTTTTGATGGAACTAACTCGCATTTGCGTTACATGGAGAAGAAAACCTCCCATGGTTAGTCTGACGGCAACGGGACTCTAAGCCACGATCAGTCTTCAACTGAGGATATTTTACGTCAGCACTGATCTCAATGCTGACGTAAAAGTCGTCAGTGCCGACAGTGAGGCCAGAGCCGACGTCTTTTTATCCCTTCCCAATTAAACGTATCAAGTTATTGTATTATTTTACAATAAGTTTTAATCATCGATAAGTTATTACGAAATTGCATTCGTTAATGAATCCTAAATTTCCAGAAATTCTTACAATTTTGTTTCAAAAATAACACAGGCGTTGCTGCATTATACCGTTGAGATTAACTAACAGAGAGAAAATATTTTCGGATAATCTGGATGAAATGTTTAGTTAGAGTCCTCCTCAAACCACTTGTCATCTGTTGGTTTAGGGAAGGAGGGTGTCTCTAGTACCCCGGCAGAACAAAACTTTTCTTCTGCAAAGTTTACTTTACGTGATGCCAATCAAATCGAAATCTGTATTTTCGGTCTTTTTTTTTTTTCTTCCTGTTATCTAAATGCAACTACTCACTGAATTCGGCTTCATATCGAATTCATTATTTTTTTCTATTTCTCTTCCTTCAAACTGCATGGTAGATATATTTTTCAAGTATGTGATAGTTTGATTTTCATTATAAAATAGTGATAAGTAATGATAAAAACCAAATTTCAGCAGTTACACGACGGTTATGAAATAAAATAAATCTCACGAAAACTCCTTTCAAACTATGAGTTTTCAAAATAGTTTCGCCTTACGTCTTTTCAAATAAGCAACAATACCAAGACTATTTGAGAAATGAGGCCTTAAATTACAAAGTAAATCTATTATAAAAGTAGTTAGCGTGGCCTAGACTAATTTTTCTTAATCCCAAATTTGAGGAAAATTTCTTTTTCTTCGAACAAACGAAGCCATTTCGACGTCACTCGCGGAAGTGTAATTTGCATCTTTATCGCTTATTGACACGTTCGATATTATTTAGAAAAGGGGTGTCCCGACTATCCCCAAAGATCGTGACCCTATTGGCCTTGTTTTCAAGCAGACATTGATTTTGAAATGTAATGAGCCATCCTTTTTAATCATTTTACTGCTTCCGGAACTTGTTACATTGTGGTTAGCCTTCCATCAGATGAATATAGAGGGTCGAGAGCCACCCTTTTCTACTAGTTATAATGATTGAAAAATTCAAATGGTCTGAATAGTTATAATTTCAGCGAATTATTTCAATTGATTGATTAATCTATCTAAGCTATTATCTCTATAATATGTTTTGTGTTGATAACTATAAATACAGTCTCTGGTCAAATAATTAGACGTACTATAAGATTTTATGTAAAATCTTAATTATCAGGTGCTACTATACAGCTTTATTGTTTTTATGTGACTGAAACCGATTTGCACTTGTTTACTTTAGTGTATCAATGGGTTAAATTAGGCGATATATAATATAAATTTTACGATAGGATAAATTAGACAATATATTATATAAATACAGAATATTTATTATATGAATCATTATATTAGTATATTATAATAATTAGATCAAATTATTAAACGCGCAGTAGTTTTTTAATAATTACATGATTTACACGCATTTGTATGCAATACTTTTATATTTAAATTTACATGTAATGGGTTTTCATTCAAGATATTTTTTATGTACTTCCTATTTGTATTTATTTTTAACGTATTGCATTATAATGTTAACCAATTGATACAGGGGCGTAGACCGGTTTCATCCGAGTAAATACAATACAGCTGTATAGTATATCTACTTTATCTTCGAAAAGAAGCAGTTTTATATATATGCTAAAATTTTAAAAGAAATCTTGATAGTTACAGATATTTTATTTTTTTCGAAAAAAATGCTGGAATGAAATGTCTTACGTACCAGGTTTTTCTCTTTTCCGTCTTGCTATAAAAGGGCTTTCACCCATGGCTGTAAGCCCTAAAAAAGGACAGGCTGTTCAACACTGGTTATAAAACAAATAAGATGAAACTCACTAGATAGTGTTGTATGTAATATTTTGTCTGAAAACCATATTTCTTACCATATATTAAAAGCTATTGACTGTGTCGCAGTTTTCCATTGTTGTCTGGGCATTTTTATTGGTCAGAAAATTGCGTGGTAGGATCCAGTTTTTCCTCATTCATTTCCATGTTATTTTGGTTTTCAGACTGCGTAAAATTAATAAAAGTCATAAAGATAATATTTTTCTATAAATATTTTTGTAACCCTAATATAAAGTTATTTTTCTTGTACTGCTCATAATACAATTTTAAATAAAGAGTTTGAAACTAAGAGAATTGTTTGTTTTTTTAAATTATTATTATAATATAATTCTGCTCTACATTTTAAGATAGTTATTTCGAATGGTGGTCTAATCTTATTGACCGTTTTACGATCATTATTTTTGTACAAATATTATTAATATACTGTTATAGATTACAGTTAGACCTGTTAAATGATTTAGAAAACGATGAACATCATTCACAATGAGAAGTAAGCAAAAATAGTATTTAATATTTCCGCCCGTTTGATGAGCGAAAATATTAAATTAGGGTTGTGAACTTATATTTGTTTGAACAATATAATGTTTTAATGATATAAATGTTATTTTTAAAAAAAATGATTACTTAGAAAAATTACTTCTGTTCACCAACAGATCTAAATATTTATATTACTTATCTACATATAAATGAATGTTTCTGTGTGTGTGTCTTTTATGGATTTTAAAGCTATCTGATCGAAAACTATGAAACTTGGCACACAGATAGTTCAAAGCACGAGAAAGGTCACTATCGACATTAGAACATTCTACGACTAATCGTTCTAGTGGGATGAGCGAAAAACGAAATGGAATTTCCTGATTGGTTAAATGTTAGCCATTGTTTTAAATATAACTGTAGACGATTCAATTTGTCACATATTTTAAAGAGAACATTAGTCATTATTTCTACCTTATAGCTGTATTTGTTCAAAAAATAAGAGTTAATTGCACGTATTTAAATACTTACTTTTAAATTCACTATGTCAGATGAATTCAATGTTCAACATTATGTGGTATCACGCGTGGTCTACCAAATTTATAGTTTTAAAGTTTTCTGGTACTTGTTGACTGGTTTTTTTATTTATTACATTTCTTTAGAAGCGCGTTTCCCAAAAAATTTGTTTATTTAAAATCAACGTCAATAGAAAAAATACCTAGGTATATTTAAAGGCAAAATTAATGGGAATGTGGTACTAATTCGTTCAGTAGAAACGTAAAAAATCGCCATATTTCTGACGCCATATTACTTATATAATTGAAATAAAAGAAATAAGCCATGTACTAGAAAGCAAAAAAGCAAAAGTAATGGAGAAAAAAAATATTTTTCTCTCTTAAAGAAGCGTCAGAAATCATCACACTATCATTGATTACAACGATGCTTAAATAATGCTGGTAAAATTTTAATTAACATAAAAATACTTATGTACTAAAAAGCGAAATTAATGGATTAGAGATTATTATTTTGGGAAGCCATAAAAAGTCACCGTATTATTATTGACACTAATGCTCTATTGATATTATGTATTAATTGGAAGAAAAAAATAAGCTATGTGGTAAAAAGCAAAGTTAAGGGAGAAAAGGTAAATTGGAAATTCATTTAGGAAAACCGTAGAATATCGCCATTCTAAGCTTAGTTATTGTGTACTACAGACTACTTGGTAATTGGTGCAGTATTGTACTAATTGGTAACTGTGCTGTTTTGAGAAGAATTCTGCTACGGAGTTTAAATAGTTTCAGAAAATATTTTAGCCAGTGATAGCAAAGACAAAGCATTAATGTTTTAATGAATTAGAAACAAAAAACTTTTCCGCCACAAATTATATTTTAATAGTAAATAAACGGGTTGATATAGAAATGGCCATGCTCCAAAATCCTTTTGAAGTTTTAACAAGAGTTCTATTTTTTAAAATTTAAATTCGGATTTAGTTGGCTGCCACTGACGAATGTATTTTTCCCTAAATTCAAATGTTGAAGGGTTATGTAAGAAGGGTTATGTTTAAATAAGTGTTTTACGGCCCCTCGAAAGAGATATGTGTCTGAGAAAATTACTTGCTAATGTTCAATTTTAACTATCATGAGTTGACTGCGAGCAATAGTATAAAGCCAAGTGATGCTAAATGCATTTTATAGTTATTTGAATGGGAAGAACTCCCAAAAAAAAAAAAAAAAAAACGTCAAGCCACCGTAAAGGGCAACAAATATTAAATAAAAACATTTAACTATTTTTAGTTATATTAATTGAAAAACATAGTGGAAGAATCAGATAAGTGACTCTTTTAGAACGAAAAAAAAGGTGTATCTGAACTATTTTTTTACAAATTTATTAGAAGGCGGACTAATAATTCTTTGCTTTATTTTATTTACCACTGACTAATTTGATATATCAAGTATACTAAAAATTAATGTGGGTTAATTCAGTGGCGTAGCGAGGGGTGGGCAAGGGGGGGGGCATCATGCCCCGGGCGCTACTCACAAAGGGGCGCCAAATGGTCCGCAAAACAAAAAATTGCTGGATAATTTTTATTATAATTGATTTCTGGAAAATATATTTTAAATTTAGTGCCAGTGTAATATGATAAATTGTTATTTTGTAAATAAAAAGGAAAAAAAGAAACATAAATAGCCTAAATCAAACTTTAATAATATATTCATAATAGAAATGGCACGTCTTTTCTACTGGCAGGGCTGACTGTGTCTGTCAGCACTTCGTTATGGCATCTACGCTGTGTAGTTACATAAATTATCTCCCTTCTTGATTTGTCTGAAAAAATAATATGTTATAATAAATATTTGAAGAGTACAAAGTACATTCTTCTTTCAGAACACTATATATTTTTATTTCTATAAACGCAATGTAGCTTTCGCTTGTTATTTTAAAACGATAACAATAACACTCTAATGTACTTATATGTACAGTCACGGAAAAAAATATCCGGAAAATAACAACTAAAGGATCGTCTATTTTTCAATATAGATACTTCTCAGACACACAACAAATACAGGGGTTTTGCCGTTTCTAGGAAAGGAACAAAAACGCCGTATTTTTTTGTGTTCTTGAGAATTATCTGTATAAAAAAATAAATGATTCTTTATTTGTTACTTTCCGGATACTTTTTTCCGTGACTGTACATATTCGTGACACTTGCGACAGGTTGTGGAAGTCCGCAACAAATTAGGGAAATACCCGAAATATTAATGTTTAAGTTATTTTGTGAGTGTATTTTTCAGTTTTGCGTCCTTGTGATCGCGCTCTGTTTAGAATAAAAGTGAAATGTTATTAAATATTAAATGTTATACATTAAAATTTAATGTTAACATAAATTATAGTGTATATTTCACTGTGTTACTACCCTTCAAGTTCAAGGCATTCTTGGTAAGTAATAAAACAAATAATGAAACCATGTTAAAAAAACTAACACTTCAAGACGGTACAAATGTAGGAAACCTATTATCTTTTCTTAGACTTGTAATAATCTTAAACATGCCACAGAAACTCCAAAAACTGTCTCATATTTGTCAACACTGATTCAAAATGAATTCATTCATCTTCTGGCATCTACAGTTCGAAATCAACTAATAAACGATATCAAAAGAAATAAATATTATGGACTTTTGCTTGATTCAACTACTGATATCTCTCATCGTGAACAAATGTCTCAAGTCGTTATGTATGTAGATGTTGATTTTATGAATAAAAAAGTTTCCATCAAAAAATCTTCTTTGGATTTTATTGAAATACATGCTAAAGATGCAGCCTCGATCGAAAATATAATTTTAGAGAAATTAAATTCCGATGAAATTTCATTAACAAACTGCAGATCACAATGTTACGATAATGCTGCCGTGATGGCGGGTCCCACATCTGGCGTTAAACAAAGAATAATGGAAAAAAAAATCATAAAGCATTATTTGTAAATTGTGATAACCATTTATTAAATTTAGTAGGAGTTACTGCAGCTAAACAAGATCCATGTTTACATGTTTTGGAATAATTGAAAACATATATCTCTTTTCTCATGTTCAACGGGAATTGTTAAAAAATACTTTAACAAAAACTGTCAAACGTGAATCTGAAACACGATGGAGCGCCGGAATACAAGCGGTTATCGTTATCGTCGATGGGCTAGAGAATATAGTAGAACTATTAGAAAAATTAGCAGAGGACACTATCACTACAAGTGACACCAGAAGTGAAGCTACAATTCTGTTGCAAAATATACTAACTTTTAGTTTCATAACTTTATACTAACTTTTAGTTTCATTACTTTATACTAACTTTTAAATTCATAACTTTAGTTTCCAACTTTTAGTCTCATAACATTTCTGGTATGATAAGGACTGGATTTAAGGAGGATTGATCGTGTATAGCTCAGATCCTAGAATGAATTTTAGAGAAGCGTTCCATGATTTTGAATCATTAGCGACTGAACTAGCCGAAATTCGACACAAGCTCTGTGAAGAGGCAATAGAAAAAATCGAAGTCTCTTTGTGAAAAATGAGATATTGATACAACAATACGTGTAAGAAGACGCCGCAAAATGCCCGGATAATTGTCTAGAGATGTTGGTCATTCCGCAGAAAGTGAAATTTCTCGCGTTATGAAAAGCGTTCTTGATAGTCTCCAACAAGAAATATGTACACGATTAAGTGACCTTAATTTCAAATTTGGATTTCTATTAGACATTGAAAATTTATTAAACAAGGATAATGTTGATAACGACCTTGAAAAAATTTTTTTAAACATTTGAATGAATTTCATAATACAAATTTCAATGGAATAGAACTCTTTATCGAGATATGTGACTGCAAAATGTTACTTCGCAGTAGAAAAGAAATTGAACCTAAAACTCCATTAGAATTTCTTACTTTTATAATCTCGTATGGAGAAAATGTTTTTCCAAACCTAAGAGTGGCACTTCAAATACTCCTGACTATCTCAGTATCAATTGCTAGCTGCGACCGCTCATTCAGCAAATTAAAATTAATTTTGACATATCTACGATCAACGATGGGAGAAAATCACATAGCATATTTAAGCGTGGAAAGAGAAAAATTTGAAATGACCAACTTGGATGATATTCCCAAGTAGCACAGGGATATTGTAGCAGCTTTAGTCTACATCGACGGACATTGTCAATATTGGCGAAAATTGACATTGTGTGCACGATATAGTACGATTCCCGTCTATTTCACATTTAAAGTCTGTTTGTAAAACGTTTCATTTTAAACTTTATTGTGTTCTTAAATCAAAATTAATCATTTAAAAGACAAAAAATGACGTCAAATTGTTATAATTCCAAAAAATAAATTTAAAATATAAATTTAGAGATATCCGAAAAACATCCGTACAATATTTGATACCAACATTGTAGTCGTGTTTTTGTCACAACATCGATCGTTTTCTCTAAATACTGTAATCTACGATATACCACTCGGAACCGCAACCGTAACACATTAAGATGCTGTTTATCATTGTCCGCTCGCTATGCGTGCGGTCTATTTATATTTTGTCTTCTTATATTCTTATATTTTAATCTAATTTCGTCTCATAAGATTTATATCTTAGTACATAATGTAAGTGGTATAAAAATTGTTTTTATAAAGCGAGCCCGAAAACTCAAACAAGCTGAAGATGAAGGTGAATTAATGCACCTTGTTGAAGTAAGCGAATTCTCTGATCTTGGCAGGTATGTGCTGTTTTTAATATATATAATTATATATTGCAAGAATTACATCGATTTCCTCTTTTTTCGTGTCCAGGTTTCTTAACTATTTAATTATATCACATTATTTAATTCTCATATTCACGAACAGTGGCGTAATTTTATAGTATGTTTGGAGGTGTTAAGCCTTCTCACTTGCTTATGTTTATATTTTTTCATACCTGCCAACTTGTAGGTTCGATGAAAAAAATTTTTTAAAAATAATTAAACTAATTAAAAATTTAAGAGTTAAGTGAGCTAACAAATAGAAATTAAAGATTTAATATGTCTACTGAAGATTCAATAAGATCTATAATGTTGCTACTAGTAAGAAGTTTTTTTATCAACAACCGTACAAATTTGCAGCTCTCTCTATATATATTTAATTATTATTTGATATTATGTTTAATGTATTTATTTAATATATGTTTAAAAATACAAAAAAAAAAAAAAATTGAATCATGAAAATATTATGTGTCTACATCTTACTTACCCTTACAGAGCTGAATAGCTCATTAATCGAGTAACTCATAATTTCGGAAGGGGTTTTGATACGTTTATATATATTTGCCAGAATTACGCCAATTTCCTCATTTTTTAATGTCCAAATTCTGTTAACTATTAAATTATATCACATTATTCAATTCTGATTTTCCCAAAGATCTTGTTTACTTTTATTGTTTGTTTACTTTTATTGGTTCTGTTCACTATAACAATTTGTCTGCTTCTCTCAGACTAAAAAATTGTCTGAAAGACTTGAAATATAACGAAATTGTTCAATGTTTCTCCGATATGCTCCTGCCAAAGAATAGGGTATCTCTCCTGATACTATTCTTTGGGTACATATGTATTTATTAGGGTACATATAAGGTATTTGCACACCTGGAATGTCGTCCCGCAGTGACCACTTGGATCGGTCTGCGTAGGGACCGAGGGTGTGCGGTATTGGTCCTCGTTAAACTGTTCTACCGTAAAGTGCTCGACTTCACGTGCAGGTCCTTGGGCTACCAAAGCAGGGGTGCCATCCCCTCTGCAGAGGATCAAAATTGTGATGGCATGTCTTCGGATCATCCTCAGGGGTGTTTCCCAGACCGTCGCCAATAGCCCATTGTGCAGCTCTAGTGCGACGTAAATTAACTACAACTACACCTGGAATGTCATGGATTTCATTATTGAACAAAATTTGTCATGATCTTAACAATTTTTAAAAAAAAAAACTCACGTATTTAGGTCACAGAAAAATCTTAATTTTTAAAAATGGAATCCCCTCCCCCCAAATTTCACAGCATTCGGAATATCTCAATTTGTAACAAAATATCCACTCTCAATCATATTTTATTAAAATATAAAATGTTTCGATTGTGTTCTTTAAAAAAATGAAGGAAAGAACATTCTTTCTAGAGCGAATTATCTTTTAAACTTCAGTGATTGCAAAATCTTATTAATTATTTTATATTTTAATCAATATAAAGTTCTTGTTTAGGCTTTTTATGTTACACATACTTTTAAGAAGAAAAAAAAGCAGCTTTAAATAACTATGTAAAATTTATTTGCTTTTGTATTTTTTTCAGCTATTTAAATGCTTCAACTCCTTCTTTACTCAATTTTTAAGTTTAATATCAAAAAATGAGAAGATTCAGAGCCCTGTGGCAGAATTGCAGTAACATGGCAACATTTTTGCTAAACTTTGCAGTGTTCTTGCAGAAAGATTTTTCTTTTGAAAAGTAAAAAAAAAAAAAAAATTACCTCTATTTATTTTTTGACAGAAATTTACCTGTAATATTTGAATTATGCATTTAAATAATAACTTTATGAAATGCTCAATATATGCCAATAGTAGCATAAATTGAGTATTTTTTCTATTCTATTTTTGTTATTGATGTTTATTTTCACATGGATTTTAAATATCCCAATAAACATCCTGAAAAATTTAAGTCAATAATTCTGTAGAATTTTATTAGTTATTGCTATTGATTTCTTGATTTCTCCATGGTTTTTAAATCTGATATTTTTTTTTAACTAAATTTTTATACAACAACCTGATCTAGAAACAAAACACTCATTTGATGTGGCCGGTTCCTGTGAATTTGTTGTCGATCCTTTTATTTTCCCCGCCAAGTACTACTGTGGATTTAATGATTTGCAATTTTTGCAAACACAGTGCTTTTGTTACTTTAAATTGGTAGCATACATGTTTATTATTATGAAAAGTATCTTGCAGAAAGATATTAGTGCTAGAGAGTTTTGTTGCAGATAGCTCGAAAAAATTCTGCCTCAAGGATTCAGAGTATATCAGTTTTGGATATACCTATCATTTTAATTAATGTTATTATAGTGCTTTTTTAAATTATTGTTAATTGTAAATTTATTGTTGTGTTTTTGTCAGACAAAATAGTAACTTCAGTAAGTCATGACAACTTCTTGGAATTATTGATAGAAAGTCAGGGATTTGAAAATCTAAAATGTAGCAGATACCCTGTACATATCAAAATGAAAAGCGATCCATAGCTAAATATGTCCCAACTTTGCAACATATTTTAACTTATGAGATTCTTAAGTCAAATATGACTGTGTTAAGTGTTTTGATGGCATAGGTATTTCTTCGCACACAATTTTTACATAGAATTCATGATAATTGGATTCGTAAACATACAATCTGATATTGCAATGTTATATATATTTATGTGAAGGCCATTGCTTTAGAAGCTTGTCATATACAAAGTAAAGAACTCATGCAAGAACTCTTTTAGTGAATTAAGTGACTGAAATAATAAATATATTATAAAAATAAAAAATTTAGATAATTTCTTCCTTCAGCAATCCCATGCCTGTTTTACTTGTATGGTCTTAATTGATGATTAAATATGAGATACATTTTGTAATGGTTTTAAAAACATTATATATATATATATATATATATATATATATATATATATATATATATATATATATATATATATATATATATATATATATATATATATATATATATATATATATATATATATATATATATTTAGATACGTTATTTTGAAACCATCTGTAAAGGCAAAAGTATCTATGCTCTTTTACTTCTGCACCATCTTGGAATTGGCGATGACGTATTGTAAATTAGAATGAAAGGGGAAACAGTGTTTTGAAAGCCTCTCAACAGTTACAGACACCATCTTGGGTAATTTTGTTTTAAAATTTGTAATAAGACTTAACTTTTTCATGAGTAGCACTCTTCATCTTTTTTTTTTTTACATCTTGCACTAAAATAGATTAGTTATTCCCTAAATTAATTACCCTGGTCCTTCCTGTTTTACTTTGCTTAGTTTGTATTCTAAACTCTAATACTTTTATAGCATTGTATGTTTCAAAGTTCAAAAGTTAGTGTTTTAAATTATTGATACTTTTATTATTATCTTTTCTTAGTTTTAAATTTTATTTTAAATAAATTGCTGCATTAATTATTTTTAGTTAACGAAATTACTTTATTTCTTGGTGTGTGTTAATTTCCAACACATTTGAAATTACATTTTTAAAAATTTTTTGATTCTTGAGATTGATTGATAGCATTAAATGTGTACAGATTAAAGTACACATTTAATGCTGTCTTAATATAGACTTGCATAGCTGTAGAAAGTAAATAATAATCATGAATTTTTTCAAAGAAAAAAAAATGCAAAAAATCTTAATTAAAATTTTACCTTTTGATTGGAAAAGCATGGAATTAAAATCTACATTATATTATATGGGTGGAAAATGCATATTTCAAAAGCTTGAGGTTATATTAAAAAGAAATTACCCTAATATGTTAAAAATAGAAGGAAAAAAGAGGAGACTGATGAATGCAGATGTTTTTTTCCTGATATAGTGTCATTCTTCCCTTTCAAAGTCTATTTGAAACAGTAGAGCTATTGACTGGTAACTGATATTTTTTTCTCAAAATGTTTTTATAGTATCTTTGACATTATCAGATTTTCTGTAAAGAAATTTTGTGAAAAAAAAATTCCAATGAGTACACAGATTTAAAAAAAAATTTTTTTTAGCTTAACTTATCTATTTTGATATGATTAAAAATTAATATAAAAATATATAGATTAAATATTTATTTATTGAATGAATGACTACATTTGTAAACTACATTTGTAAAAACGCATTTATTTTGCCATATTAAAAATCAAGAGAAAATGATGTCAATTTTAAATTAAAATTATGTTTTGCTAATTGAAACTTTGTTTTAATAGTTAAAGAACAAGGATATGTGTCCAAGCCAAATTTATTACCACTTAGCACTACCTTTACAAAATACTTTTTCTTAAAATTTTGTTTTTATGTCACGGAAGAAATGATAAATCCATATTTTTTAATATAATATTTAATTTTCACAAATTATGTCTAAATTTTCACAGAATAAGTACCTCCCAGGAAGACTTAGACAGACCCCTGAACTATTCTTTAAATTCTCTATTTCATCTAGTCTTTAAATTTCAGTTATGCATTTGTTTCAAAATGGTTGCTATGCATTCAAAGCTATGTATTATGATGAAAAATTATTTTACTAAGTTAGAGCTTCTAAAATATTGTTATAATATAGTTTTAGTATTAATTTAATTTTGATTAAACATTTATAATGTTTTTTAATAATAAATTAAAGTTCTTGCAAAGTATTTGAATTCAAATCAAAAAAATTTGATTTTTTAAAAAATAAAAAAAAAAATCACGAAACCTGGTAGCTATGCATTTAGTTCTGAAAGTGGCTTAAAATTTTTTAGCATTCTAATACGTGCATTATATAGCATGGAAATATGTTAAGGCACAGATAGACTACACTAACTTACTTGTCAAAAGTGAAGAATGCTGGACTTTTAATATGCGATATTTAGTAAACAAAATAATGGCAGAATTAAAGAAGGCAAAATATTTTTCAGTGATTGTTGGCTTAACACCAAACATTTCCCATATAGATTAACTTATATTTGGTGTCCGATATATAAACAACGGATTTTCGGGGATCATTTTTTTAATTTTATTCCAATTGAAAGGCCCATATCTGAATATTTGTTTGATACTGGTGTGTCTTTTCTTAATGACAAAGCATAATCCAGCCGATACTGGGATTGGAACCGGGATCACCTCATCGAAAGGTGACCAAATAATTTTTAAAAATTATTCAAAGAAAAACTTTTTTTCCATCTATTATATTATAAAATATAATATTTTCCATATGTTATAAACTTACTCGTAAAAGGCCCCCACATAAAAACAGGCCCAGTGCTCCTGAAAACAGATAATCAGCTGATCCTATACAATTGAATTATCAACGTAGGGATGAGCATAAATGCAGTTAGTAGTACTTGTGTTATGTCTAGTTCAATTCATGTAATGTTTTCAATATAACTGTTATCTTTTATTTTGAAAATATTAAAATTAACCACAGTTCATGTCTTATTTTTTTTTTTTTCAGCTGCTACTTTCAGACTGTTCAAAGAAGCTAGTTGACTAGAAAAAGCTGAAAAATTTTGTGAAGTTCTTGCCAGTGCCAACGACTGGTAAGGCAGGAAGACTAAGTTTGCCTCAACTGTCACAGTTTTGTTTTAGAAACAATTGATTGTATTAAAGAATACTATAAATTATAGAAATTATTATATTATTCTTTACTGTTTAATAAAATTTATATTTCATTTACACATTTGACAACCGTTCAAGCCCTAATAGATATTTTGGCAACACTTTAATGGACAAAGACCATAAGTAAATTAAATCGTAGCTTATTCTACCATGTTTACCCTTTTTTAAATCTGAAAAAGTTACGCATTACGTTATTTAGTTATGATAATATCAGTGTAAATATTGCTTTTTTTTTTGTTGTCTTTAAAAAAAAAAAAAAAAAAAAAAAAACAGTTTTCTTAAAATTAATCCTGATGCTTTGAAGATAAGGAATTTTGTTTTCCATACATGCTATTTTAGTAAAATACAGATAATATAATACTAAAACTTCACAGCAAAAAAGTTTATCGTTTTAAATAAAACATATTGTAATTTTAATTTACATAGTAAAATATAGTTGCTGTAAAAATTATTGCACAAATCACTTAAAATATTAAAATTATTTCACAGTATAAATGGCTGCTTGTACCCTGAAAAAGAGAAAAATTATCTTAAAAAAAACTGTTTACTTTCTAGCTTATTTTCTAGAATAATAGTAAAATATACCTGCCTATCCAAACTTATTAAATATTAATAACCAAGCTGTAATCTTTAAAATTCTATAAGTTTTGGTAATAACAAATAATTTAATTTTAAACAAGCTAGGTTGGTTTTGTTATCAGCTTTTTCCGGGTTATAAACAGGCAACATCCCAGCAAAAAAGTTTATATTTCTAAATTAAACATATTGTAATTTTAATCTACAAAGTAAAATGTCGATGTTATAAAAATTATTGCTCAAATCACTAAAAATATTATAATTACTTCATAGTATAAATGTCTGTTTGTACCCTGAAAAAGAGCAAAAAAAAAAAAACGTGTAACGAAACTATTTAATTTCTAGAATAATAGTAAAATATACACAAAAAATTATTAAATGTTATAACATATATGCATGACTTTCCTGCGGGTAAGTAGATAGCTTATAGGAAAACAATGAAAAAGAAAAGCTTATAAGCTACAAACTTTAGAATTCTGTATATATATATATATTTTTTTAATTTCATTTTAAACAAGCTGGCACGGTTTTGTTATCAACTTTTCCCAGGTTACAAACAGGCATGAATATTTTCAAAAATAACGTAATTTTGGCGATAGTCGGCATTCCACAGCATTCATTTTCTGAATATCGTGTTGGCGATGTCGGTCGGCATTGTACAACATTTGTAAATGCTGAGAAATATCGACCGACATTCCGCAACGTCTCTTACAATATCGAACAATATCTTTTTTGCTATATTGAAAATACGTTATAAAAGGGGTCCATTTTTATATTGTACAATATTTCGCTACGATATTATACAATGTGCGAAGCTGAGTTTTTACGATATCGTATTGGAGATATGTGCTACTTGGGTTATTGATAAATTTTCTTCATCAAAAGCAAGAAAAATTTATAAATAGTAATTAGTTTTATTAATGTATTATAATCATATTATTATTAAATATATGTATCTCCTTAGGTAGATGATAAATATTTACTTTTTTATTGTTTTAAAATTACGCGTTTCCAAAATATTTCTTTATAAATATATAAAATAAATAATAGGTATCTTTTGAACTAATTCTAGAGGATCGTATACATTTCAAAATCTAGTTTTGTTTTCTCAACTGCATTTTTTGTCTCAAATTTAAAGCCTAGCTTGAGCCTATGACTTTATTTATTTTACTTTATTTATTTATTAATTTGCGAGTATATTTTACTTATAATATTATATGGTTTTCGAATAGGGAGGGGCGCTAAAAAGGTATTGTGCCCCGGGCGCGAGTTAAGCTCGCTACGCCACTGGGTTAATTATGTTAAGATTAAATTGATGACAAAAACAGTTACATTAAACAAACCCATATTGATGCAACCACTTTTCGTTATTTTCTTTGAGCCATTAATAGCCCTAAAAATTTCTTACTCCGATTTTTCGCTAATCTCTTTAATTATGTCGGTATAGGATTTTCAGTTTTGAACTGGATTTCGTAGTGTTTCTCGGTGCTGATTTATTGATTTTTTTTTTCTTTTCTAAATTCACCCCGAGCTAAGAACGGGTATTCAGCAAGTAGATAATGAAATTTGGACGTGGGAAGTAGAGGCACAAGCGTAAGAAAACATGACATCTTTTAGTACCCTGGTCATATTATCAGACGCACTATAAAATCCTATGTAAAATTATAATTATCCGGTGATACTATACAGCTTTATTGTTTTTACTCGGTTTTCGGTTTACATTTATTTACTTTCGTGTATCAATTAGGTTAACATTGTAATTCAATACGTTAAAAATAAATACAAATAGGAAGTATATAAAAAATCTCGTGAATAAAAACAAATTTCAATACATTTAGAGTACAATTGGTGTACAAAAGTACATTTGGAATGCGCTTACTATTTTGCTAGGCGATTTTTTTTATTTATTTTATTTTTTTTTTTATTTTATAACCGTCGTTGAACAGCCGACCCAACTTAATGGGTTTACGGCTACTAATGTTCAACTCCGTAGCCTTGTAATTTTGAACCCAATCCAGAAGACAAGGGAACTCCTGGATCGAGTATTGGGAGAAATTTGCCTTCGTGGAGGACTTCTTGATGGAGCTAACCCGCATTTGCGTTACATGGAGAGGAAGACCACGAGAACCTCCCACGGTTAGCCTGACGGCAAGGGGACTCTAACCCATGATCCGTCTACCACTGAGGATATTTCACGTCAGCACTGTGGTCAGTGCAAGCCGGATGCGGAATTCGTATCGACTGGGATTCGAACCCGGTTCGCCTCATTGGAAGGCGAACGCTCTATCCCCTGAGCCATCGCGGCTCTTGCTAGGCGATTTTTATTTTATTTTATAACCGTCGTTGAACAGCCGACCCAATTTCATGGGTTTACGACTACTAATGTTCAACTCCGTAGCCTTGTAATTTTGAACCAATCCAGAAGACAAAGAAACTCCTGGATCAGTACCCCCAGAGGTTTTAATTTGTTATGGGAACATGGAGGACTTTGAGACTCGACAGATTTAACGTGCATCAGTCACCATTTACTACACGGGGAGTCTTCGGCCGGCGAGGATCGAACCCACGACCTCTTGGATATGGGCCCAGCGCCCTACCGACCAGGCTAGGCGATTGCATTTTTTGTTACAATGCTTGCAAAATCTTAATGAATCACTTAAACAAGAAAATTCGATCATCACCTTACCGACTTTTAATCTGCACACCTCGCGGCACGATGCAGTGTCACTTTCGTGGCTGCCATAACAAAAGTGTTAATTTTATACGCAAGTTGCAACACTTGTCGGAATTAATTTTTGTTGAATGATCGTACAATAAGGAAGAAAAAATTCATAACCTAAACAGAAACGCTATTGTATGAAATTCTAAATATGGAGGATTCAGTTTTCTCACGTTAATTTTCATATTGGTTTGGTTGTCGGCAGATGTTATATATAAGGTCTCGTGCCCTAAAATATCGCTATAGTACTTAATTTTTGTAACAGGCGATTATTAATAATTAAAGGCGATAATTGAAATTGAGTAGATAAAAACTGAAATTTTAGTCTAATATTTCAAGTAAAAATTTGAGGTCATAGTAAAATTGTTATTACGTATTCTTTATTTAGATGGTTAATAAGTAGTACACAGTTGTCTCTGTTTTAAAAGTAACTTTGAGTTACACAATGTTGCCTGCTGCTCTAAGGCCCAGTAAAGAAAAAAAATGCTATGCAACTTTTACCGAATTTTCCAGAATATTTTTTCAGGCTTTAATTTACTCGTAGGTTATTCAAGATTTTTTCAAGCATCTCCCCATCGAACGCATCGGAAAAAATATTGGAGGGACGCATCGTTTTTCTCAGCTCTGAATTGAATATGAATACTTATTTTTATTTAAGAAGAAATGGGCTAAATTGGGCCGTTGGGGATTTTTTTCCCTCTTGCTTTCTCTATGAGAACATCGACGATTACGTAGAGGTACTTTGCGGTCGAGATTAGATTTTTAGGCGGCTTATCACTGAGGTTCTTACATAAGACCGTCGGTTTGAATTTACTTAAGGGAGGGTGGGACGTTGTCTAGTTAAATTAATATTGAGTATTTTCTCCCCTCTCCCATGTTGATGGTTCTGAATTAATATCGTACATGATTCTAAAAGAATTTACTTTAGCTTGAGATCTAAATCTCTGAAGTTCGTTTTTTTCTGGTAGTTTATGAGATCTTATTTGTCAATTTTGAGTATAGAGAGGTGGAAAAATGAAATACATTTTCGAAAGCTAAGATATTATGGAAAAATAAGTTTCCCTTAGGAAAGTGTCGCAAACCTATGGAAACAAAATAAAACTTTTATATGTCAACACAAACTTATGTTTCCCTTATGCAGGGCCAACAAATTATTAGCCAGGAAAATATGCAATTATCAAAAGTATTCGCCAATATTCCGAAATCTTCACGAAATGCAAATATTAAAAATTTTATGATTTTTTTTTCTCATAGAAAACTGTTTTACTGTAGTTTGTTTCAGGCTCATATTATTTTAACCGAATTCTAATAGGTTATACGGTGCATGTGCCGAAAATTACTGCAATCGAATGAAAAATACTGATTTGTTTAGAAAAGCTCATTTTGAGGTAATTGTGAGGATCGAGTTCAATATAAATTTTTCTTCCCTGTGGAAAAAATCATTCGTTAATACTTACGATTTCAGATGGCGAATGCTTAGCGGGGGCTCTGCTTATGGAAATGTACACCATACATTTATGGTAAGCTTATTGGCCATATTGTTATGCACGCAAGGAAAGGGTATGTTATTCATATAATTTCAAGGAGCAGAAATAAATCATGTGTAATGGAAAGAAACAATAAATCTCACGTTTTTATCAATTGCATGTTTAGAAAACTACAGATTTTTTAAAAAATAGATTAGCAAATAAAGAGAGTTGATACTTCGTAAATATAATTCTTGATCAAGAAATTCAGGGAAATTATTTAAAGTTCATATTCTTTTCATAGAAAGTGTACTCCTCTTATTGCTTCGTAATCATTTTAAATGTGTTCGAATTCATCTTTGCATTGCATTTTTTTTTTTCAGTCGACAGTAGTTTGCTAGGTGTTCTGGCAAGATTGCCCACTGTTCCGCACGTAACAGTTCACAACGAAACAACATAAAACTTAATTTTAACCCATTGTAGATCTGTATTATTTAAGATTTACATAAGACGAAAAAGTAAAACAATGTTTCTCCAAGAGTTACTATTAAAAAAAATTTCTAAATTTATCGTAGTTATTGACAGCTAAAGAATGCGGAAATTGTTTTTACAAATTTCTGTATTTCATGCAGCGAATTCGACGTTCATAAATTCCATATGTACCATTTGCTTCATTGATATTTGAATAATTTCTGGGCTTTTTATGCGTATTATTTTTCATTAATAATTGAAATCGAACATAATAAATATTATCTCTCTGGTCAATCATTCAAAGTTTCAGTATTTTGTGTTTGATCAAGATAGGTTATTTTATAGTAGTGTTGAATTTTCTTGAATTCCTAATATATAATGTATTGTTTTATTTCGGTAAAATGTAATACTGTCTTTATGCACTTCTTTCAATTTCATTTTTAATTTATTTCTAAATTGAAAAAAATATTTTGTAATTTATCATATTCAGCATATACTAATTCCTCAAAATATTTTTCTAAGTGATGATTTTGTTTTGTGTGGTCAATTTAAGTCGAATGTTGTGTTTTATATTTTTTTAAATATCACCGTTTCTTTTTTTTATTTTTATTTCTTTTCCGTGCTTGTAAATCTAACATTTTATCATACTTGTGATCTTATAATTTCCCAAACTACATATGCAATCGGATCAGAAGGTTTGTGAATCAACTTTTTTGGTTGTGTCGTGCATTTTCTTTTCATACATTATTTGTCTGTCCCTCACATTAAATGCCTATCTTTTAGATTTATTCATTTGTTTCATCACCTGATATCAAAAATTTAAATTTTTCAAACTTCTGAAAATTTTTTAAAAAAATTTTGTTGATTCTTTTAGTCCTTTTCTTTCTGTTTGTGATATATCTTTTGAAAAGAGCCTGAAATACATTGAGTAGTTATGAATTCAAATCCCTTGTATGAAAATATAAGTTTTCTGTTTTTGTTTTCAAGGTCTTTAAATTTATCCAAAAAATGCATCCTGACTTCTTAGTATACTATTAAATGAGAAGTTATTCTAACTACTTCTTATAACTTCTCAGATATTCATAATCTATATTTTACATTAAATTTAGTGCGTAAATGAGTTTTATTTATTTTATCACATATTTATTAAACTCGGTAAATCTACCGATTTTCAGTGTTTTCTTTTTTGAAAAAGTTGCATAAATTCAAGGAATTCGTTCAATTCCTTGAATTTAAATAACTTTTTAAAACAACTTTTTTTCCCGAAATTTAAAAATTTATGTAATTGCTTATAGGAAAAACCCCATCTTTTCTGCAACGTACGGGGGACAGCTATTTAATGTAATTTCAACAAAATTTCCTTAATAAAAATTTGTTTAATTTCACTTGAGCATAATGAAACAGCTAGTAACTTGTGTAGTCGATTTACCATATCAAAATAAAATTAGAGTTGAAATCGCACATCCTAAATCTCTCAGAATATCAATATTTGACAAACTGGTCAACTAATTTGAATCTTTAACAGTTGGAAACAACACATTTTTCAATTCCTACTATTAGTTTACACTCTCCCTATATCTTGTATACTCGGCTACAACGTTACTTAGCCTCCCATCGACTGCGGTTGAAGCACGACCTGTAAGTTGCAGTGCTGGTAGCTGCCGGAGTTAAAGTTCGGCTTGTACGTTGCAATGCTGTAGCCTAGGCGGTGGAGGTAGTTTATGCTCGGCTCCAACGTTACTTAAAATAATAAGGAAAAAACTATTCGTCAGAATTTAATAAAACTTAATATAATACTTATTAATATCCTTGCAAATCTGTTAATGTACTAATAGCTTGAGTTGTGCAAGATAAACTTTTTTTTGTTATCAATGATTTTTCGATAAAATTAGATTCAGTATCATTAAAAAAATTAAAGTTTTAATTTCTGCTTTTGTAAAATATATCATAACTTTTTTTTAAAATTACCGTTATATTCTTGTAAACATTTTTTATCATAAGTTGTTACAGATAGAAATATTTTAAGTTAATTTTATAAATTCTTAAGTTAAAATTAATGTGTCTAATTAAATGTACCTAATTAAATTGTCCAATTAATATACCTAAATTAAAATGTCTATGTGTATGAATGAAATTTAAGACAAATATCGAATTTTCAATGTACCAAAAATTAAAAATTATCGAATTTTAGGATTTTTTTCCCTCTAGAAGGTTTAGTGTACAGAGTATATATTTATTGAATAGTATATAGGTTGTATCCAGTATAATAAATAAATTTCCCTACATGAAGAATTGTCTATCAGAAAGTTAAGTTAAAAGCATTGAATTTTTTCTTATCATCAAAAGTGATACCTCAATCAAAAGAATTTTTCACTATTTCAAGATAGAGTGCAATTGGTCCTCTTACAGTTATGTAAATTTAGAACATACACTGTCCCAATTTGAGGATTATTTTGTAACTGCTTTTTGCTATAGCTTAAAAATATTGAATGAAATTGAATAAAAGTTTCAAAGCAATTTTAAATTAACTGCAAGATAATGATTTTAAAATTGAACAAAAAAAATCGTCAAAAAATTAAGCGAGATATGAGCATATTAAGTATTTATTTTCTTATTGCACATGCGCGGAAAAGAAAAATACAATTTTTTTCAAAATTTTGTCGGAAATTGTAGTTAGCACCTCGTAAAAGACAACCGATTTGAAAATTTTAAAAAAATTATACTGCAAAATTAGGAAAAAATATTTTTGTCAGCGCAGGTGGCAAAGAACTATACTTTAAAAACGTATGTTTTCCTCAATTTTAATGTTGTTTTTTTTTGTTGTTGTCTAATTTTAACATGTTTGTTGTTAATGAAAATTTTCTTCTTTTATTTTATTGAATATTTTTGATGTTTTAGGAAAAAAGTCTTATAACAAATAAGTTTTTATTGATTTATTTATTTTATAAAAATGTCCCTATTTTCATAATAAGCAAGCTAATCTTACGAAATTTTATACAATTCTTACACAAAGTAACATTGTCCTTTGAGTAATAAATTTATTGTTATTATTAATATACAATTTTATTATTGGGATGGAACACTTTTAAAATGTGTTTAAAAGTTCGCTTTTAAATATTTTTGTGCTACATTTACTGTAATTAATGGTTTGCGTCAATCTCTGATAAGTTTCTTTTTTAAAATGATACTTCAAGACTGCCTATGTGTAGTTTCTCTACATTGTCAAGAATTCCAAAAAAAAAAAAAATTTCGATCTCGCAATTATGGAACAACCTATTTACAATTAAATTGCTAATAAATTAATATTAAAAAATGAGTGACGAAAAGGATGCTGTTCTTCGTCGTGTTTAGTTCCTAACATGTGACTGCATCAAATCACACTAATTTACTAATTTTGCTCTAAATAATCAATAAAAAACTTTAATAAACACACTAAAAAAACTGAAGAAATTTCATATTTAATTTACTTTATGTTTTATAAAGTGCTGAGAGCAAAAGGGATTAAAAATATCACGAAATAATTCTACAATACTGATATTTTAATTGCAATAAAAATTCTTTTAAAAATAATAGCATGGAAAAGAAAGCTATTTAAATATCCCGAATTTTATTCCTCTTGTTTTGTAAAATCATAATGTTTTGTAAATAATAAATATTAACGAAAACAATAAATAAATTTTTGAACGTATTATGATAAATAAGTTTTTAAAAATAATCACGCGGAAAAGAAAGCAGTCTTTAAAAATCCCGAAATTTATTCTTCTTGTTTTGTCCAATTCATTTGTAGCAAGTTGTAGCAATTCTAATCGCTATAATCGCGATTTTTCACTTTTCTTGCTTCAAATAATGATTGCTTATCTATAGTTGTAGAAAACTTAATTCATCTCTCGTGCGATTTTCATTTTATAAACTCGTGCTTGACTTCGTGTCTAAAGTGAATATGAATAAATGTGAATATGAAAAAAATGAATAAATACGATTAGATGTAACTAGTTACAAATGCTAACATATACATCGAAATTCTAATCATGCTGCCTGTAGAAAAAAAAAAAAACTCTGGATAATAAAACAGCTTCCAATTTGAACTGTTAGAGTGATGTAAGATTATCGTTTTTCATCATTAACAAGCAAAATGCCTTCTCATATATTATTTCTTATTGAATCAACATGTTTTGTGTTTCTAAGTTTAAATATTTTTTTCCAAGTATTGTTGATTTATCCTCAAACATATAAGGACATATAAACCCTATCCTTCAAACATATAAATCCTATGTTAATCTTTCATTTTGCAGCAATTAACATAGTAACAAAATGTTCCTCTTTAGAAGTTTAAAACTTGCATATTTTATAAACAAAATGTATGTAGTTTTTTATGAAAAAAAAAATCGACTTTTAATGGTAAAAAAAATCATTAGAGACAAGCGATCTCGGGGGTTGTAGAGTGGATCGATCTGACGTGGTGTCCACTATTAAATTAAAAAATCATTTGAAGGTTCGGAGACTCTCACCGTTCAAGTTGAACCTTAATATCATGTGTCGGAAAACCGAGAATAAAAAGTAACTTAAAAACCGTAAAGAACAGGTTTAGTAGTAAACAATTTCAGCTAGTTTTACAAAGATGTGAAAGCAAAGACGTTATTTTGAATTGCTCTGTTTGTTTTCTTATAATTTTGTTCATCTATGTGCCTTACATTTAAATGTTATTAATTAAAATATCTTTTTTTCATTTATAAAATCGAGTAGAGTTTTTTATGAAAGATTTAGGTGCTTTTGATTTGTAAAAGTTCTCCTTATAAGAACATAGCCCAATCCCTGATATTGGCAGGAAGACACTCATCCAAATAAAGGTAAGGTCTTTTATTTACCTTTTCTAATGATGAAAAATTACCTTCTCGTGAAGTTGGAACATTCAAAGTTGATGCTTTCCGACAATAAGGTGTACCGCAGTGGACAGGTTGTACAGACACGGTTCCGAGTAGAAAACAGAAGTCAAGCATCACTGGCTGCGGGCAAGGTGACCACCTTGATCAGCCTGCTTAGAGACCGAGGGTGCGCAGTACCAGTCCTCGTTGAACTGTTCTTCCGTAAAGTTCTCGAATTCGGGTGCAGGTCGCCTGGTTACCGAAGCGGAGTTGCTATCCCCTCTTCAGAGAATCAAAATTGTGAAGACATATCTTGCTGATCATCCTCAGAGATGTTTCCCAAACAGTCGCCAATAGCCCATAAATAAACTACAACTACGCCAATAAAGTATCTCCTGTTAAAGTAACATTAAATTTAATCAAGGCTACGATTGAACACGCTATGAAATGTTTAGATGTGTATTAGACACATGTTTTAACTAAAACTTTATTATTATGATTTTCGTTCTTACAGGATACGCTTCTCAGTAAATGAAACAGAGAATGTCTTTGAGATACAAGTTTCTTCGTCCATCTCACTTTTTCAGACATCCATTATTTTACTCGTCTCTTGGTCAGATCGAAGAATCCCCACACTCAAGGCAACAAACAAATGTCCATCCACACTGGTCATCTTTATTTGACAAACTTTTCTTCTTGATTCGTAGTAACTGCAATGAAATAATTCGAAAAAATTTGGGCACATTTTAACCCATCACAGTTTTATAAATTTAAGTGAAACATATCAAAAGTAATTCCTTTATAGAAAAGAAAATGGTAATGAACGAACCATGTGTTGGTGATTAGATAGAAACAACCATTGGGTGCCGAATTTTAAATCGGTACTGCATAAAAATACCACGCGATTCCCCCATGGAACTTATTTATATTTTGGCAATGCTTGTGTGACGATACTAATATTAAAAATGTATCATCAAGTATATTCGCTATATTATCGTTTTTTATATATTATGTTACAAATAAGGACCGTAATGTTATCGCACTGGATAATTATAATTACCAATTATAATCGAAACTCTTTCGTATTCAATTTGTATCGCATCAATAATGATCGCAATGATATCGTATTTGATGCACCTGTGTACATTTCGAGTAATATGTTAAAACAAAATCGGGCATTATTCATACGAGTTGGAGATTTCGGATTCAAAAATCTGATAACAGAAAAGTATCTAAAATTCAACACTTTCGTATTCAATGTGTATTTTTATCATTAATAAGTGAGATATTATCGTATTTGATGCACCTGCGTACATTTCCTGAAATCAGTTAAAAACAGACTTAACGATATTTTTCTTATCTAGGGATCGTGAAAATCCAAACTCAAAAACTGGTAGGTATAGCGCACGATTCTGTTTTTAACTGATTACACGAAATGTATACTGTTGCATCAAATACTATAATATCTCGATCATTAATGATAATACTCATTGAATGTTCTTAAATTACCCGTGTGGTGACCGGGTTAGAAAGAATAGTCCCACTGTAGCTCATGCATGTCGTAAGAGGCGACTAAAATGGGTACCCAGTGTCTGAGTATATATATCTAGGTACCATTAGGGATAACAATAATACACAGTGTCTAAGCATCATTAAGGATTCCGATATTATCGCATTTGATTGGTCTGAGTAAATTTCGAGTAATTTCTTAAAAACATAATTGGACGTTATTCCTACGAGTTAGTGAAGTTGGATTAATGATTGTTATTAATAATAATCGAAGCACTTTCGTATTCAATGTGTATTGTTATCCTAAATGATTGCGATATTATCGTATTTGATGCCCCTGTGAAAATATCGGGCGATTCTTAAAAACAGATTCCTGTAAAAATTTCGAGTAATCTCTTAAAAATAGAATCGTGTGTTATTCATACGAGTTGGTGATTTTGAATTCATATATCCAATAACAAAACAAAATCGAAAATTCCTTCGGAATTATCAGTTTGAGCAGGCAAGTTTTCACATAGTGTTGCAGAAAAGTTTGAGCCAGGTGACTTTGAAAACAGAATGAAATATACCAATTCATTCAATATTCATACTTATGTAACATAATATTCATACTCATATTCAATAAGTATCGTCAAATATATTCGTTACATTATTGTTTTTATATGTTATATGCTACAAATAAGCACCGTAATGTTATCGCATTGGATAATTATAATTATCAATTATAATCGAAACGCTTTCGTATTCAATGTACATCGCATCAATAATGATCGCAATATAATCCTTACTGATGCATCTGTGAAAATTTTGAGTAATCAGTTTAAAGCAGAATCTGGCGTTAATCCTACGAGTTGGTAATTTTAGTTTCGTAACTCCTATAACAAAACAGTATCGACAATTTCTTCGGAATTATCGGTATGAGCAGGCAAGTCTTTCACATAGTGTTGTCTAAAAGGTTGAACCAAGGGAAATCGTGAACAGAGTAAAATGTACTAACTCATGCAATATTCATGCTCATATGTTACATAATATTCATACTCCATATGTTACATTATATTCATACTCATATTCAACAAGTATTGTCAAGTATATTCGCTATATTGTCTTTATATGTTATGTTACAAAAAAAAAATGGCCGTAGTCATATCGCATTGGATAACTATTGTTATCAATTATAATTGAAACATTTTCGTATTCAATGCACATCGTTATCATTAACGATCATGATATTATCGTATTTGATGCACCTGTTTACTTTTCGAGTATTCTATTATAAACGGTATCAGGCGTTATTCCTACGAGTTGGTGAAATTGGTAGCATGATTGATATCAATTATAATCGAAACTATTTCGCATTCAATGTACATCGATATCATTAATGATCGCGATATTATCATATTTGATGCACCTGTTTACATTTCGTGTATTCAGTAAAAAACAAAATATGGCGTTATTCCCACGAGTTGGTAATTTTGGATTCATAAATCCTATAACAAAAAAGTATCGAAAATTCCTTCAGAATTATCGGTATGAGCAGGCAACACTTTCAGATAGTGCTGTCTGAAAGGCTAAACCAAGTAAAATTGTGAACAGGGAGAAATGTACAAACTCTTACAATATTCATGCTCGTATATTACATAATATTCATGCTCGTATGTTACATAATATTCATACTCATATGTTACATAATATTCATACTCATATTCAATAAATATCGTCAAGTATATTCGCTATATTGTCTTCTTTATATGTTATGTTACAAAAAAATGGCCGTAGTCATATCGCATTGGATAACTATTGTTATCAATTATAATTCAAAATGCTTTTGCATTCAGTGAATATCGCTATCATTATTGATGGCGATATTATCGTATTTCATGCACCTGTGTATATTTTGAGTAATCTTTTAAAAATAGAATCGGGCGTTATTCATACGAGTTGGTGATTTTAGATTCATAAGTCCTATAACAGAAAATTATCGACAATTCCTCCGTAATTATCTTTATGAGCTGGTATTGTGTTTTCTAAAAGTTTGAACCAAGGGAAATCGTAAACAGAGTGAAATGTACTAACTCATACAATATTCATGCTCATATGTTACATGATATTCATTTTCATATTTTACATAATATTCATAGTCAAATTCAATAAGTATCGTCAAGTATATATCCGCGATATTATCTTTTTTATATGTTATGCTACAAAAAAATGGCCGTGGTGATATTGCATTGGATAACTATAGTTATCAATTATCAAAACGCTTTGGTATTCATTGAATATCGCTATCATTATTGAACGCGATATTAATCGTATTTGATGTACCTGTGCAAATTTCGAATAATCTGTTAAAAATAGAATCGGGCGATATGTATACAAGTTGGTTTATTTGTTTCATGATTGTTATCAATTATAATCGAAACACTTTGGTATTCAATGTGAATCTTTATCATTAATTATTACGATATTATCGTATTTGATGCACCTGTTTACATTTCGTATAATCTGTTAGAAATGCTGTCGAGTGACCACAACGTCTAATATGACTTTAAGTGCTCACGGGTGGAAGGAGGGAATGCAAAATTTTCAATCAAATTAATTACCGAAATATGACAGATACTCAAAGGTGTTAAAATTTTCACGTACTTACAATATTCATGCTCATATGTTACGTAATATTCATACTCATATTCAATAAGTATCGTCTAGTATATTCGCTATATTGTCTTTTTTATATGTTATGTTACAAAAAAAGGCCGTAATGTTATCGTATTGGATAACTATTGTTATCAATTATAATTGAAACATTTTCGTATTCAATGCACATCGTTATCATTAACGATCATGATATTATCGTATTTGATGCACCTGTTTACATTTCGAGTATTCTGTTATAAACGGTATTGGACGTTATTCCTAGGAGTTGGTGAATTTGGTTGCATGATTGATATCAATTATAATCGAAACTATTTCGCATTCAATGTACATCGATATCATTAATGATCGTGATATTATCATATTTGATGCACCTGTTTACATTTCGTGTATTCAGTAAAAAACAAAATCTGGCGTTATTCCTACGAGTTGGTAATTTTGGATTCATAAATCCTAAAACAAAAAAGTATCGAAAATTCTTTCAGAATTATCGGTATGAGCAGGCAACACTTTCAGATAGTGCTGTCTGAAAGGCTAAACCAAGTAAAATTGTGAACAGAGAGAAATGTACCAACGCTTACAATATTCATGCTCGTATGTTACATAATATTCATACTCATATGTTACATAATATACATACTCATATGTTACATAATATTCATACTCATATGTTACATAATATTCATACTCATATTCAATAAATATCGTCAAGTATATTCGCTATATTGTCTTCTACATATGTTATGTTACAAAAAAATGGCCGTAGTCATATCGCATTAGATAACTATTGTTATCAATTATAATCGAAACACTTTGGTATTCAATGTGTATCTTTATCATTAATTATTACGATATTATCGTATTTGATGCACCTGTTTACATTTCGTATAATCTGTTAGAAATGCTGTCGAGTGACCACAACGTCTAATATGACTTTAAGTGCTCACGGGTGGAAGGAGGGAATGCAAAATTTTCAATCAAATTAATTACCGAAATATGACAGATATTCAAAGGTGTTAAAATTTTCACGTACTTACAATATTCATGCTCATATGTTACGTAATATTCATTCTCATATTCAATAAGTATCGTCTAGTATATTCACTATATTGTCTTTTTTATATGTTATGTTACAAAAAAAGGCCGTAATGTTATCGTATTGGATAACTATTGTTATCAATTATAATTGAAACATTTTCGTATTCAATGCACATCGTTATCATTAACGATCATGATATTATCGTATTTGATGCACCTGTTTACTTTTCGAGTATTCTATTATAAACGGTATCGGGCGTTATTCCTACGAGTTGGTGAATTTGGTTGCATGATTGATATCAATTATAATCGAAACTATTTCGCATTCAATGTACATCGATATCATTAATGATCGCGA